>CM029014.1:215232794-215397582 GCA_016801055.1 Panax notoginseng | reverse complement strand
ACTAACATTCAAGTATCTAAAAATATTTCCTCGTGGAAATGCATGGAAAATAGCATATAGTATGAACACACAGAATAATGACAATACATATATTGTCTTTTTGACAGGAAAATTAAATAAGTATAGTTGAAATCACACTCCTATTTTTGCTGCGTACTTTTGCTGCTTTCTGTCCTTAGATTGGAGAGGAAAAAAAACCAAGCAAATCTTGTCTCTTGAAAATGAGAGATTGTACTTGTGTGTTTTTTTCCTTGGAAAAGAGCACCAGGTATGTTGACTTGTTACTCGCATGTACTAGTTAGTAGTACATGAAATAAGAGTGTCGGTAAGGAATGGAGCCACATATCACACTGTCTGTTTATTTGACATAATCATTTCCATCAAATGGAGTAATTAATGACAGGTAGGAATTGGTTCATGGTATGAAGCTAAAAGATAGAGGGAGAAGCAGGATTATCACACCCTGGATCTGGATGTTGTATGGCGTTGTTACTGGCATAATGCTGTATCATTAGTTACAAACACTTGAAATTAAGTTTATGAAAGGGTAGAAAGTCATGTGCTCTTGAATGAATATTGTTTGGATTGAAAGGTCATATTTAATGGAGTATCGATCACCAGAGAAACCTGATCAATCAATATCCATTGATTCCCTCCTAGCTAGCCAAGCCAGCCAAAAGGATCTGAATATCATCATCCACCATACATTTGCTATGCACAAATCAAATCAACTTGAATATTTAACGGACTCAACTTCAAACATTGAAACCACAGTTTTACGAACGCATATTATAAAATTAAAATATCCTTGCTTTTTACAAGAAGAATTCCTTTTAACACTAATTTTTAGTATAATATAACCGCCATAATTCATATTAATTCATTCATTTTAGTAATTGTTACATTTCAAATAAAAATTATTACATTTCAATTAAATGTAACTTTAAAAATTGTTACATTTCAATTAAAAATTATTACATTCAATGGAGATTATTTTAGCATTAAAATGACCCATTAAGCATACCCATTTACACCAATCAACGGAATTTTTGCTAAATCTACCAAACACCGGATAGATTTACCTTACCAATATTCTCCAAAGTACAGACCCACCGTTTCTACACTGCCCTGGTGGCTGATAAGATTCACGACTTTCTTCATTTACTCCGTAGTAAAATCGAGAGCAGATACTGTCCCTAAATTCTCTGTCTCTCCTCACTTAAATTTTGACACGTCTTTTTATTTAATTTTAATATTAATTAGTACTTCCTCCGTTTCTTAATATATGTCGTTTTAGAGTTGTGCACAAGTATTAAGGTAATGATTGTATATCATTAATTATAATATCAATTATCTATATTGTCCTTGTATTGAAATAAGATATTGTTATTTATTGGACAGAAAATAGTGAGAGTCAAAATTATTTTTAATACTTGGGGTAATATTGAAAAATAAGCAATTAATGCTTACTTGAAATTCTCAAACGACTTATATTAAGGAACAAAAATATTTCTCTAAAATGACTTAATACTTATATTAAGGAACGGAGGGAGTATTAAGTAAAAGACTAGGTGTCAACATTTAAATGGAGGAACACAAAGGGACAAGAAAATTGGGGACATGATCTGCTCTCAATAAAATCAGAGTATACTTTTTTTTCTAAACAATATTTCAAGACTAAATTCAAATTATTTTTTAATTAAGTTTAAATTTCACTTCGGAACCAAAGAAATACTACTATTTTTTTTAAAATGAACAAATATTATTTAAATTCATATTCCAAATTCCTTTTTTATTTTTTCCTTAAATTCAATATCAATTTTTTTGTACTCCATTAAAAAACTTATTTGTTGAGATAAGATACTTCTTGTGGGTATTGCAGGGGAGGAAATGAATGGATAAATTCAAATTAGGCTCAAAAGAAGAAACCGCAAAATTGTTATATTGACTGACGTTCACACTATAAAACGAGAGTTGTGTCTTCTACTTAAACATCGGTGTTCGTATTTTACTCGGGAGAGAGAAGCTATGGCAGATGGTCACTTATTCAACAATATCTCCCTCGGAGGCTGGGGCGGGACTGTAAGTTCCCTTTCTCCATTCCCCCCTTCATTAATGCATTTCAAGCTATTTTACTCATTAATGTTGATCTTAAATTAAGATTTTGTCGTTCGGTTATCCTATCTTCGTGTTCAGAACCCTAACCCTAATTTACTGCTAAACGAAGTTATATGTATACATATTACAATCTGAGATTAATATTTATACCCGTTTTCATTTTTCTCTAGGGTTTTGCTCATACTCTTCTCCAAATTTGTTCACTTTTAGTTGTTCTTGTAGTCTTTTTTCTTTATATACCAAAAAAGATAGGGCTTTTGTGTGTTAATTTTTCAAGTTTTATTATTGAGCTCAAGCATTATACGTGGACACGTCTTTTGATTAAATAGTGAAACCCTAAGAGAGACGAGGAGCTTTGAACTAAAAAAAAAACTCTCCCGGAATTAGAAAACTTTTAAAAAGAGATACTCAAATTAGCAAGAAATTTAGGGTTCATAATTGACATTGCCCCAGTTACAGGTGTTTCTCTCAAATTCTTTAGGCCTGATCTTATATGGATAGAAACATAAATTTGTATAATCTGGTTTAATGCTCGTGGAATATGTGACCTAATAATATTGTACGAGTGCTGCAGAACCCCGGGCAACTGAGGGTTCATTCAGGGGGTATAGTGTGGAAGAAACAAGGTGGTGGTAAGGCTGTGGAAGTAGATAAGACTGAGATAGCAGGCCTTACCTGGATGAAGGTACCGCGGAGTAACCAGCTTGGAATTCTGACCAGGGATGGATTGAAGTACAAATTTACTGGTTTCCGTGACTAGGTATCATATCTGCTCTCTCTGTCTCGCACTCTGCCTTCACTTAGTTTGAATAACGGAATGTACAATTTGTTAAAATTGCGAGGATTTTTTTTTAATTATAAGTTATTTTTATATAAACTTTTCAATACATTTTTGCATGACATATCACTTACATTTGTAAACATGTTGATTTTGTTATAATATTGCTTCCTCCTTTAATGCGATACACATTGTATTTTTATCAAACTCAGTAGCCTTTTAAACAAACCTTGCAGAATATAGATCTTAAGATATTTTACTCACAAACATTTAAGGTTCAACAAGTAAATCTAATTGTCAATAATTTAACATAATTGAGTTTATACTTGGATACTAATACAAAAATTTGGACACAATTCAATACTACACAGTTGGCATATTGATACAACAGGTTCAATATTCAACTTTTGAATACGTCAATTTGATCGTACGTGGAGGCATGTAGCTCCGTCCTATACGGAGTGTCCGAATTAAAAGCAAAAACTTTAAACTAAGCTGTAGGATGAAAATATGAATTTGGTCAGATTAAGAGTTCGACTTACAAATTACTCTTGCCAAATTAAGAACATAAAATTAGACAATATCTATTAATCCAATTCACGCCAACAAACAACAATGAAGCTCGTAAATAAAATCAACTCATAACGGCAAGTAGCATAAACTTTCAGAAAATATGAGCATATATACATGTAAAAGGAAAAGAGAGAGATAAAAACCTTTTTGCTCAAAGGAGAAAACTTATTCCTTCTTGTCAACCGAGCTCGCCATTTTCCAACTACCCGGGAAAAAAAATTAAAACCTGAAGTTAACAATAATAATAATAACACATTGAGTTATGTATAAGGTAATAAAAAAAAATTTTAGGAAAGGAAGGAGTAGCAAACTATAAATCAAAAAAATGGTATCTAAATTTACCCAAGAGCATGGGTTCATTATCAAGACCACCTAGAACATTAAACACATAATAGGGGAAGAATCTTTTGTAGTAAAGGGTATGTGAGAGCAACTGAGCCATAGCAGGACAGCTCATTTGCTTGTTGTGTTGATGCTGATAAGTCTGAAACAAGAAAAAGAGAACCATTTGACGTCAGTTTCAAAAACAGAATTTAACCTCAAGTAACAAAATAATATAGTACTCAAAGTTATGAATTGCTTAATAATATTCTTAAAAAGCCTAGCAAAGAGAACAATTCTCTAAAACCTCACTAGGTGCATAGCAGTCAAGACTTTTTGAAAGGCTTTTTTGTAAGCCTGGAATCCTGAAGAGGCCATAACAGATTTGTCCGCTCTAGAAACAAAAAAAAAAAAAGCAACATAAGCACGTGACCTTTACATGTAGAAACATTTGTTTATATATGTTGAACCATTTGTTTTCTTATGTACTAGAAACAATAACAAAATCATGCATGTTTATTATGCTTGTATTAGCAGGTTTCTCATGCTACTTGATTTCAAATATTGTCGTAGCTGGCTTTGCTAATGAGGGAGAAGGCTAATATGAACCCATCAACACCTTTGTAACTTAGAGGCCTCAACCTGTTATAATCCTCCTGCCCTAAAATATGAACACCAAATTAACTTGGCTTAGTATATATATCTAGAGATGAAACAAAAGGGAATAGAGTTATGATGGCTTGCGATCTGTTTTGAGAATGTAAAATTATAAGCTCGAGTCTATTAAAACTTTGAGGTGTTTGACAACTCAATTTCAAGTTTTGTAATTAGAATTGAAATTTAGTTAAAACTTGGAGCTCAATTCCGATAATAAAGTGTTGCCAATAATAAGTTTAGTTGCAAAAATGGTGGCAAGAAAATCTGGTTTTATCAAATTTAGCCATCTTCTTAATCAAAGTTGCACTAAACCTTAATTACTTACCTGCAGTATCCCAAAGTCCAAGGTTAATAGTATTCCCATCCAACGCCAGGCCTTCGGCCCACACGAAGGTCGGTAAAATGCTCCCGAACATTGTCCCCCAGTCTTCGGTTATAATGCATTTATGACTGGAGACTTGAAAGGTCAGACACACCAAAGATCACGCCAACTAATGATGAGTCTCCTAGGGAAGCCAAACAAATGGTCTGTCCCCGTGTCTTGAGACGTTGCACACTTCCCCACGCCCGGTCCCACCCCAGGCATTTAATAGTCGCCATTGGGTGTCGCGCTCTTACCCCTATAAAAACCACCTTTTCCCCTCATTATCACTTTTTCAGCATCTCTTTCTTCCAAAATCTTTATTCAAATTTTCCGGCAAGGGCGATTTCCGGCAAGTATCTCGTTCTTCATTTCTCTGCAACATCAGCTATTCAGTGTGTTTTCTAGCTTCATTCTTGTCCATCTCCTTCCCAAAACCTCAAATTCGTGTTTTATTCACTTGATTCCAACTCTAAATGGCTGATTCTAGTATTCCTCCGGTCACTAAACCAGTTCCCACCACCGTCACCACCGGTGACCTCGTCCCAATCGACCTACCGGTGGCTCCATCCGACGCTACTACATCCTCGGCCAATCCTACTCCCATCAGTGCCGAAGCCAAAATACGCAACTCCTATCACTCCACAACAAAGTTTTCTCACATAAATACCCCATCTTCCATCATACCTTCTCAGATCCCCGACATCCGATCCCTTTTCAACATCCCTCAAGAATATAAACTTCGGGCTCCAAAACCCGAAGAGAAAATGTTTTGGAGGCCCGAAGGAGAGTGGGTCGCCGTTCCCCTCTATCTGCTGAAATATGGGGTTCGGTTCCCTCTTCACGAATTCATCTCCTCTTTCCTCTGCTTTGTTGGCATCGGGTTGGCCCAACTCGTGCCAAATTCCTACATTCATCTCGTTGCCTTCATCGCCATATGCCAAGAGCTCAGGATCACACCCGGACTCGACTTCTTTTTCGCCCTCTTCACCATAACCGGGTCGAAAGAACCAGGGCTAAAGCAATTAAACAAAAGGTCCTCCCGAACCGTCCCCATTAAAACCCCTTCAAGCAACAAGGGCTGGCATGACAAATGGCTCTTCATCAGGGGAACCGACATCCACCTCCTCCCCCCATGGGCACTCCCATCCGACCCCGTAGCAAAGGTGTCAAAATTCCCGAAGGACAGAGCTGACGCCTTCAAGTCATTCTACAAGAAGTGGAGCAAAACCGAATGGAGTTTGACACTTCTATCCAGCGAAGCCTGGCTATACAAGCACGGTTGTAAGTATCCGAATCGAGTCTTTCCTTTCCTCTGCTAACCGAGACCCCCTTTTTAGCCTACTAACCCCAACTAATACTTTGATTTGCCCTGTGATGTGCAGTGACCATCTTCAAGCCCGAAGGGGCTTCGGAGTCTTTAACACCCCTCCCCACCACCAACGAGCTGATTCATCCCCCAGTAACCGACGATACCCCCGATGAAGAAACCATCCCCATCACCGAGCTGTCGGTGGGGTCTGCCTCGGGTCCTAACCCCCCGCCTTCCAACAAAGCTGCATTGAAGATGAGCCGATCCGAAAA
Organism: Panax notoginseng; assembly: GCA_016801055.1. NCBI lineage: Eukaryota > Viridiplantae > Streptophyta > Magnoliopsida > Apiales > Araliaceae > Panax > Panax notoginseng. Next base: position 215,391,190 of record CM029014.1, on the reverse strand, counting down.
GGCGGCTTTGTTCAAGAAATCCAAGAAGCCTTCGACAAAAGCCCCTGTCAAGGTTATCTCTTCAACTCCCCCAAAGCCAACTCCTTCTCCAGCCGCTGGCCAAGCCGAAGTGGTCGTGGACTCGGAGGACACGGAAGAAGAGTGCCCCGAGCCCCGATCCAAGAAACCTCGACTTGCCGAGGATGCTGAACCACCATTCGCCGATCAACCCGTAGTCGAAGTTGATCCAGTCGTTGCAGCCACCCCTTCTTCCAAGCCGAGCTCATCCGGCGGATCGCCAACCACTTGTTGGCCAAAGAGCAATTCGGAAGTGTTCCCTTTCCAGTTGTTCGACGCCTTCAAGCTTTCGGGCGACGACGGCCGCTTTGAAGGATTCAACTCCGAAGATTTTTTGGTAGCCTATGTTCGAGCCCAAACTCAGGTAACTCACCAATCTTGTAATTTATTCCGATAGTTTTCATGTTGTACTCCGTATAGTTGATTCACTTCCTCTGATTTAGGCCAACGCCGTCTTGGCCCGAGCCATTCCTCCTCTAGCACAAACGACCCGTAAAGAAGTTCAGCTGAGGACGGATGTGCAGCTGCTCGAGGCTGAGGTTCGGGGTTTGAACTCGGACCTGAAGAAAGAACGGGATCTCCATGCTGAGACCCGTAATAAAACGACAAAGGCAGAGCGCCGGGCCGATGAACTCTAGGAACAACACTCGCTACTTCGACGAGCTCATCGGTCTCGAAGGTCATGCCAAGAAACTCCTGGAAGAGAAGGATCATCTAGCTGCTGACGTCAAGGATCGGGAGAAAGCTATCGATGCTATGACCGAGAAGTTCTCTGGTATGCACGATAAGATGATGTATCTGATTCGGGACAATAACGCCTTGAAAGCTAAAGTCGAAGTCCTGCAAGGAGAACTCCTCGAAGCCAAGCAGATCGCCATCACCGAGTATGAGGAATCTGATGCCTTGAACGATAAAGTCATGGCCCAATTTGGAGAAGGGTATGAAACTTATCGGGAAAAGGCTAAGGCAAAGCTGACGGCTGCAGGGCTCGATATCTCCATCCTTGACTCTTCTGATGACGAATCCGAGGTCGGAGCCAATGATGATCCTCCTCCTGAATAGTTTTTTTGTTTATAGTTTTCTTCCTTCTACCTGTACTTCACCCGAATCGTAAGCGATCGGGTTTGTAAAAAATTTTGTATGAATGAGATAGACTCTTTGCCCATGAATTTTTGTTATCAGTTTTACTCGTGACTAATCTCGATCGGTCATGCCTACCCGAACCTTTTGATCGGATTGTACTTAGAGTTTGTCTGAATTTGAAAGGTCTACCGTTCTCACGATCAGTTATACCCGGGTCTTATCTCGATCAGTGGTGTCTTCCTGAACCTCTTGATCGGATAATGCCCGAGACCTGTACTTTGAGAATTTATTGAACTCTCGGTCAGATATGCTCGGGACTTATCTCGATCAGTGGTATCTTTCCGAACCTCTTGATCGGATAGTACCCGAAGCGCATCCGTTCGAGTAGTAAGAAATATATGAATATAGATGAAGTTAAACATGCAAAGAAAACTTTCATTTATTCCATTTGAATTGAAGCGGTTACATGGATAAAAAAGTAAGAACGACATAACTATTACTGGTAATATTTTCTAAGTTTTTCAGCATGCCATGTATTCTTTACTTCCGAACCGTCCATAGCTCGAAGCCGGTATGTACCTGGCTTCGGCACTTCTATCACCTCATAAGGTCCCTCCCAGTTAGGCATCAGCTTGCCGGTGTTCTGGGGGGTTGATGCCTCCGACTCCCGGAGGACCAAATCTCCGACTTCAAACCTTCTCAACTTCACCTTCTGATTATAGTGTCGGGCTGTTCGCCGCTGATATATGGCTAACCTCATCACAGCTGAATCCCGAACTTCTTCCAGCAGATCTAAGTTTGTTTTCAAGCCTTCGTCATTATATAATTCTTTATACTGGCTGACTCGAAGGGTGGGGGATCTGATCTCAACAGAAATGAGTACATCGGTCCCGTATGCCAGTCTGAATGGAGAGTCCCCAGTTGTAGTCCTCGGAGTAGTCCGATACGCCCACAAAACAGATAGCAGCTCTTCGGGCCACCGACCCTTTAACTCATCCAGCCTCCGCTTTATCCCGTTGAGCAGGGTTCGATTAGTCACTTCCACTTGACCATTTGACTGAGGGTGAGCAACCGAGGTCTTGCGATGCTGAATCCCTAGCTCTTTTAGAAAGCTTTCAAACTTTGACCCCACAAATTGCCTGCCATTGTCTGACACCACAGCCATCGGGATACCGAAGCGATAGACTACTCCTTTAAAAAACTTCAAACATTCATGTTCGGTGATTTTTTGCAGTGGCTTGGCTTCGACCCAGTTCGTCATATAATCGATAGCCACAATCACAAAGCTGACTTGTCCCTTAGCTTTCGGTAGAGGCCCCAGGATGTCGATTCCCCATACAGCAAAGGGAATTGGTGACAAGACCGAATATAGTTCTTCAGGAGGTTGGTGCGGAATATTGCTGTTCAGCTGACACTTAAGACACCTCCTAACAAATTCCTTCCCTTCGGTGTAGATTGTCGGGCAGTAATAACCCTGCCTCAAGATCTTGTGTGCCAGTGACTTTGCCCCCATGTGATCTCCACATATCCCTTTGTGTACCTCCCGAAGTGTATAATCGGCCTCTGATGGGGTCAAGCATTTGAGTAGCGAAGAGATAAAAGCCCTTCGGTATAGATCTCCGTCTATGAGTACGAAGTTCGCACTCCGATGTTTGATTTGTCTTGCTAGGATTCGATCCGAAGGGAGGGTCCCATCTGCCAAGTAATATATAAGGCGTTAGCCAACAGTCCAGTCGGTCTAGAGTTAACACCTCTGTCTTCGAAACACTGGGCCTTTCCAGAATCTCCAGTTAAACTGATCCGTTGAAGGAGCTCGCTTCGGTAGTTGCCAACCTTGCCAGTGCATCTGCTATTGTGTTATCTGATCGGTCCACCCCCTGACAACTGTGCGATGCGAAGTATGTGAGTTTATCTTTCACCTCGGCCAGATACTTGGACATTCTTTCCCCCGAGCCTCATACTCTCCCGACAACTGCTTGACTACCAGCTGTGAATCGCTGTAGATAACTATCTTCTGAACTTCCAAGCTTCGGGCCAACCGTATTCCCGCCAGGATGGCCTCATACTCTGCTTCGTTGTTCGGGGCCTTGAATCCGAACCGGATAGCCTGCTGTACCTTGAACCCTTCGGGACTCGTCAAAATAACCCCTGCTCCACTGATGTCCGAAGTCGAAGACCCATCCACATACAACGTCCACGCGGTTGGTCTTTGTTGAGTTTCGGTCACTGTGCATACGTCCGACTCTGTAAAAGAACACTCTACCACGAAGTCTGTCAACGCCTGCCCTTTGATTGCCGTTCGGGGATGATACTCTATAGCAAACTGTGTTAATTCCATCGCCCAGACAGCTAATAGACCCGATACCTCTGGCTTATACAAAATTTTCTTTAGTGGTTGATCCGTGTACACCACTATCAACCGACCCTGGAAATAGTGTCTGAGCTTCCTGCTGGCAATGATTAAGGCGTAGGCGAATTTTTCCAGGTTCGGATACCTCGTCTCTGCGTCCCGAAGAACATGGCTGACGTAATATACGGGGAATTGTATTCCTCCTTTATCTCTTACTAACGTGGCCCCAACTGCCATCGAACTTGCCGCCAAGTACAGATATAAAGGTTCTGAAGGGATCGGTTTCCCCAACAGTGGAGCCGAAGCCAAATACTTCTTGATCCCTTGAAACGCATCTTCGCACTCCGAAGTCCACTGGAAACTCTTCTCGTTTTTTGGTCCCTTGAGGGTGTCAAAGAAGGGTAGACATCTTTCGACTGACCTTGACACGAATCTCCGAAGGGCAGCTATCCGGCCAGTTAACCTCTGCACGTCTTTGTATGTCTTCGGAGACTGCATGTCTAAGATCGCCGTGATTTTCTCAGGGTTCGCCTCGATTCCCCTCGTACTGACCAAGTAACCCAGAAACTTCCCTGATCCCAGGCCGAAGGTACATTTAGTCGGGTTCAGTCTCAATTTGTGCTCTCTTATTGTTTCGAAACAGTCCTCCAGGTCGTCCAAATGATCTCGGACTGACATACTTTTTACGATCATGTCGTCCACGTATACCTCCATGCTGCGACCAAGCTGCCTTCGGAATACAAAATTCATCATCCGTTGATAAGTTGCCCCCTGCGTTCAGCAATCCGAAAGTCATCTTTCGGTACGCATATATGGCCCGATGGGTGATAAAGCTCGTCTTCGGGATATCTTTCTTGGCCATGGAGATATTGTGATATCCCGAGAAGGCATCCATGAAGCTCAGCATGCCGTACCCCGAAGTTGCATCAATCAGCTGATCTATGTTGGGTAAAGGGTAGAAATCCTTCGGGCAGACTTTGTTAAGATCAGTGTAGTCGATACATAGTCTCCATTTTTCATTCTGTTTTTGAACTAGCACTACGTTTGCTAACCATTCAGGATAGTCTATCTCGAAGATGAATCCCGCCTCCAACAGCTTTGTGATGAAGGTCTATGATCTTCTGTCTTTCTGGGGCGAAGACCCTCCTCTTCTGAATCACTGGTTTTCTACTCGGTTCTGTATGTAACTTGTGTAGGGCCACCGATTCGCTTACTCCTGGCATGTCACTAGGCTCCCATGCAAAAATATCAGCGTACACCCGAAGTAAATCCACTAATCCCGTCCGTAATGGTTCTGTCAACCCTGCTCCAATCTTTATTAGTTTGTTCGGATTCCCCAGTAGCAATTCCACATCTTCCGTCTCCTCTGCCGGTAGTGCCATTGGTTCGGTACTGCCCTCAGTGAATGGCTCTATCTCGATGGCCTTTGTCTGTTTTTGTTTGCTAACCCCGACCCCTGATGAAATCAGAGTGTTCCGGTAACACCTTCGGGCAATATCCAGATCGCCTTTTACCTCCTCGATCCCGTTCGGTGTTGGAAATTTGATTTTAAAGTGGGGTATAGATGTTACTGCCTGCAATGCTGCTAAAGTCGGCCTGCCCAATATGGCATTGTAGGCCGAATCGACTTGAACTACAAAAAACTTTATCATTATTTCTACTTCCCGAGGTGTTGTGCCGAACTTAACTGGTAGTTCTATCGTACCCGATACATGCACCGGGTCGCCACTGAAACCGTATAACGGGCCCTCTCCTCCCAGATCCATTTTCTTTCCACCCAAGTCCATCCTCTGGTATGCGTGTGTGTAGAGTATGTCAACCGAGGACCCGTTATCGATCATCATCCTTTTCATATCTACCGGACCGACCTGTGCCGTTATTACCAAAGCTCCGTCATGTGGCTCGATGTGGTCGGTGGGATAGTCTTCGTCTGAGAAGGAGATAGACACTCCTGGATAGGCCCTCTCTTTTCTGGGCGATGAACCAGCTACCGCCAGCACGGCCTCGAAATGCCCATTCCTCTTCCTTCCGGTTACGCGCCCTACCGACCCGCCCGAGATCACATCAATAACTCCTCGGGCTTGTGGGTGCGGTTGCGACTGCGTTTCCCGGGTCGGTTCCCTATTCTCCTCCCAGGGGGCTCCTGAGCTTTCTCGACCAACCACATATTGCACCAGCTGTCCGTTCTGGACATTCTTTTCTATCAGATCTTTCAAATTGTTACAATCCTCTGTCGTGTACCCCCGACTCTGGTGATACGCACAATACTTGTTCCGACCCCTCTTCCCCGTCTTCGGGATCGCTTGGCACGGTTCGAAGAAGGGTTTATCCCGCATCTCCTCCAGTATTTTAGCCCGACCCGTGTTGAGTGCGGTGTATACTTTGTTGACACTTTTGTTCGGGAAGGGTGACCTTCCACTGCCCGACCCTCCCCCATTATAGTTCTTTTTGCTGTAATTATCCGATCTCCCCTGATTGTCCGACTTCAGATAACTCTGTTTATCCCGATCTTTCGACTTCTCATAAGACTGGTAGTGTGGTTTAAAGTTCCCCATTGCTTCCTCAATTGCTATGTGACCCTCGGCCCTGTGGAAAGCTTCTGTTAAGTCGGCCGGAGGGTTGATCACCAAATCCTTCATCAGCTTCTTCGATTTCTCGATGTCTAGTCCGGTTGTGAAGAAACCCAAGGCTTGTGGGGAATTTAACTCCGCCACCGATCCAACAGCCTCTCGAAATCTTTTAACATACTGACCTAGGCTTTCATCTGACTTCTGTCTGACCTGCATGAGGGAAGCTGTAATCTTTCCTCGCCTCTTGTTACTCCCGAATCGAGCGTGAAATTTTTCCCGAAGGTCATTCCACGAATTAACCGATCCGGTCGTCAGGGTTCCCATCCACTCCCGGACACTCTTTTTTAATTTAGTGGCGAACATGTGACACTTGGCCGCATCAGAATGGCCATAATAAGTCATCAACCTGTCATACCCATCAGAATGATCGTATGGGTCCCCCATCCCGTCGTAGGTTTCCATTGGGGGCATTTTCTTCTTGGGGTCGGCCGTCTCTTGGTTGATCTCTGGCGAGAAAGGGGATCCTAAGCAAGCCGAAGGTACCCCAGTGGAATTTTTGGCCAACAGCAACTTTTCTAACTCAGCCACCCTTCGAGCGAGGGGGTCGGTCTCCTCTTTACGAGGGGACGATCTGTGTCTGTCCCTCCCGTATTCGAGTGACGCGTCCCTCCTCCTCAACCCCGATCTGCTAGGGTGTTCGGACCGCCGTTCTGCTGAATGGCTCCTTCGTCGGCTTCGGCCGTCCCTCGAACGGCTTCGATGTCTACTCCTTTCCCTATCCGCCTCTCCCCGTCGGGGTGACCGAGACCGGCTACGATGCCTACGCCTTATAGAGGATGCCTCCTGCTCCCCAACCACATGAGCCATCTGTAGTTCGAGCTCTTCCTGCTGAAGTCGTAGGGCCATCATGGTATCTTTGCTCTGCTGCATCTTCTTCTGCACGATAAATTCTCTCTGATCTCGGCTGCCCTCTCCCCGACTCTTTTCATGTACCTCCAGTGCACGTGAGTGACTTGCGTCTACCCGACTAGCCTGGTTGGGGGTATTATGACCGTCATGGAAGAGTCTTCTCCGGGGGGAGCCAGCCGGTTCCACCTGATCATCCTGGACTCTGGAACCCAATTTGTCCTTCACCGACCCCCTCACCTGAGTGGTCTGGTGTGTCTTGGCTTTTTCATGGTCCGAAACTGCATACTCCACGCTCGCCATGGTTTCTGACCGGAAAAGAATTTGACTGTGATTGATTAAGCACTAAAGCCCTCCTTCTAGCGCCAATGTTAACGCCAAGTTTCGTCTGCGCGTCCAATCACAGAATTCACGCGCTGGAACTTGCACAATAACAGATCACACAGAAGCTTGACGGCTTGGGCCGCCGGGGGATAGCTCCGGTGTGAAAATAAGTACAGGCCGTTCACAAGGTTTAACAATGGAGATTTAGTATTTAGTGCTCAAAAGTAAGTATTACCTGTTAATTGTAACCTTGGCCTTGTATTTATAATGCCTCACCACCTTAGAATCCTTCTCCGAGTCAGTTTAGGACTCCTAAATATGGTAGGTTACCAATATTTGGGTCCAACACAATCTCTTAAAAGGTGCAAGTGGAATCCAACCCAATTACTACCTTTGGAGTCGCCCTGTTCAACCAGGAATAGGATTCCAGACTGCACGCGGGAGAGCCCACTGCACAGACCCAAACAATCCATCCCTCAAATCCGGGCTTCGGCCCAAAGGACTCGAAGGCCCGATCCCGAACTCCACATGACGGGACATGGCTTCGGCCCAAAAGGACTCAAATGCCAACTCGAACACCTCCGATCCAACCATGGGCTCGGACCCACCAGACCCATAAAGCCCTTCTGACGCCAGGCCTTCGGCCCACACGAAGGTCGGTAAAATGCTCCCGAACATGAGCGAAGATCATGGGTTTTAGGCTTTTAGCTATAAATTTGGTTTATAGCTTGTGAAAAGATTTTTGGTTTTTAGCAAACTTTTTGTGTGAATGAGGTACTTATTTGGGATCATTAGTGGGTTTTGTCCTGTTTGAGTGATTTCAATTTAAACAGGTGAAATCTTTGTAATTTTGTCATCCACTTAATAAATTTCATTTCCTTGCTTGGGTTTTAATGCAGACTGGTATGATTTCTCCAAGTAAATTGAGGATGAAGCTCATGGGACGTCAGAGGAAAAAAGATGGATCAAATAGTAACTCAGCCAGAACTTCTCCTTCCAAGCTTGAGGATACTGAGTTTGTAAGGAACAGCTTGTTAGCCTCCAATGGTGAAGATTTTTATGAGGAAGGTGCGTGATTTTGTTCCACTTTATTGAATTTTTTTTTCTTTTAGTATGAACGAACTTTATTTTTATCAGAGGAATGATACCAAACCAAATCAGACTAAGATAATTATTTTTGCTCACTGAGAACAACTTTAAACTGGAATTTGTGCTCTGAAATCAGAATATGTCAGTGATATGTCTACTAGAGATGCCAACTTAATGAAGTTATTTTAATTGTTACTGATTACTGGACTCAATTTGAACTGGTTTTGGTACCCTGTGCAAGATATCTTACACCTATGCCCTGAATTGCAGTTATCAGTCTAGAAAATGCATCAGTGAAACTGTCTGGCAGTGCGGTATTGGATGTCGGTCAAGGCGATCAGAATTCGTGCCAGCAAAGGGATTTCATTCCGAGGGACAATGGGAATGCTGGCCGTGTTAAAGTGCAGCAGTTTTCAAAGAGTGATAGTGGTCATTCTAGTTCAGTTCACCCAGTGAGAACATTGGAAGATGATCTTGATTATGATAGTAATGCCAGTTCATCTAGCTTTGAATTTCATAATGGGGAAAGATCAGTGCACAATCCCATCGGGCGATCGCTATTGAGGCCTATGTCTTCCAAGTGGAATGATGCAGAGAAGTGGATAATGAACAGGCAAAATGGGCAAGCTAATCATTCAAAAAGGAACAATTTACAAAACCAAGCAAATCGGGTGCCAGTAATGAATGGAATCAGAGTTGCTCCAGAGTCTGCTAGTTATGATAACAAGCCATCGGTTAAGCGAGTTGATTTCTGTCAACCTGCATCACAGATGGGCCTGGAGAAGTTTTCTTTTATTTCTCCTTTAGCTCAGCCTATTCCTGGTCAAGGAAATGGGGCAAATATGCCAATTGATCTGTGTCCCCAAAGTAGGGATTTGAAAGAAGTAGACAGTGATTCCTCGTGTATAACGATTTCGGCTGCAGAATCACCAGGTAAAATCATGCCTTCACTTTGCTTACATTAGTTTAAGTTTGAGAAATGGAAAGTCATACTTTTTAACACCATTTCATCATTTCTTCTCTCTTTATCTCCCTAATGAGCTAAAACAAACTTCTTTTTTGTGTGTGCTGATATATGCTAGACACAACTTAAAGTTGCTTCCTACAAGATTTTGTTCAAAGGCATAATATATTTGTTAAGGCATACATGATATCTAACTTGATACAACACAACTACATGAAATGTCATTGCATTCTTGATGAAAATCTACAAGGCCATATGAAATTTCTCAAGTGTTATCTTGCCGGGGTGAGTCTATTAGTGACATTACAAATTCTTTTTATTGTATACCTGGCTGACCTGTGGCTGTGGAGCTAGGAGTCCACTTTGTGTTAGTTTGATCCATTAGAGAAGATATTTTATTTTCCATTTGAAAATATAAATAATTGAAACTCCTTTTATGGTTAAAACATTGACTTTTGGGGTGGAAAAATTAGAATGAAAACCATCAGTGTAGTAGATATAGTTCATTGATCAAAATGTTGTTACTATATAAAACTCAAACCATCTCTAAGTCGCTGCTCAGCACAAACACACACAAATATGTATATATGTCTACATATACGCATGTGCGCGCGCAAACATATCATCTTAACAGCAAAGGGAGGAACAAGGATTTTGGTCACCCTTTATATATATTTCACATCAACTAAACAGAGAACACATTTTATAATTTTTTTGTGGAGTAGTACTTTGTATATCTATATCTTCAGTGTGCTAGCAATATTTTGTTGATATTTTACCCATCTAACGTTTTTCCCAAACATTTAATCTAATTCTAGATAGAATGCCAATGTTGCAGGTCCAGCAATAAGATCAGTTTCAATGAGAGAGATGGGAACAGAAATGACCCCTATTCCAAGTCAAGAGCCTTCAAGGACTGCTACTCCTGTAGGAGCCACTACCCCACTCCGCAGCCCAACTTCTTCACTCCCATCCACTCCTCGAAGGGGATCACCGACATCAAAACCTGCAGAGTACTCTGTTGATAGTGAGTCCAGATCTCTAACTGAAAATGGAACAAAAGAATTGTCAGAGCAAGAATTAAAGCTCAAGACAAGAAAAGAGATTTTAGCCCTTGGTGTCCAACTTGGCAAGATGAATATTGCTGCCTGGGCAAGCAAACATGAGAAGGACAAGAATGTTTCGGCAGCTGAAAGTTCTGAGCTAGAGGAACTACGAAGGATTGAATTTGAGAAACGTGCTGCAGCATGGGAGGAAGCTGAAAAATCCAAGCACACCGCAAGGTTTATTTAATTAATTTCTCCCCTTTAACTCAACCCAAATCATTATTTTGGTGGTGATCAAAGGATTAGTTTTCTGCCAACAAAATTACATTATGTTTCAAATTGATTCTGACTGAGATGGTGGCATATTCAGATTTAAGCGTGAAGAAATCAAAATCCAAGCTTGGGAAAGTCAGCAGAAAGCAAAACTTGATGCAGAGATGAGGAGAATAGAGGTATGAAAACATTTTTCTGTCTTCATCGTCACTATAAATGAACTCAATTGTGAAAGCTACTTGGCACGATGAATATTCACAAACTTTATAAACTCGGTTCAAAATTAAGATATGTAGCTACATGCAGATTTTAAGGTTGCTACTCTCAAGTCATTGTTTAAGAAGGCTTTTCGTTTTAGCTCAAACAATCACATACTGATATATTCTCATTAGTTACATATGTTATGCATAATGCCTTTCAGGCCCAAGTTGAACAAATGAGAGCACATGCTCAAGCAAAGATGGTGAAGAAGATTGCCATGGCAAGACAAAGATCAGAAGAAAAACGAGATGCAGCTGAAGCTAAGAAAAAAAGCCACGTTGAAAAACTTGCTGCTCAGGCAGATTACATTCGCCAAACAGGCCGAATCCCATCTTCTCCTTATTTGTGCTGTGGGTGGTCATGAACAATGAAAACTTTACAGATGTTTCTCTATACAATCTCTCTTCCTGAACAGCCTCCTCTATACTAATCGATAAAAGAGGATTGTTGTCCCTTGTGCTATCTATCCTTGTATTTACTGAGAAAATACAAGGTATTAATTGTTAGATGGATTATATTCTTCAATTGTTGCATACACAGTTATTTTTTATGCTCTTTTATGGTTACAATACAATTAGTTTACCATTTAGAGGTCAAAATTAGTTGTTAAACGACATGCTCAAAATGACCGCCGCATTTACGGGATAGAGGGCTGCTCTGGTATAATCAAAATCATGAACTATGTTGTAAAGCTATGTTTTTGGGGATCATTGGTTTTCCAGACCACTTTGTGCAGGGTGCTAATTCCATTTGAAGCAACACATTTCACGACCTGCAATAAATAGGTTAATGTGTCATTATAATTGGTTGATGATTTGGACGGATTCAACGGTATTTTGTAAACACTTGGTTTCTCAGCTACTCTGTAATTAAGGAGCAAAATAATGAGGTATTTGAGGCTTGTTCATATTGTTTATTGAGATTTTTTATGTTGAATATGATGATCAATGTAAAATAGTAAGAAATAAATTGGAAAAATTAAATTTAAAAAAAAAAGAATTAAAAAAGAAAAGAAAAAGGAGGAGCATGATTTACACAAGCCAACTTGTAGTTGTAGATGCATTAGCAAGTGTGAAATGTGAGGAGGGAGATGGAACATTAAGACTTGACATAAGGTTAAAAAAATCAAAGGTGGTTATTACATGCGTAAAGTTTTTTCACCGCTGGTAAACCACCTTGATTTTCTACCCAACTAACGGTACAAGTGTACATCCTCTTCATTTTGAAATGTCATATCAAGAGGAGATGGCAGCATTGTAATATAGTACTCAATTAAAACTGTTGAAGTACAATATCTAGCATTTATGCAAACCCCAACTCTCAAGTCCTACAAAACAACTATATAATGAGATGAGAAGTAAAACTTGTGCCAAAAATAATTCAAAAAGCACACATTTTAAACACTCAAGTCTACAGAAAGAAGGACCTCTCCCACCCATTATAGATAGTGGGCCTTGACTTGACACCCTTCCAACATAATCCTTCTAATAAATTCTTCTTAACAATTCCCACAACCTCACATGTTCACAGAACACAGCAAACACCAACCAATTTTCAAACATCAATCAGTCAACCCTAAAGGGAAGCCATTAACAAGAGCATCAATAGACTATATGATATTGTAGTATAGTACCACAGTCAAGCAAGGTGTGACAAATGATAACAGCAAGATGAAAGAACTTGATTCAAAAAATCACAAAAAAGCCGCACCATGAGCTGTTTGTCACATCTCACTACAGAGGGGAGTGCAGAAGTCATTATAAGACAACGAAAACTTTTAAGTTTCATAAGACATCAATTTCAAATCGAAAATGTTCAACATACACAAATGTTGGCAGCTAAAATCAAAATATCAATAAGTACCAGTAACTAGTTCATCATAAATAGGATCCAAGATAATAAACAGCTCACTTCATAAACCAGTCCCCTATCAGATAGGGCTATGCTATCTTCCTATTAAATACGGGCTTATGTATTTTGATGCTTTGAAACATAGTGAAACATAGAAAATATCATAATTACACTATCGACTCTTGTAAAAAACTTAAAAACTAGAATCAAGCATTTCTTCCCACCAACATAGTATTGGAAGAAATGCTAAAGATTATAGAAGAGGGAATCATATCTTAACTGGTGGGAATTTTTCAGTAATCAAGAGACCCTACAGATGCAATCCCAGTGATCAAATTTCTCGGCTCCTGTTGGTTTGCATAGTTATCACAGCTGTTACTGGAAAGCCTTTGAACTGGAACTGAATTCAGAAGCTCTAGACCTTGTTTACCCATCTGCTGCACCTCTTGCGGTGAGAGTATCTTGATACACCAAACACTGCTTACAAACTCCCTGGAATACAGAGAACCATAGTAAACATTTGAAGGTTTTTTGTTCCGATTATCAACATATACATTTGAATAAAATGTCAAAAATATATAAGAGAAGAAAGTAAAATATAATGACTAGCAATGAAGCATTATGCAAACCTTCACAAGCCCTAAAACTACATATATTTATTTTTTTGGAAACATAAAGCTAAAAGTACATGCATGGTTTTATAAAGTGGAATTTTTGGTTTGCTCGTATAGTTTGAGAACACCTTTAATTAGATGACTTGAACCGTACATTAAGGATATTTCTCATATCTGAATTATTATCATCTGAGTACGTGCTAGTACAAAGAAAATATGCTATATCATCAGTCTCATAAACATGCACTTAATAGAACTCCCTCTGCATCTTGAAATCCGTAATTTTGGAATGTATTTCGAGACATCCAAACAACACATTAGACATCATATTTTATATATTTTACAACAAGTTATTCTAAATTATTGTTCATTAGTGTCCAAGTGTTGTCCCAAATTGAGGGTCATCTTGAAACCCTTAAATAGACATCCAAAACACATTTATACATTTATTTTGAAATATCTTTTCTAAATCATTCTTCAGCATCCAAGTGAAACTTTGGAAACTGAAATAACAATTATAATATCATGTCATTGGCACGTCTTAAAAACCGTGTCGTACAATACATCTTGAAACATGACACTCAATTTGGGACGGAGGGAATATTTAAACAAAGGTGCGATTTGATCAGTAATGGCCTCGATATGCAATGCGTCAGTCTAAAACTTCAATGGCAGTTTTTTCCCAAGAATCATATCCTTCTAGGGCAATAAAAAAATTGTGCTGCAACTTTTATATGAAAATAGTGAAGACAAGAACTTACGGCCAGGGATCATCACCAAGGAGAAGAACATCATTCTCCCGGTCAACGAATACAAGCTGCCAGCCTGATCTCAAAGGATCCTCCAATTGGCCTTCAAGGCCAAACATATGAGCAAGCTCACTACGCAGCTCATGGTAACTGCTGAATTTGGCTATATCTAGTGACCGCCCGAAGGATCCTGACTTGCACACCTGCCAGAAAAAGGAAAAAAAGATTTATGTGCAAACGTTTAAGATGCAACATTAACAAAGAAGAATAGACCCACTGAAAATAACATGGAAGATAGTCCTCATATAAATAGAAAATAATTTGAAAAAGACAACAAAGTATGATGAGTATTGTGATAACAATGAATTGCAAAAACAACACCGACTAATATGGAAGATAATTTGGTTTTGAGGCATGTAAACACTATGTTTTAAGTACTAATTTCCCCCGTTCGATTTGAGTTGGTCACTGGCAAGTGACAATTCACTTCCAGGATAAAACAAAGCCAACAAAATCTGTAGATAGCAAATCTGAAGATTATCCTTCAGATATGAGACTTGGTCATTGTTATAGAGAAAATGGACGGAAAAAATGAATGTATCAATTTTTTGGGAAATAATCTCTACCTATAGAGTTTAAAAAACAATTATTTCCATAATACGACTGTTTGGAAAACTATTTTAACCACCCCCGCAGTTGTGATCCAGTCCATTCCATCTGTCGCAAAACAATAAATATTTAATCCCAGCCACTAAAGTGTTACAATTCACCACATATCGCCACATCGTACACGTGCGTTGCACTTACAAATTCTATAAATTTTCGTTGTCTTTTAGTGTGGTGAAGGTGACCGACATTATGAATCCAAAGAAACTTTCATTTCTTACCAACATGGAACTTCTGCGAGCACTAAAATATGAAGGTCAACAGCATATCACAAAATCTAAAGATGACAATTTACCTTAACAAAGGTTCCAGTAGGCGTGTTTCCTTGCCCCACGTTTTCATGAGACTGCAGGAAACTTGATTCATCAATACAACTGGAAGGTGTCATCGATGGATTGAGTGAGAAATTGACGCCTGAAGTACTCATGTAATTGGAAGAAGCGAAGGGCATGGTTGTGGAATCTCCATCGCTACCAACTCCTCTAAGGCTTGAAATCCCATTTTGCATGAAAAGTGATGTGGAATCTATATTAACCCCAAACAGAAGATGGCTCTGGGGATCATTGCTACCGTCTTGGTCAATCGAGCACTCCCTACCAGGGAATGGTGGCAATGAAACAGCATTTTGACTGATGTTTGTATGGAGGGATCCCAACTGTTCCACCTGGGGTAGAACACTTAGTGATGCTCCAGAAGATAGATGAGGGTCAACTGCAACTCGTTTTGGTGGCCAGCCTGCAGAAGTTAACAAAGCACTGGATCTAGGAAAATTGAGGTGGGATGTTTCATCCTGGGGGAATGAACCCAAAAGACTGTGTAAAGGTGAAACAACGGGACTGGTCACAGGATTCCCATTTGAGTCCGAAAAGCTCTGCTGTTGCACGGAAGACATGGTTTGCAATGATGGTGACTGAGCTTGAGAAGCAAACTGAGATAAGAGAGGGACAACACCTGAAACCTGCTGATTATCTACCAGATGCTGTTGCTGAGATCTTATAGGTGGTTGCTGTTGCTGCTGCAATTGTTGCTGTTGCTGTTGCTGTTGCTGATGTTGCTGTTGCTGCTGATGTTGTTGCTGCTGTTGCAACTGACTATTGAATGAATTTTGGTGCTGCAATTGTTGCTGAAGTAGATGAGACTGAGATTGAGTTTGGGACTGATTTTCCCCACCATTCTGAAGAAACGAAGCTTGAAGCTGAGACTGTTGCAACATCTGAGGATGCAGTAAACCAGCAGATCTACTGAGAACACCTTGAGTTTGTTGGAATTGCAAGAGTGATGGAGTTGCCTGTTTGGAAGTATCAACAGTTCTCATATCCTGAAGAGCAGCAGCAGCCATAGCCTGATAAATATCAGCAGTTTGCATGCCAAGCATAGAGGCATCAATTCTTGGCTGCATCCAGGGTGTAACTCCAATCCCCTGAAAGTTAAGAGACTGGATTCCTCGGTCTCCGTTATCCCCTCGGAACCACAGAAGTGGAGAATTCAATCCTACATCATCCTCCTTCATCCCTACATGCAACAAATCATACAGGATACAATATCAATTGAAGATTAAAACTTTAGTCTTTATGCCCAACTGAAATCAACAATAGGGGTAGCAAACACACTCTGAATTAGTACAGGGATGGATGATGTTTAAAAGAAGGATAAGAGAGAGAAAGGAGTATGGAAAATGATCATAAGCATTCCCATTTCAATGACGATGAGTGAATGAACTTGCCATTAAAAGAGGGTAACCCTGGTGGCCAAGGTCGCTTGAGTCTGAGCGGGAATGGGGAGGGATACATGGGGAATGTTGTCAGAGGTTCAATCTCCCAGAGGGACACTCTTGGCTGCCTCTCCCCAGCTGTAGACTCATCCCAGCCAACCTGCATTCACCACGTCAAAGCTCATGACAATATACTGTAGTCTTGATAAATATTCATTCTTTACAAGAACAGACTGGCAAGTAACAAGTTACAAGTTATTTATTACACGTATTGAAATCAAAGGAATAGAAACAAAAGCCAGCAGAAACTCAAAAGGTAATCAACAAACCTTTACTGAACGCCAATGTGAGTTTTGCCACCGAACAGGATCCAAGTCACTTATGCCAGTTATCGTGCCCATATAGCTGAAATAAAACAAATATATTAGTTGTCAACATGGCATGTCTATAACTGTTAACTTTGTAATAAGGGGTGGGAAAACCAGTAAAAACGATAGAGCTGCTTACTGCACAACTAACCATGACTAGCCAAACAACATTCAGACCAAAAGAAATTAATCAGTAAATGAGAGGCGTGTGCCGGATTCATTGTTACAGTGGAAACAATGTCAGAAACACATCAGGCCCTCAAGAAACTCCTTCAGCTATGTTTGGCAACTCAATTCCAGGCCTTGGAACTAGAATTGAGCGCCAAAGTAGAAGCAGATAAAAAAAATCAATTCTAAAAATTGCAAATGTGCATTCAATTCCAATTTCAAAGAAATTGAGCTGCCAAACACAACTTTTGTAAATTAATTACAACTGCCCTTGGCAAGTAAGTCGGCATGTAGATCAAGCCCTTAATTTCTTTTTTGCGGAATGCTTTTCAAGTAACCCACAGATCATCACAACCAATAATCTGTCCAACATACATGTCTCAAACACCAAAAGATTATTGGTTTAAAGCATGATGTTTTCTACAAGTTGATTTAAAGCATGATATAACTTGTCAGAATGGTTCTATAACAGTTTTAAGCCTTTAAAGTACAATTGGTAACTTAAATAGTCTTAAGAGTTCTGATTTTGCAAGGCCATGAATTTGAGGCTTGCATTAGGTCCCCTCTCCCCCAATCCTCCCTTCCCCATCCCCACGCAGTCTATATATTGGCGGGTGATCCATAGCCATTAGCCATGGAGTGTGTCACGGTGTCACGCCATACCATCTTGTACCGCCAACTGTAAGATTCAACAAACGCGGTTTTTTTTAAAAAAAGTCCTCTCCACACACCATTATGGTGCATATGGGAAGTTCCCGTACGCACCATAATAGCGCAGACGATGATTTATTTTGTGAAAAATTGTGTCCGTTGAGTCAGTACAAGGATCGGCCACTACACACTCCATAGCCAACTTTGGTTGTGGATCACACACACAAACACATATATATATACTCAATTTCAAGTGCACTGTTTTTAGATTGCGCATCATGATGAAGTGTGATTTGTATATCCATGGGCAGGTTTGTTTGCAACGAGAAGATTTAAAGCATGATATACTTTATTCTCTTATAGACCTTAAGCTCTTATAGAGCAAAAGTAATTGAGACAATAAGAATTAACCACGTAAGAACAAAATGTACAGAGGCAAATAATAATTGCATTGATCTTCATAAAATAATTTGAAGCCTACCGACGAACACTTGATTCTTCTGTTTCAAACAGCATCCGAAAGCGCATGCCAACAGCAACTCGAGTATGATAGACTGCTTTAACATACTTGGCAAGAGGTATAACAAATTCTGATGGGCTAGCCCTGAATACAAGGTGAAGTAGAGATGTTAAGATGATGCCACAAGTTATATTTTGCCAAATTTGCAAACTAAAGTACCTTGGGTTATAAAATATGGTGAAACGGCTATTAGTGGCAGCCGCATGGGCTGCAGCAGCAAGAAGCCCAATGTGCATACTATCACTTGATAAAACTGATGAAGGCATAACAGTTTGTGGCCGATTAGCTCGTCGAATACCAAGAAGTAACTGGTTCTTCTCATTCCTGATGCAAGTTAATTGAATTTAGTTTTATTTATCGGCAAATAAACAAAAAGAATGCAGGTCTTTAAGATGAGATAAAATTGTCCCCTAGAGGTTCAGTAAGTAAACTATAAATATCAGACTTAATAAATAAAAAGAACAAGGAAATGGACTAATTCCCCTCCCCCCTTTTATTCAGCCTTTAATGGGCTCAAAAGCAGTCGGTCATTGCATAAAAAAAATACAAAGTATAAAAACACTCTTATCAAGATTTTGATGCTCCAAAGGCAAGAAAAAGACGCAAGAAATGTCAATGAAAACAAATAAAATGATTTCCTACCATATAAAAAGGACTGAATCACCGGCAACAAGCCTCTTTGCACTTACAAAGACACTCCATCCTGTTGTTAGTAAATGCCTCTTTGGTTGGCCTGTAATATCAACGACACAAAATTTTGAGTATTATTTAAAAGGTGTCCCATACAACTGGTAGATTTAAATCTCATTTAAAATTCCACATGGCTACCAGATTGGATATGAAGGAAGCCAACAGATTTAGAGCTCAAACCTCAAGGAACTTGATTTAACTTCGTAAGAGATGAAAATTAAAAATACGTGTTAACGATGGATGTTGGGGAGCCCCAATCACGGGTTCAGATTAGGTGGATCCAACCTGCAAAAGGGGGACACCAAAAATATCTTTGATGGTACCTCCAGTGTGAGATTAAGTATAGGGATGAGGAAGAAGATAATTGAAAAAAAGCAGAGGGTTGTAGAGGTTTCATAGAGAGAAAATAGAGAATTAGAGCTTCTCCTTACCTATGAAGGTCTCTTTAGTATTTATAAGTACTTGCTTATACTACTCACATATTTCTAAGTTTACCTTCCAATGGTGACGTGTCACCACCTTATTGGTTGAGGCCCCAAATTCTAAGAAGTATCCTTGCTTGAAGAGGAGAAAATCTACTTTCCTAACGGCCTTCTAGAAGGCTGACGAGGATGTGATCATATTTTTAGCATTGCTCTTAGAGGACCACTGTCAGGTGTCATTGCATAAGGCTTCGTCTTTAGTCCTGAGAGGTCGTCATGACCCTTGGTAGTTTCCTGATGATTAGTCTCATCCTCTATCTTGACTTTATATGACAAGAGACTTTTCTTCTGGATGCTCGAGGTCTATTTGGACCCGAAGTATATCCAAGGCCTCCTAACAGGTTGTGTGCCCCCGGCGGCGGCGATCTTACTGAAAAAGATCCTCAATCTTTCTCACTCATCTCTTTTTTCTCTTTCTTTTTGTTCTCTTTCTTTTACATTTTCTCTTTTTGAATAGCTCCCGCCATCGTCACTCTACACATAACCATCGCTACCGCTGCCGTCAGCAAAATTTCCCGACAGAAAGACCTAAGATATCTTCCATTTCACATTCCTCTATTCAATCTATTTACGTTTCTTCGCTTTGAACAGGTACCACCACGGCCAGTCTCGACGCCAATGGCCACAGTGTGACCAAGTTTTATGTCACTGAGGTGGGCGCCTGCTATTTCTCTTCAGACCTTGGCAAAGCCCTAGCGGTTAATGAGGTTAAAAGGATTGGTGGAGGTTCCGAAGGCGACCAAAAAGGAAAAAGTAGCAAAAAGGGCTTCTACACAAGATTGAATAAATCGCATAGCAAACTTTATGATATAGTGACAACTGCGTGGAACTTTAACTCGAGCATGATAACGCCTCTGGAGCATTTCAACCACATGGGTATTGTCGTAACCTATGTTATTGCTATAATTTGCACTCTCTTTTTTATACGGGATATCAACATGTTGTGTAAGGACTACTAAGGAGTTAAAAGAGTTACATAGCTTCGTGAGAAAGGTGTCTATGTTTATTAAAGATGAGAAAAAAGTGAAGGTGAGGGACTTTCATTGGTAGAGATTAGGGTCATACCTTTCCAAATGGGCTCTTATCAAATGAAGCAGGTTCTTAACATGGTTGACAAAATGAAACGGAAGAAAAATGGGGATGGGAAAGAATTAAGGGCAAAAAGGATGACGATGGGGAGGAAAAAACATAGGAAAATTAATTTTAAGAAAGGTCTGGGTATAGTTTTTCATTGGCAGAGATTAATATATGAGGCCTTAATCTTTGACAATGAAAGTCCCTCACATTCATTCATTGGCAAATACAAGGGGAGTAGGAGTTGTTTACCTTATTCAGGGACCTTTTGTCTCCCTTCTTCGAACTCGGACCTTTTTTAAAAAATTCGTCTTGCAACTCTTAAGTAGCCCTCCCGTTAGCCCAAAATGTTAGGGAGGGCGTATATCTAAAGTACATATGAGACAGAATGACCAACTGAGACAAGTCCGCATAAGCATAAGCTCTCCTTATATGGACCATAGGTTACCCATCGGTTGCCTGAAGCTTAACATGATAAAGGCGCTTTTAATCCCTTCCCGAAAGAACAGAGGGAAGGGAATGGCCCTTCCACTGAGCTTTATTATCAATGTTACCTAAATTGTAGTGAGAGACTTTCATTGGCAGATATTAGTGCCTCGTACCTTAATCTCTGCCAACGAAAAACTATATTTATACCCTTCTTAAAATTAATTTTCCTCTGTTTTTTCCTCCCCATCGTCATCCTTTCTGCCCTCAATTCCTACCCTATTCCCATTTATTTTTTGTCTCCCTTTATCATGCATGTTAAGAACCCGCTTCATTTGGCTGATAAGAGTCAACATTTTGAAAGGCCCTAATAAGAGTCAAACATTTTGAAAGGTAATACCATAATATTTGTCAATGAAAGTCCATCACCTTCATTCACTTTTTCCTCGTCTTTAATAAACAAAAACACCTTTCTCACGAAGCTATGTAACTCTTCAACTCCCAGCACATGTTGATGGTCATGGTCATCCTGTATAAAAATGAGTGCAAATTATAGCAATAGCATAGACTACGGCAGTCCCCATGCGGTTAAAATGCTCCATAGGCGTTATCATGCTAGAGTAAAAGTTTCATGCACTCATCTCCATATCACAGAGTTTGCCCTGCAATTTATTCAATCTTGTGCATAAATTCTTTCTGTCACTTTCCCTATTCTGGTCCCGTCCAGAACCTCCACCAACCCTTTTAACCTCCTTAACCCTAAGGTGTGAAGATAAAATAGCGATGAGCGCCCACCTCAGTGACATAAACCCTCGGGTCACATTGTGGCCATCGGCATCGGGGGTGGTCGCAGTGGTACCTGATTAAAAGGAAGAAACGTAAATAGATTGAATAGACGAATGTGAAGGATGGAGAGAGTAAGGAAAGATAACCTAGGCCTTTTGTTGGAAAATTTTGTCACCACCGCCGGCAGCTTTGGAGCGGTAATGTGCAGAGCGACGACGGCGGGAGTTGTTCAAAAGAGGAAATGTGAAAGAAAGAGAACCAAAAATATAAAAGTAAAAGGAGATCAGTGAGAAAGGAGGATCTTTTTTGGTAAGATCACCACCACTAGTGGCACGTAACCTGTTAGGATATACTGATTTCACCTTCGGGTATTCGGGTCCAAATAGACCTCGAGCATCCACAAGAAAAGCCTTCTGCTATACAAAGTAAAAAAAGAGGACAAGACTATTCACCGAATGGAAGCCATCAAGGGTCATGGCGACCCCGCTTTATAGCTCCATAATTACACCCCTCTCAGGACTAAAGGCGAATCCTTGTGCAATGACACCTCGCTACCTCCAAGAACAATGCTAAAAATATGATCACATCATTGTCAGTCTTCTAGAAAACTATTAGAAAAAGTAGATTACCTCCTCTCCAAGCAAGGACACTTCTTACATGTGGATTTGTGGTCTGAATCAATACGGTGGTGACACGTCACCACTGAGAGACAAACTTAGAAACACGTGAGTAGCATAAGCAAGTACTTATAAATACTCGAAGGTACCTTCAAGGTAAGGAGAAGCTCTAATTCTCTATTTTCTCTCTGAAACCCCTACAACCCTCCTCAACATTTTTAAAGTTATCTTCTTCCTCATCCCTATACTTACTCTCACACCGAATGTATCCCCGGCGGCTTCGGCCGTTGAGGATATTTTTGGTATCACTCTTTTGCAGGTCGAATCCCCTAACCTAAACATGTGATCACGACTCTCCAACATCCATCGTTGACAATGTGGAATCAATCCAATTGTGTAGTATCATAAATTCTTAAAGAAAGAGATACCGCATCAAACCAAAATTTAAGTAACATTGATTTTAACTATATAACACAAATATTGTTGGTTAAAGAATAAGCTTCTATTGAAAACTCACCACGAAATATATGTCTAAATTTCCATTCATTATCATGTAGATCTCTTGCAATCAGCTCTTGAGCTGGAGGTTGTTGGGAGAAATCCTTTAACAATAAACAAAATCTTACATTACATATTATCAAACGAATGGTAATCTCAAGCATGACATTTTAGACCAAAGGAGCCAAAGCTGGAGCCAAAAAGATGTACCAATGGAGGGAAAACTTTTTCAGCTGCACGACGAGGGACTGAAAATCCACCATGAGTACTCGTGTCACTCGCGGTCAATGTTTTACAGAAATAATTAGTTGGCTGTTTGCTGGCCGCACCCAAGTCCGCCGGAAGAAATGCCTCCTTTTGTTCTTGCTGCAGATTTGGAAAATTAGGGGGGAAACAAAAAGGATATAAATAAGTAGAGCAGAACTTAATCACGCCAGTGAGACGTACTGGGTTTAGCGGTTGCAAAGTCATCTGAGCATAAACCTCGTCTGTCTCTGCATCAGCCTGAAAAAGAGAAAATTAGGACTCGGGGACATGACTAGCAGAAAAGTAAGGGTCAGGAAACAAAACTAAGGCTGCTCACATGCATGGTTAGATTGTGAAGCTGACATATGAGTTGTGGAGGTAAGCTTGGGTAATTAGGGAAATGAGCATCCACTTCTTTGTTTGTTGATGCAGAAACCTACACAAACCTTACGTTGAGAAATTCTAACCTCGACATTATTGGAAAAAAATAAATAATAACAACAACAATAATAATAATAATAAAATATGCCAACAGATATGAAATATCCAGCACTAAAAGTCAAGGGACCATTTTGATTCACCTAATGGCAGAAAGCAGCAATTGGAAATTAAGACAGATATCAAAAAATGGGTAATAGCTCAAGTATCCACTCATCATTACAATTTAAAAGTACAACTTGATGAGTTAGGGAAAAAAAATCCAGCTAAAGGAATTGTATATAAGCTCCTAAGGTCCACAAGAAAAAGGGAAATCACAAGCACCGCGAACTGCCTAATTACCACATATAGAGAGAGGTATGCACGTGTGCAGTCATCATTTGTTGAGCAGAATAATTGGACCTTTAGTTCATAATATATTAATCCAAGTGCAACTAATAGTTCAAGGCAAAGGCATGTCATAGGAGTTTAAAGATCACATGAGAGCGGGGATGAGAAGCACATTGTTAAGTTACTAGCTTATCTAAAAGCTTAAGCAAGCTAACACCCCCCTTACGTGCATACAATAAGAAGCAAAATTAAATGCACATGCATCACCAAATATCAATATAAAAGGAACCTTACAGCAGGATGGCTTGAACCCAAGACCTTGCACAATTTACACAACCAGAGCTCTAAGACCATGTCAAATTACCAACTCATCTAAATAAGCTATTAAAGGAAAACCCCAAAAACGTATATTAAGCTAACACATTTTAAACTCTCACACAGTTCAAGAAATTAGACCGGTACAAATGGTTCATGTCCAAGTTGATTATGTTAAACAAACAAAAGAATAATAGTCCTAGATAAGATAGAAAAAAATTAAAAGTAAGAAAAGTATGTATGCCTTTTGCCATACAGACCATGTAAAACTATTTGCTTAGTTTCAAATTCTAAAAGCAATAGTTGAAGTCTGTAACAAAAGCTAACCTGCTCGCTGTGACCCTGAGGAAAATACACCACGCGACTTCCAACTGCAGGAAGGGAAACAAGAGGACCGGCACACGCATGCCAAAGTTCAGAATTTAAACATCTCTTTTCCCCTGCAAATCAAAGTAAAAAGAATATAAATATTCTTGAAGTACTATTGTGAATTCAAAACCTAATCCTAAAATCACATTTAAAAATTTACAACATCAAAGTCATCTTAGGGTTTTTCAACAATTAAAAGAATTTAAACAACTGAGATGATCTAGGACGCGAATTTTCATTATGCATCTACAATTGTTCTACTGAAACTGCTAATACGTGCTGATAGCATTATTTTTTCGTCATTGACAAAAGAAGATGAACTTCAAAAACACATAACAGATAAAAAGACAGAACCCCAGCAAAAACTTGATAGTAATTTTATCATTCAACAATTCATTTGATAGCCCTCGAGGCTAATACCATCATATTGTTGACTGGTTGAGTTATGCAGGTAGCTTTGAAGGAAAACAGGGAAAGAAAGAAAGTCAACAAACAACTAGAACTGTTGACAGAAAAATCTTGAACTGATACCACTCATTTAGCCAGAGAGTCCAAAAACTCTTCTTATACCAATTACAGCTTTACAGGATAGAAAGCAGCAGTTCGAACCAATAAAGGCAGCAAACTCTCATATATAAGCAAATATAAAAGCAAAGAGAAGGCATACTACCTTCAGGCGACTGCTGATTGAAACCCACAGAAGATGGCCTCATGTCTGCAGACTAACGTACCTTCTCGCCCACCAAATTAGAGCCACAAAGGCAGATCAAAAACAATTACTAAATCCAATAATTTAACACAAATTTCCCCACAACCAAATACCGAAAGTTCTTGACAAATTCTTCTTTCACTTCATTTCCACCCAAAAACACCATAATCACTTATTTTTCACCTTCACTGCCCATACAACTTGAATGTACCACTTAAAAACCAAATATAAATAAGAAAGATGTGGAAATTTATGCACCCAGAACTTTCATATGAATATATTGAACAAAACCAGCTACAACCCCCTCTGATATTTTCAACCGAAACCGGTTCCACTACAAAATACGATAGACTTCAGCTTCATCCGCTCCTGATATTCTTAACCCAATCCCAAAAGCACCAATCTTTATTTAATAACTTCATATAAGAGAAATCTTTAAACTCTTATCCCACACATTCAGCTCAAACCTCAAATTCGTACCTCAAACCTTATATAAAGCTGATAAGCTCCAAATTCCTCAAACACGGAAAACACAAACCACAAAAAACACCAGTAACCAAATCTCCAGAACACTTCAGATCTCAGTTTCAACACCACAGAAACCCCTAAATCTTGAACTTCATAGCACCACAACTTACCCAATAGGAACCCCAGAAAACCCAGATCCTTTCCACACAGAATTTGCGGCTACAGCTCACAAAATCGAGGATATTCAGCTCTTCAAACTCAAGCTACATCACACTATGATCTTCAATTCGAAGCACACAGTTATTAATACTAAAATATATCGAAATATGTGTAATACAGCGAAGATTGAGAGGGTTGGAATGGAAAAGCTAGGGCTTTGTTAGAGTTTTCCAATGGCCAGCAATGGACAATGAGGAAGGTATTGATGAGTGAGAAAAAAAGAGGAGAGAGATTAGAGTGGGAGCTTGTGCCTTTATTACTATAACTTTCTCTGTCTATATCTACATTAACTTTCTCTCTCCTATCCTCCAATCAATCAACAGTACCGCCATTATAGAAAGAGAGATTATTTTTAGAGAGAGGAAATGTGTTAGATTTTCTTGTGGATAGAGAGAGAATGCGTATTTATGCCCTCAAGATGGAACTTATTTACTGATTTACAACAATTAATATTGTAAAATAAATATATATTTAATGATATTCACTTAATACCTATCTTATGACAAGTCAGTGACACTATCAAAGATAAATATTATTAAAATAATAATATTGTTAAAATAATACCTATATTAAAAGTCATATATATTGTTAAAATAATATCAAATAATATTATTATTTTAAAAATAATAATAATATCAAAATAATATTATCAAAACTAATATTATTATGTTAAAATAATATCAAAGTCATATATATTGTTAAAATAATATTATTATTTTAATACCTATCATGCTATTAAAATAATAAATATTGTTAAAATTTTAAAATATTATTAAAATCAATATAAAAATATCGTTAAATATATATTTACTTTGTAAATATAAATATTATTCCAATTATGAATTAAGATTTTTTTGGGTACAAGAAGACCAACCGATTGAAATAAATATAAATGAGAATTGATATTTTCACAAGATAATCTAATAGGTGCACCAAATTTTTCTCAAAAATAACAATTTCTAATAGAAATACTCTTACAATCATATGTTAGCAATACTAGAGTATTTAAGATCCTTTATGTTATACTTGTTTTTTTAATTTATCTCAATACACATATAGCAACACAAAATATTAAATTTAATGATGGTACTAACGACACAATTATTTATAGAAAATTTAATTATGTCACTAATTATTTACGACGAATTTATTATGTTGCTAAATAAGTATCAGAGAAAAAATTGTATAATAAAGAATATCATAATCCCCTAATTATCACCAGTCTTATAAAATGTGAATTATTGTTTTCATGAGTAAAAATTGATATTTTTACAATTTTTTATTATGAGACTCATTTATTATTTATATCATTATATGAGAAAAAAATAATAGAACTATTATTTTTATTTGTGTAAATATCACTTCCTTATAAAATTTTAAAGGTTGGTGGGCCTT
This sequence comes from Panax notoginseng, assembly GCA_016801055.1. Lineage (NCBI taxonomy): Eukaryota > Viridiplantae > Streptophyta > Magnoliopsida > Apiales > Araliaceae > Panax > Panax notoginseng. The sequence goes on along the minus strand of CM029014.1, from coordinate 215,363,907 downwards.
AGTGGCAATGTTAGTTATGTAGTTTATATCAATGGGCCTAATAGAAAATGCCCAACTAAGAATGATAAGGACTGATTCCTATTTTCTGACCCAACTAAAAGTCCGACCATTGAGTCAATCTTGGGGGAAATGTGTGGAAATATGGGGTCACGTGCAAGAAAAAAAAGGGCAAATTTACGTAGACAAATATTAATAGTAATATTTGTAGATAGATATATAATAATTGAGATTCTCCTATCATCTATATTAATTTTATGCATGAAAAATGATACATACATATTGATAAATATTTTATGAAATTATATTGATAAAATAAATTAAAGTGAGACATTTCTTAATTCCTATTATCTCATGTATGTACAGCGGCGAAGTTAGGATTGTAATTCAATGGGGTCAAAATATTGTGATACTATAAATAATTTGGCGGGTGTTCGGGCGAGCTATTTTTTATAGATAATTTTATATTTTTTGACCAATTACATATGTAAAACATGTATTTTGTTACAATATTATTAATATAACAAGTAATAACATTATATATATATACACACACACACACCACTTGACCCCTAATACGTATTTCTAATCACAAACTTGTTAAGGGAATTGTTAATGTAAGACCCCAATTTTTATAAATAAAGATAAATTTTCTATAAATATCATTTTTGAATATTATGGAGTTAATTTGATATAATGTTATAGTTGTGGGTAATATTTATAAATTTTGCAAAGTACGCAAGTTGTTATATAATATTCGATTGGTCGGGGAATATTCGTTTTAACAGGGAATATTCGTACAACGGCACAATCATTGGTGGACCCCACAACGGAATTATTGTCGGATTGAGAAAACGACAAAATTATCTTTCTATAAAAATAACGGCTGAGGTGTTACCGTTAAAACCGTTAAAACTGTTGAACTACCCGGTAGTAAAAGTACAGTAGTACGCGTGGTTGCATAGTAGCACACGGTATTGATTATTGATGCTTACGTGAGAAGTCACTCAGCTATACTCAATTATTGCTACAGTAATTGCTGCATCATATCTCTTAAATTATTGTCATAGTATCATCTGTATAATATGTTATATTATTAAATCAATAATTGAGACGTTGTGGTAAGTTTGGTTATTTTTATGGGGGGGCATATGTCATCATCTAAGAGTCTCTTCGTCAATAGTAATTACCGTCGTCAATAGTAATTACCGTCGTCAATAGTATTTACCTTGGTCAATAGTATTTACCTTGGTCAATAGTAATTACCTTCGTCAATAGTATTTACCTTGGTCAATAGTAATTACCTTCGTCAATAGTATTTACCTTGGTTAATAGTAATTACTTTCGTCAATAGTAGTTGTCCCTTCAATATTACCAAGAGTCATTTGACCCTTCGTTAAAACCAAGAGCCATTTGACCCTTCGTTAAGACCAAGAGCCACCCTCAGTTTTTCTATAAATAGAGGCCTAGGGCTTCATTATTTTTCACGAATTCATTCAAGCTATAGAGAGAGAAAGTATAGAGAGAATAAGAGAGAGAGAATAAAAGTATTCTGCTACTTCACTTTTTCAATATCCAGTTCTTTTAAGGTAGGGAATATTATTTCTTTTATATTCATGAAGAGAACTTCTGTTATTCCATTCTTTATTATTCTGTTGGAATAACCAGTATACGCGGTCTACCCTATACTTGGTGACATTCTTCTATTATTCTGTTGGAACATCCTGTCTGTGTGTTTTACACCGGACCTGGTTCCGTCTTGTTATTATTCTGTTGGAACATCTTGTCTGTGTGTTTTACACCGGACCTGGTTCCATTATTTATTATTCTGTCGGAATATCCTGTCTGTGTGTTTACGCCGGACCTGGTTTCGTCTTGTTATTATTTTGTTGGAACATCCTGTCTGTGTGTTTTACACCGGATCTGGTTCCATTATTTATTATTCTGTCGGAATATCCTGTCTGTGCGTTTACGCCGGACCTGGTTCCATTATTTATTATTCTGTCGGAATATCCTGTCTGTGCGTTTACGCTGGACCTGGTTCCATTATTTATTATTCTGTTGGAATAACCTGTCTGTGCGGTCTATCGCATGCATGGTGATTTTTTTTGTTATTCCATTCTTTATTGTACTCAGTTGGTTAAGTTTTGACTTCTATACTCCATGAAATTTGTGGAATATCCTTGATAATTGCGTTTCATCCAGTATCTTTTCATGAAAATATTCTTCTAAGCATTCTTAAATTTTACTCCACAAAGCAGTATCATGTTGACAATTTGGACGTTGTTAATTCTTGGATAAATTAATTCTTGAACTTGTTTTATTGAATTCTTATATCATTGTCATCATCCTCATGTTTATAAAATGTTGAAAGTCATCTGTGGCCTGTAGTGCATAGATGGACTTGGTATGATTATGACCAGGGATTATTAGGTATAATCATGACCGTAATGTTACAAATGATGTGGTAAAAGTCCTCATTGGCCCGTAGTGCGTTGATGGACAGTTGTTGGCATGATCATGACCATTGATGAATACACGAATATCCTTGGCCGTAGTGCAGGGGTGATTCGATGATGTGGATTATTTTATTAAGCTGAATCCCAGCGATAACAGTGTTGAAAAACCTTTTAAATCATAGAAGATAGTAGAGTTTATTTTCTACTTGACTCTTTTAATGGATTGCTTGTTCCGCTGCAGTTAAACTTGATGTCTATTATATTTTATCAGTTTAACATTGTTGAAGGCTAATGATAATTTATTCTGCATTATCCTAGTCATAATATTTCTTACTGGGCTAGTTGAGCTCACCCTTTCTTTCACTGTTCTCTTCAGGAAATGAGAACGTAGCTGGGGCAAGTCGGAGAACGGAGTGATGGTTCGAATGATAGTATTAGTTAGTAGTCCTCACTATTCTATGTAATAGTGTGTTAATAAATGTAACGAGGACTCCTTTTGAGTATGAATACCCTCTAGAAAATAATATTTGTATTCAAACTCACAGTTTATGTTTTGTCGTATTGTACACGACAGTTGTATTAGTAGGTTATATTTGTATTCTGTACTTTGTATCTGACGACCCAAGATGGGTGATGTATACCTAATGTTGGGGGCGTCACAGTTAGTATCAGAGCTTAGGGATATGATCCCTGGCTAAGATGTGAGAATAGAACTAGGAGGGGAAAGACGGGGAATTCCTTCGCTAGTATGACCTACCTAAGTTTATTTGCATGGTATTTAATTGGTCGGTTATAATATAAGGATAATATATAACATATCAATTAACTTTTATTTTGTGGCAGTATCTGAAAATGGCATCTGAGAATGTTGAGAATAGCAATGGAGCACAGACGACTGTTGATTCACCACATATCAATAATCAGGATAATGTGCATCAGGAAGGTGACAATCCTCATGGAAACAACAACACTGACCAGATGATGAATGATGGAATGTTCAGAAGCTTTATGCAGTTCATGCAACAGCAGGCGAGAGCGGCTCCTGTCCAAAATATAGGTGGAAACACTAAAAACTCTCGGACGGTCACCGCTAAACAGTTCAAAGAGCTGGGACCACCAGAGTTTAAGGGAGAGCCAAAACCACTTATAGCGGAAACATGGATAAAGCAGATTACCAAGATATTTGATGTCTTGGGATGCTCCGAGGAGCAAAAGGTTCCTTTTGCCGCCTTTATGTTGCGAGAAGAGGCAGATTACTGGTGGAAATCGATTAAACGTACTCAACCTGCCGCACTGAAGATGTCTTGGGAGAAGTTCCAAGAGCTGTTCAATGACAAATACTTTTCCGAAAGTGTTCGTCACATGAAGGAGGTGGAGTTCATCAAATTGGAGCAGAATAATATGACCGTGTCGCAGTATGAGGCTAAATTTGCTGAGTTGTCCCGGTTTGCGTCCCACTTGGTGGATAATGAAGAGCGAATGACGCGAATATTTTTGCGAGGTTTGAAACCTGAGATACGTCAACATCTTATTTCTCATAAACTGTGTTTGTATTCAGATGTTGTGAATAGGGCTCAGTTAGTGGAGCGCGATAACGAGTCAACGCAACCAAAAGAGAGCAGTCGGCAAAATGATAATACCAGTGAGAGTAGTCATCGAAGCGGTGACAACAAGCGTGGAGGTAATCAACAGGCCAGAAATGGTTACCACTTCGGTGGTAATCAGGGCCAAAACAATAAGAATGGTCATTTCAATAAGAGGAGATTCAACAATGATGGAAAGCCGTCAGTACCAGCACCCGTTGTTAAGGAAGGAGAACGACCACCTATCATATGTTTCAAATGCGGAGGGGAGGGGCACATCAGTCCAAACTGCGCGATGCCGTCTAAAGCATGTTATAATTATGGAAGAGAAGGTCATTTAGCTCGATTTTGTCGTTTACCAAAAATAAGTTCAGCCAAGATGGAGACACCAAAGGGCGTCCCAAAAAAGTCAAAACCGGTAGTGCAAGGGAGAGCGTTTGTTGTGACCTCCCAGAAAGCAAGGAACCCGAATGAGGTCATCACGGGTAAGCTTATCATAAACTCTAACGAAGTCTATACTTTATTTGATACCGGTTCTACCCATTCTTTTATTTCTCCTACTTGCGCTCATCGATTAAATTTGATTCCGGAGAAATTAGACTTTGACTTATCTGTTGAAACTCCATTGGGAGAAACCTTCATTACATCCACGATTTTTAAGTCTTGTTTGGTTCAAGTTGGTGCACACACATTACCTGTCGATCTTATTTCATTAAAAATACTTGCATTTGACGTGATTCTTGGGATTGATTGGTTAACTACTCATCATGCAAAAATTGATTATTTTCGTAAGGTTGTTAGCTTTCATATTCCTAATCGACCTACTATGCGAATTCAAGTAACCAAACCATTAAAATCAATCGCTGTCATCTCAAGCCATAAAGCTATTCGTTTATTGAAAAACGGATGTCAAGCTTTCTTAGCTCATGTCACGGATCTAAACAAAAATACGTCAGTTTTGAATGATATTTCTATTGTTAATAAATTCCCTGACGTATTCCCTGAAGAACTTCCTGGCCTACCCCCAGAGCGTGAAATTGAATTTTGTATCGACCTTGAACCCGGTACAAAACCCATTTCCAAAGCCCCATATCGAATGGCTCCTATTGAACTTCAGGAGTTAAAGATCCAACTGCAGGAATTGTTAGACATTGACTTTATTCGTCCTACTACTTCTCCTTGGGGTGCTCCTTGTAAGACCCCAACTTTTATAAATAAAGATGAATTTTCTATAAATATCATTTTTGAATATTATGGAGTTAATTTGATATAATGTTATAGTTGTGGGTAATATTTATAAATTTTGCAAAGTACGCAAGTTGTTATATAATATTCGATTGGTCGGGGAATATTCGTTTTAACAGGAAATATTCGTACAACGGCACAATAATTGGTGGACACCACAACGGAATTATTATCGGATTGAGAAAATGACAAAAATATTTTATTAAAAATAACGGCGGAAATTTTACCATTGTTACTGTTGAACTACTCGGTAGTAAAAGTACAGTAATACGTGTGGTTGCATAGTAGCACACGGTATTGATTATTAATGCTTATGTGAGAAGTCACTCAGTTTGATTCAATTATTGTCAGTTAATAATATGAATTATTTAGCGATAATGACGTTTTGTTTTATTCGTATTATTAACGTAATAAAACAGAAACATCTTTTTATATAAAACAGAATACTTTATTAAAGTTATTCTATAAATAGAATATATTATATTTTATTTAAAAGATTTTTCTTTAAATATGGACTGTCAGATTAAAGTAATCAATCTGGACCATTCATGGATTAGTTACTATGCATTCTATTTTTCTATAAATAGCAGCTCATTCCTTCATTATTTTTTACGAATTCACTGAACTCTAGAAAGAGAAACTATAGAGAGAAACTATAGAGAGAGAGAAGAAGAGTATTCTGCTACTTAACTACTTCCTTATTTCAGCTCGTCTTTAAAACGGTAAGGGGTGTTATTCTTTCTTATTCATGAAGAGAACTGTTATTATTCCATTTCTTATTATTCTGTTGGAATAACCAGTATACGCGGTCTACCCTATACTTGGTGATATTCTTCTATTATTCTGTTGGAACATTCTGTCTGTGTGTTTTACACCGGACCTGGTTCCGTTTTTATTATTATTCTGTTGGAACATCCTGTCTGTGTGTTTTACACCGGACCTGGTTCCGTTTTTATTATTATTCTGTTGGAACATCCTGTCTGTGTGTTTTACACCGGACCTGGTTCCGTTTTTATTATTATTCTGTTGGAACATCCTGTTTGTGTGTTTTACACCGGACCTGGTTCCGTCTTGTTATTATTCTGTTGGAACATCTTGTCTGTGTATTTTACACCGGACCTGGTTCCATTATTTATTATTCTGTCGGAATATCCTGTCTGTGCGTTTACGTCGGACCTGGTTCCATTATTTATTATTCTGTTGGAATAACCTGTCTGTGCGGTCTATCGCATGCATGGTGATTTCTTTTGTTATTCCATTCTTTATTGTACTCAGTTGGTTAAGTTTTGACTTCTATACTCCATAAAATTTGTGGAATATCCTTGATAATTGCGGTTCATCCAGTATCTTTTCATGAAAATATTCTTCTAAGCATTCTTAAATTTTACTCCACAAAACAGTATCATGTTGACAATTTGGACGTTGTTAATTCTTGGATAAATTAATTCTTGAACTTGTTTTATTGAATTCTTATATCATTGTCATCATCCTCATGTTTATAAAATGTTGAAAGTCATCTGTGGCCTGTAGTGCATAGATGGACTTGGTATGATTATGACCAGGGATTATTCGGTATAATCATGACCGTAATATTACAAATGATGTGGTAAAAGTCCTCATTGGCCCGTAGTGCGTTGATGGACAGTTGTTGGCATGATCATAACTATTAATGAATACACGAATATCTTTGGCCGTAGTGCAGGGGTGATTCGATGATGTGGATTATTTTATTAAGCTGAGTCCCAGCGATAACAGTGTTGAAAAATCTTTTAAATCATAGAAGATAGTAAAGTTTATTTTCTACTTGACTCTTTTAATGGATTGCTTGTTCCGCTGCAGTTAAACTTGATGTCTATTATATTTTATCAGTTTAACATTGTTGAAGGCTAATGATAATTTATTCTGCATTATCTTTGTCATAATATTTCTTACTGGGCTAGTTGAGCTCACCCTTTCTTTCACTGTTCTCTTCAGGAAATGAGAACGTAGCTGGGGCAAGTCGGAGAACGGAGTGATGGTTCGAATGATAGTATTAGTTAGTAGTCCTCACTATTCTATGTAATAGTGTGTTAATAAATGTAACGAGGACTCCTTTTGAGTATGAATACCCTCTAGAAAATAATATTTGTATTCAAACTCACAGTTTATGTTTTGTCGTATTGTACACGACAGTTGTATTAGTAGGTTATATTTGTATTCTGTACTTTGTATCTGACGACCCAAGATGGGTGATGTATACCTAATGTTGGGAGAGTCACAGTTAAATCCACAACAAAAATTATTATTTTCACAACAAAAGTGTCGCTATAGATTCTATAGCGACGATTTTTACCGTCGCTATATATCTACAGCGACACTTTTGTTTTGAAAATAACAAAAAATATTATGGATTTAACAATTAGCGTTTGTTAATAATATTTAAATTTCTTATGTTATAAAAATAATATAGATTAGATTATTATTTATTTTAAAAATATTAGAGGAAGATGCATACATCAAAAAGTAAAAATAATATGGAATTGAGAAAGTTGTAAGAAATTTAATTTGACCCCGTATATTAAAAAAAATTAAAATTTCAATGGGTTCAATTTATTCATTATACTTGTATTTGTTCTAAATTTATCATATATTATAAAATAATTTTTTTTCAGTGGGGTCAATTGACCCCACACCTTAAAGGGTGGCTTCGCCCCTGTCATAGTTATAATTCGGCTAAAAACGTTCGTAATGTATAACATAACTCTTGTATTGATATATTTTGCAATTATAAATTGACATAAATTTATCGCAATATTATATCTTGTATATATCTATTATACAAAGGGGGAGAGAGGCGACAGAGTCTCAAGAAAATTATTTAAAAATTTTGTCCTATAAAATTTGGTAATATTACACTTTCATCTTTTTTTAATATGTTTCAATTATATTCCCTAAGTTTGATAAAAAAATTATTGCACATCTTTATATTAATTGTACATGTAACGCATATGGCATAATAATAATAATTACTAAGGCTAATATATTGTTGGCACTTATCTCGATTTTCCTACCAACAAATGCACCATGTAACTTAATAATTTACTGTTAAATAACAATTGAAGTTTTTTTCCCGCTGTTAACGCCAAGATCTCATACCACGTCCCAATCACGTAAGACGGCCCGATCTTGCACAGTAAACACGATCAACACACAAAGCTTGATGGCTGGACCGTCGGGGGATAGCTTCGGTGTGAGAGTAAGTACAGGCGGTCACAAGGGTTAACAATGGAGGATGTAAAATGTCTAGCGTCTAGAGAGAGATAAAATGTGTGCGTACCTCTTGTTAGAAGACTCCCTTGCTAGATTATACTCTCATGCTCGGTTTTTTGTGCCACCAATCCTGATCTGACACAGCCCCTCACTCCTCTATGGTCTCAGCCGTGTGCATGCAGGTTGTGACAACCCCAAAATAGGTCCATTCCACCCAACCCATTCTGAGTCGTCAAATACATGGTACAGAAAACAACTACAACTTTATTATAACAATTGTCGTGCAAAATACAACAACACATATGCTGTGAGTTTGGATACAAATATATACCAAATGTGACTCATGTTCCAACCGTGGACATCACCTCACAATAACACCTTACATAAAGGTATAGTCAAAAACTGTTTTAGAAATTAGAATCTTTGGGAAGTGCTCAAAAAAATTTTCGTACATGGGAGACCATGCATCTAGGTTATGATAGATATCATATGGCCACAGAATTATCCTTGGTTGACCCAATAGACCCCAAAGAAAAACGAGAAGATTACTATCATATTCTTCCCAATGGTGAGTCTTCTCTTGACTTATCATTATCTCCACTGTCTCCAATCGTGAATTATACTTCAAACAAATACCAAGATTATATAGGTAGTGCCCATAGATATACTCAGCAAGTGGATGAGTACAACCTTGTCCTATGATGACACGAGGTTGTATGTCATTAGACATCTTGTATGATAGTGACAAAACACCCTTCCAACGTTGGGTTCGCCTCACCCTATTTTCTTCACCAAATATAACTACTAAATGATGACCACCGTTCTATTCCCTTGTTACCCCCGCTCGACCCAGCTACACTCTTATTACCTGAAAGGAATTGTGAAGCAAAAGGGTGAGCACAACTAGCTCAGTAAAGAATATCATGACTAAAGATAATTAAATTATCAATAGCCTTCATTAATAATAAATCAGAGATTTAGAACATATGGTAGATGATAAAAATTTCAACCATAGTTGCAGCGGAACGAGCAATCCATTAGAAGAGTCAAATAGACTACAAAGTCTATTATCTTCTCCATGTTAAAAATCCACCAACAATGTTTTATCCCTGTAACATCAATCAACAATTCTGATCCACAATTATATGAATAACTCATAATCATAATTGTAGTTCTAAATTCCTCTTCTCATCCAGGACGAAGATAATTTTTATCACCTATCTTTACCTGAAACATCAAAGATCATGGTTACACCAAATCACATTTCCTGTTCATAATCATACGAATAACTTCATCTTTGAACTACGGCCAAAGATATTCATTTGTATCACCAGTTGGTCATGTTCATCTCAACATCTGCTCATCTTTGCACTACTGGCCAAAGATATTCAACAACATGTCATCTTTGCACTACGGGCCAAAGATATTCATCAACAATTCATCTTTGCACTACAGGCCAAAGATATTCCTCAACAGTTCATATTTGCACTACAGCCAAATATATTCATCAACAGTTCATATTTGCGCTACAGGCTAAATATAATAATTTCTCAAAGAAATATATAATCATTTCAGAATTTATATAAACAATAATTATAACCATGTTGATCAATTCACCTTTGCACTTAAGCTAAAGATATTCACTTATAAATTCAATGGTCATGATCATACCAGTCAACAATTCAACTTTGTACTACTGGCCAAAGAGAACCCATAGTCATGATCATACCAGAAATCTACCCATCTTTACACTCAAGTCAAAGAGAAATATCATCATTAGGGTTATAAAAATGTTATATATGATAATAAAATCAATATAATCAACATATAGATTTAATCTCCAGATTAATATTCATAAATCAACTATAATTTAGTTAGAAAAAGAAACCAATTTTGTCTTGAATAGTACCCGTGAATAGTAACCCATGAATAGTAACTCGTGAATAGTAACCCCGACTCAAAAACGTAGAAATTCTACAATAAAATCTATACCAATATTTCGGTATAATGATATTGAAAGAATAACATTTCTTAAATTTAAAAACAATTTATTTTAATTGTTTATACTTTACTAAAATAATGCATTTAATCATTCTAAAATGTCAACTCATAAGATTTCATCATCAATAACCAAAACCCTCATCAAAAATCTACATATACCTCATATATAGGATTCTCAAGCTATAAAATCCTATTTTTCAATTTTCTTACTTCACATAACATATTTAATTCATTTTCTCATAACTAGACCATTTTCATGAAAAATATCAAATCAGTTCTAAAAATATTTTTTTTCTGGGATTTAGCATAATATAGTCCCATAGTGAACATATATTTTTCTCAGAATTTTTAAAAGTCATTTACTATTTTTCATATGGCCAAAATAGTCGAATATTTAGACATTTATCAAAAATTGTACTTTTGTCTAAAAATTCTGAAATTTACAGAGTATACTTCTATCATATACATGTACTCCCAATAAAAATTTCATCAATTTTGGAGTTAACCACAATTTATTTTAATTGTTTATACTTTACTAAAATAATGCATTTAATCATTCTAAAATGTCAACTCATAAGATTTCATCATCAATAACCAAAACCCTCATCAAAAATCTGCATATACCTCATATATAGGATTCTCAAGCTATAAAATCCTATTTTTCAATTTTCTTACTTCACATAATATATTTAATTCATTTTCTCATAACTAGACCATTTTCATGAAAAATATCAAATCAGTTCTAAAAATATTTTTTTTCTGGGATTTAGCATAATATAGTCCCATAGTGAACATATATTTTTCTCAGAATTTTTAAAAGTCATTTACTATTTTTCATATGGCCAAAATAGCCGAATATTTAGACATTTATCAAAAATTGTACTTTTGTCTAAAAATTCTGAAATTTACAGAGTATACTTCTATCATATACATGTACTCCCAATAAAAATTTCATCAATTTTGGAGTTAACCACAATTTATTTTAATTGTTTATACTTTACTAAAATAATGCATTTAATCATTCTAAAATGTCAACTCATAAGATTTCATCATCAATAACCAAAACCCTCATCAAAAATCTGCATATACCTCATATATAGGATTCTCAAGCTATAAAATCCTATTTTTCAATTTTCTTACTTCACATAATATATTTAATTCATTTTCTCATAACTAGACCATTTTCATGAAAAATATCAAATCAGTTCTAAAAATATTTTTTTTCTGGGATTTAGCATAATATAGTCCCATAGTGAACATATATTTTTCTCAGAATTTTTAAAAGTCATTTACTATTTTTCATATGGCCAAAATAGCCGAATATTTAAACATTTATCAAAAATTGTACTTTTGTCTAAAAATTCTGAAATTTACAGAGTATACTTCTATCATATACATGTACTCCCAATAAAAATTTCATCAATTTTGGAGTTAACCACAAGGAATTATAAGCTGTTACTTCTAAAATAGTCTTTTCTCATAAAATTCATAACTCTCAATCTATACATCCAAAAATCACCATTTTTGGACACAATCAAGAAAACTCATCAAAATATCATTTCAAATTTTTTCAGAATTTTTGAAGATCAAAAAAATTACGAAACTAAAAATCATAACAACCCTTAAAATCCCTTAATATCCCTTACCTCAAAAGAGCAGTACTTTTGACTGGATATCGGATATGATGCTGAAGGAAACTTGCACTGATGAATAACAACTCACCAAGTATCTAAAAACTTACAAAATATGCTTCATAATATAGAGAGAGAAAGAGAGAAAGCTTATGTTTCTGGTGTGATTTTCAATTCTAACTTAGCCCTCTATTTATAGGAAAATTTTGGTAGGTTTGACCTACAACCTGATGGCTTTACCTGCTACTATTCCCACCCACCACATTTGAAATATAATTCAGCACATTTCTTCACCAACCACAAGTGGGGCTCACCAATTCTAGAATTTTCCACCAAAATCATTAACTCCGAAAATTCAACAATTTCTGAACCAGTCATCTCGTAAAATTCATAACAAATCATACGTTCATTTTTAACGGTTCAAAATTTGTGGACATATACTCAACTTATATATGTATAACATATTCAAAAATTACCACGATCCAACGGTCGGATTAAAAATTATAACCCTCGCAAAATATCTCAAAAACCCTGATTTTTAATACCTCCATTCCGACAAAAATACTGATAAAAATCTCAACACTATCTCCTTCATTTTTAACCACAAAAATATATTCCTCATTTATATCCTCATGAAATAAATATTTCCTTATCATATGAATCAATAATTAATTATTCACAAATAATATTACAGAATCACATTTATGACAACCAGGCCGTTCCCAGGAAAGAGGGGGCTTTCCAATAAGAATTTCTCCTTACTAGCGCGCAATTAGATGACCAAACCTCTCCTTAGACAGAACTTTCTAGACATTGCCAATAATGCTATCTAATAATACTATTCAAATAATATGAATTATTGATCTGATAATGGGAAATACTGTGCAGCAACAATTATTGAACAACAATAATACAAAATTTCAACGTAGCAATTATTGAATCAATAAAATAAAATATTGAACAGTAATTACTGTAACAATTATTGAGTAGTGCCTTCTTACGTAAGAATCAATAATTGGTGCAATACCGTGTGCTACTGTATTTTAACCACCGGGTATTCCAACAGTATTAACGGTAACAACTACGCCGTTATTTGTAAAAACTCAAATTTATCGTTATCTTCATCCGACAGTTATTCGTTATGGGGCCCACAAATAGCTGCGTCGTCGTACGAATATTCCCCGACAGAAAGAATATTCCACGACCAAACGAATATTCCCCGACAACAATGATTATTTTATAACCACTTGCTTATTTTGAAAAAAAAATCATATATCACCCTTAACTTTAACATTTATCAATTTAACCATTTACTGAATAGTAATTATAAAAAAAATTGAATACTTTTATTTCATAAAATTCGGGGTCTTACACAGGTTGTCACCTTTTTCCCACTGTATCTGCCGCCGGCTGGATAAAATCTCATCCATATTAATGATCTGCAGACTTTGGGTCAACTGCTCTCCTTTTTCATCATTACAAGTCAAAGGCTCAGATATAAAAAGATTTAATGGGTTAGCCTATGGACCCGGTCCAATGTTAAGGAGAGATAACGTAAGGATTAGACCCAATAACTCTAAGACCCAATAAGGGAGATCCAAGGGACTAATTAAGTGAACAAGCCCAATCCGTAAGGCCCAATAGGAGAAATATCATGACCCAACACCCGCTAATTTCCACACACCGACACACACACCACACTCATACTCCCAATAATCGAACCATTTGATCTCATGAAAATCATAAGGCAAGAGTTATCGTTGAGCTAAGTACCATACGGCTAATTAAAGCTATTTTACTTGAAATTATCTTGGTTAGTTATTGAGTTATTAGATTTTGATTATGGCAACACACAAAATGATTTCCTATATTCCTTTTGTATGGATGATAAACATATGGAATATTTTCACAGATAATTAATTAAACACAGTGAAATATTAGTAAACAAAGACGTCTTTACAATTAGATTATTACATTGATCTACAATAGTAAATCAAATTGAGAAGTAAATCAACATGGAGAATTATTAGGTGTTTGTTCTTCAACCATGTGATAATCAAATTGAGAAGTAAATCAACATGGAGAATTAACAAAAATCAAGATCATAAATCCACGTTTGGAGAACCCCCCAACGATCTTAAAAATTGAGAAACTAAAGCACATATGAAGAGCATGTTCCGCGAAAAGATAAGAAATGCCAAACACGTCTGAAATTTACAACAGTGCTGTATAAATAACGGCCAAATCTGTTGTCTAGTTTGTATTACATCCCATTTTCCACGAGCAACAATATTTAATGGATTTCTTTGTCATCTTTATGAAAGAAATTAAAGCAAGCAAAATTAAACATATATTTATATATTATATATTATATATTTGTAATTTATTTATAAAGTGACAATAAGTTCTCAACATATAATTAATTATATTTATTCTAGTCAGGGGCGGGCCAGTGTAGGCAATTGGTTTTTTGAAACACAAAAATATTGTATTCTTTTTTGCTTCAAAACTCAAAAACGACCTCCACTTTTAGAAACGAATTATGGAAAGGAATGAGTATATTGTATTTTAATTTTATTTACTTTGTTGTAATGTTTATTTAATAAAAAATTATTATAAAAAATAATTTACCTTATACTGAAGTAGAATTCTGGAATAATTAAGAATAATATTGTCCAAAAGGAAAATCCCTTTTGTTGTGAAATTGACCAAACGACATGCCATGAGGATGTTCAAAATCAAGTACTCCACATATATATATATATATATATATATATATATATATATAGAGAGAGAGAGAGAGAGAGAGAGAGAGAGAGAGAGATTTGTGCATGTTCCAATATATATGAGCAGACTAGAAGGCAACAAGGACATTGAAATTTGAATTGCAAAGATGCCATGCCATACATAATATACTACTCCATACCATTTTCGATGGGGAAAAGTTTACATTAATTAGATTGATCATGCATGAGGTCCCATGCATACATTCTGGTTCTTATGGTGACATTTTTGGGACAAAGCCAATCAACTTTCTATAATTCATGCTGTATTTAAAATCCCCCCCCCCCTCTCCCACCTCACCCCACCCCACCCCGGCCCCTTCTCGTCTCCTAATTCCTCTCCCTTCACAAATTTTTTGAAATTTATTTTCTTACTTATTATAATAGATTTATTAATTTAACAAAATATTTATGATTATTTAAACAATTAAATTAATTAACAAAGTCTACCCGTACGTTTTGAGTTTGATGGTGTCAAATATGTACTTACGAAAGCTACCATTTTTATGACCCAATTAATTAAATACCTTTAGACATGTCCTTTTCTATCATTTAAATATTATTATTTTCTTTTATGAATTGAATTAGCTTGACTCATCCATAATATATATAGTTATATACTCAAATTAAATTAATCAACGCCTCAACTATACTTATCTTTTTAGGTTTCATTAAATACGATAAGAAAGTTTAATTTCAAGATACTGCATGCATGCATCCGGTCCAATTAAGATATACTAAGAGAGATATCAACTTCTTGTTAATTGTTATTTTAATTCCATGCATGCCAAAAGAATATGATATATGCATTTAAGTCATACATATTTATATGTTACTCCCTCCATCCCATAATAACTGTCGCTTTAGCTTGATGCACATGGATTAAGAAAGTCATTTAGTGCTATCATTTATTAATTAAAATTGGTATGAAATTTCATCACTACCCCTTTATAGGAAGTTGAAAACTATTAATACAAGGGAAAAATTTCTTGGGACAATGAGAAAAAGTAAGGGTGATATAGAAAAATAAATAATTTATTCTCCTACAAAGTTGTAAACGACAAATAAATTGAAAAAAAAATTTCTTTCTAAAACGACAGTTATTATGAGATGGAGGTAGTACTTAAGTATGCATGCCTTAAAATTATATTTTATATATATATATATATATATATATATTAATAGTACTTAATTATAATAGTACTCCAAAATGATATATCTAGATATTTTCATACTTACTTTACTATTTAATTTATGGACCTGCAGAATTTAAGCTAGCAAAGGTTGGTCATAGGTCACAAGTCACAACTCAATAATGCATATTATATAGTACATAGACCCACATAGAGACATATATGGGGTGGATAAATTTGTACCACTCATTTACCAATTCAATTTATATATTACTCCATCTAAAAACCCATAAGAATTTTCCCCATTTTTATCATTTTAGTTTGTAGCTAGGATGTTTTAAAATTACTTTAAACTTTTATTTAATTAGAATATTTACGTTTAATTGGCACACATTTATTTAATTAGAATATATCAACACAAAATTCATTTTAAAATAATAGGATGAACTATTTAATTAGAATATGCATGAGTTTTGACTTTTGAGCCTCTTTTTTTTTTGGATTTTAGGAAAGAAAAGTAAATTTTCTGGCAAGAATTGTCAAAGACTTGCTACTTTATAGAGACGCATTTATAATTAGTCAGTGGGTCGGTAGTCTGACGATTGTTTTTTTAGTATATTATTTTCGTTCCATTAATTTATATGATTATTATTTATTTTTAAAATTTAATTTGAGATATTTTTAAACTCAAAATTAAGATGATTCATTAAAAATTATGAAATAATAGAGCTTACACTGTATGAATAATATTTTTTAGATAATTTATAATATTCATCATTATATTGATTAAAATTTAAAAAATTAATTTATATTAATTTTAAATTACAAATATCTTAAATTAATTTTTAAAATTAGCGATCATCAAATAATGAGAAACGGAAGGATTAGTACTAATTAGGTCTAACATATATAGTTTCTTTCACCCAGAAATGTGAGTTAATTTACCTACTAATGTGAGTTAATTTTTCTCGTCATATAATCTCAATATAACATGTATTATAATTAATAGGGTGATAATGATATATATTGTGAATGATTTACGTCAATTTTTATTATAATTACTAATTAAGGCTCTCCTATAATTCTTATTAATTTCATATATTAATAAATTTCGTAATTATAATTCGACATAAAATTATCATAATACATAATATTATTCTTAATAAAGGTTTGTGCAAACTTAACTGTGTTTGGTAAAAGAGCTGTTCAACCCCTTAATTTTACTAGTGTTTTTTTATTTATTTTTAACATTTTGTATAACTGTTAATGCATGAAATATAAGACTATATATACTAGTTTAACAAAAAAATTTGTCGAATAACTCTCGTATTTGTCTATCTGTTTCACAAATAAATTTCTCTTTTATTTATAGTAATATAAAATGTCATATAGATCTTCAAATTTACTATAATATATATATATATATATATATATATATATATATATATATATATATATAATATCATCACTATTAAATTAATAATATACACACACACATATATATATAAATATATATCATCACTATTAAATTAATAATACACACACACACACACACACACACACACACACACACACACACACATATATATATATATATATATAGGCCGGATCATGTCCGGACTCCGGACCCGATCCGATTTTTTTTAAACAACTAAAAATAAATAAATAATATTTTATGTAATTAACATTTTTTCATAATACAGTATTTTGGATCCGTATAACAAAATATGTATGTACAGTCTGTGCAGACTGTACTACCATTTTTTGGTATAGGTATTCAAATTATGCTCAAAACATTGTATTATGGAAAAATTTCAGTTCTATAAAATATTAAATATTTTTTTAGTTGTTTTAAAAAAAAATAAAAAAATAGGATCCATTTTTGATCAGTTACGAGAGTTCGGACCTGATCCATTATATATATATATATATATATATATATATATATATATATATATATATACACTAAGAGAAGAGAGGGTGAGGGTGAGGATGAGGGTGAGGGGGAGGGGGAGGCGGAGGGGGTGCGCGGGAGAGGGGACGGCGGAGGGAAAACAGAAAAGAGAGGGTAGATGTCAAAAGAGAAACAGCTCAGGTCTTAGATTTGTAGAGCCCACGCAATTGGTGAAATCTAGATTTTTTTCGCCCATCCCCACACACCATCCCCGACTCCACCCCATTTCTTGACGTTGACTGCTGTGGTGGCATCAAATAATACTAACGATAAAGCTATTCTCATCTCATTAGCCAACTTCTACTTTTGGCTCGGCTCCAAGCCTAATCCCTCAGCTAAGCTCACCAATGGTAATAAAGAATGGACTCCAAACCATTAGCGGGCTTTTAGATGGGTGGATCTTTCAAGGCCCCATTCCTTATCCCTTGCTCCTATTCTTTGTTTTCAAGAAGGGGCAAATAGGGTTGCTTGATTTCTGCATATTTTTTTGTAATCACTAGCATAGAATCTAAAATGTTGTCATATATATATATATATATATATATATATATTTGACTCTATTCTAGGGTTTAGTGTTTATTAACCAGGGTTATTATTAATAGCGGATGATGTGTTTTTTTTACCGTTAGTAGCGGACGTTGATTTTCAGTTTCTAATTCTAACCGTTCATTTTTTTTCCAATAGTATAAATGGTGTATGTCCATTGTCCTATATATAATAATAATAATAAAGTTAGAAAAGTTGGGATATGACAAGCTTAACAAGAATTATTGACACTAACTGAGGATGCAAATTAAGATATGATTAGTGTGGGGCCCTAAAGCGGTAATCATGTTGGTGTGTAGTAAGAAGATGATTAATTAAAAGGAGGAAGAGGAAGAGGAAGAGAATTTGATATGATAGAGGGAGACTAATCATGTATTGTTTAGGGATAAAGGGGTTTTGTCAGTAATTAATTAGGCCTTCATATCACAAATTAGGTATAGGAAAAGAGACCAAATGTTTTTATGTCATTGTCTTAAGAGATTTTAGAAAGGGGGGCAAGTAAGCAAACAAATCCTTTTGTTTTGTTTTCTTGAACATGTTTTGGGTGCCTGCATCAAATCCAAATTAATTCTCAATGGCAGCAACATTTGTTCTCTAATTGTGTGTTTTTGCTAACCCTAATCATTTCTACATCATTTCCTCAAGTGCAGAATAATAATATGATAAGTTATTATAAACTATGGATATTTAATAATTATTCGCTTAGGATTTACATTATTTAATTATTCATTAGAATTCTTGAGTAAGAAGAAAGAATGGGCCCACCTCCAAAAACACATCAAGTGAGTGGCATATGGGTAGCTGTAGCAAGTATAAAGAAATTCTAAGATCTTGGCAAAGGCATCAGTCAGATGGTAGTGTAGGCCAGAGGGAAATAAATTTAAGGCAGAATTTATGGGAAAAGAGGGACCCTTCTACTTTATAGGCTTTCCCCAAGAACTTTGAACCATATCTTCTTTTTCTCCACATTTCTGGCATAATCTTTTATTTATCCTTTTCTTTTTCATCAACAAAAGAAAACCCTTTTTTCTTTTCTTTTTCTTTTATTTGTTGTACTTGTGTGGAACTCCAAATGACAATTCAAATTCAAATCCACCAGTTTTTTCTAATGCAACAACAAGTAAACATCTTATACAACAATGAAATACTCTCTAGCTCATGCCCCTAAATGGAAAGCTAATCATTTCCTTAAAACAACCATGAGCTTAATGTGGCATAATTCCAAAGGGAAGAGGAGCAAAGAGTTTCAATCCTTTTATGTTTCCAGCTTCAGCTTAGCATCCATTTGCCCAGTAACATAACACAGATGAAGCATCACAGAAGAACCACACTCATGAACAGTAGCCATAGCCTATCACTTCATTGTCGATATTGGCATCTTATATACAATGTGCCCTCTTTAGTTGGTAGAAACAAGATCGAGTTAACACCAAGTGTATAACATCTTTGCCGTTGGAATGAATCAATTCTTCCCATCCTGCCAGTATTCGAGGATTTACAGGTCATAAAGAATTACTAAAACCAAGAATATCGTTTTGATAGGCTCATTCGATAATTTAAAATTATAAAAGTTGCATTTTCCACAAAATTTTGATGACAACTGCTTGGTTGGAGGACAGCTAAACCCTTTTTGGAGCCAAAATGAAGGCTTTTGAGAAAATTTAATCCAGTAGTTAGGGACTGAAAAAGACTGTGTTGGAGTTTTGGAATATATATTTTTTCGGTAACAAGTCAAATTTGTTGAGTATGACCTAATTGCAATATATCTATTAATGTTTCTCCTTAGTCCCTTAGAAAAGTATAGTAAGAGACTCGGCATCACAGTTGTACATCGACCTCTAAACAATCAGATGATCCACAAAGAACAAAATGGCATTAAAGGTTCCCATATGATTGATTCCTAAACAAATTGAAAAATGATACTCCCTCCGTCCCATAGTTATAGGCTGATTTTCCATTTTGAGATGTCCCAATATATAGGCTACTTACTATTTATAAAATTTAGTTGGTTCATTGTTTTACTTTTATGCCCTTATAATAAATATTCAACCATTACTCTTTTTTTGAAGAAACAACATTCAATGTCATTATTTTTATCACCACATTTAATGTTATTGTATTCTCTTTGGTTAAAGTTCTATGGTTATGGACTTTAACACGTCAATCAATGAAGTTGAGAGTTCCAGTGTGATAAGTAAGGAGTAATTAACTTATTCATTAATTCCATATTAAGGGGTATATGTGAAAAATTTATGTTAAAAATTGTCACTTAAATTGATTTTCTTAAACTATGTGTCGAAAATAATCAGCCTATAACTATGGGACGGAGGGAGTACAACTTTTGATAGAATTCTAGGTGATTTTAAATCCAATAGTTAACTGCAAGTAAAAGTATAACATATATTATAGTACCTCATATATATTTAAACAAACATATATGGGGAATTTACCAAGCTATGCTCTAAAAGCTTAAACTATTAGAGAATGGGCCAACATGTCTATCATGCTTTAACACCATCTATATGTCAAGACCAAGGTGATTTATCAAATAAAATGTATCCCTCAAAAATTAGCCATATTAGAGTAAATTCACTAGTTAATCTCAAAGCAATCTACAGTTGGCTGGAAATTGAATTACCTTCGTCTTGCGAAGCTGGGGAGTACTTTTCAGAACACTCCAACTGCGTGTTATTTTCTCTCGGCCTCACTGTCCTCTCCTTCATCCTATTACAAAGAAGTGTCAAATGGCAGTTACTAACGCAACAAACATAACTGATCTAACTGTAAAAAACTCCACAAATACTGCATTTAAAAAGAATAAATGGATAAACTCAAATGACGGAAAAACTCAAAAACACCACCCATAAAGACCAATAAGTCGTATGCTCGCATCGTTTTCACCAATGTCCATAGTTTTTTCCATAGCTTCATCAATCTGTAATCTGTTGCAGAAGAAACCAGAGTTAAAAGATAAGGAAACAGATAAAAGGGGATAGATATCAGAGAGATCGTTTATCTAAACTTTGGAATCAGAAGTTGGAGTGTATTATTCTTTACTAAGATAAGATGTACTATATATGGTGTAAGGTTTAGACGATTGGGAGTGATTAGCAGTTTAGCCCCAAGCAGTATACTGAAGTATATGACTATTCACCAAGCCGATAGCTGATAGGCACAGTCCAGCTATGACTTTGTTTCATGGATTCAATTAAAATATTCTGTTTTACCTCATATTGGCTTAAAAACAACCTGATCTGATATATAGACTTCTTGGAACAATAAATCACATCAGAAGAACATCAAAGGACACACCGAAAGATCATGAAACCAGGCTAAAAAACCACGGGAATATTCCAATTGGTATGTTAAAATTGCATTATGTCACTGTTTAGTATCAAACATTTTTTGATAGACCAGCTGAATACAGATGTAAATGATTACATGGACAAGATTTTCTCACTACAGTACTATGAAGTTGCAAGAAACAGAAAAAATCTTCAATTGATATAGACTTAATAAATCTCATACAACTAGAAAGTTAGAAGGAAGGAGTAATACTTTGAATTTAATAAGTATATAAGTGCTAGAACAATGGAATGATGAAAAAAGTGCTTAGTTATCATATGATTACCTCAAGTTGTTCTGTCTTCTCTTTAGCCAGGATTTTGTCAAGTTCCTCCTATGATATAATTTTGCCATGCTGAGCAGACATTATCCTAGATAGTAAGTATGTATATGTTGTAAATAATTATACTATTTAGTCATTATGAAGGACTAATAATTAACTAGAGACAGGGACAGAAAAAAAAATCTCAGCTTCAAAGCTCAAATCAAATTTTAAGCTCCACAATAGGAAAATGATCCTAGTCCTCTCATCAGAAAACTTTAGTTATATCAAATTGGGAACTACAAGTACATGCTAAGTTGAAGGGTACTATCTGAAATGCAGAAGTTCTAAATATTATTTATGGTTTATAATTTGTTAGTACACTTGGTGTTAGAAGATATGTTAGAAGATACAATCTTATCCCATAATTGGAGTTAATCTTATCCCATAATTACTGTGTATACATTACTGAAAATTAGGGATTACCATAATTGTACATTAAGGGTTGCTATACTTGTGTATATAAACCAATGTAATGGAGAGTAAATCAATCAAGGAATTATAAACCCAAACTATGTTTCTTCTTTTCTACAAGCCTAGGTCCTTATTCTTATCAGAAAAATAGCCTTCTTGTTATCTGTTTTTGCTACCATTCGTATTTCCTCTCAGAAAACTGGTTGAACAATCCATAATTGGGTTACCTGTTGTCAGGAGATCATCACATAGGTTTCAGACTTTAGACCCACCACCGCATGCGCCTCCACGTGCCACCTCACTTGTAGACTATCGACGGCACGCGCCACCTTCAGCCAGCGCGTGAGACCTTTCCTGCGAACTTCAGCTGACGCGGCCACTTCCATGGTGTTCGCCTCTCTCTTGTCTTGCTATCTACGGTAGTCTTGTTGTGTTTGGTTCAAGTTTATCCAATCCTTTTTACATCAGTTAGTTGATTTCGTGAGTAGCTTCAAGTGTCTGTTGTTACTACTGTGATTGCTATTGCCTCTTCTACATAACTTTTGTTTCTAAGTGTAGTACAATTATTTGTTATCCTCCTCGGATATATATTGTATTTACCTATTATATAGCGGAACAAAGTGGTGCTAGCAGTGAAGTTCATAACAGTAGCATGGGACAACAACTTGTTAAAAGCCACACTCTTAATTCAACATTGGTTCTAAGCCCCTTGAAACTGGATGGAACCAACTATTTGGCTTGGTCTCAAGCGTGTCGCATGCCAATTGAGACCAATCGTATGCAACACTTCATCTATGGAACAACTACTATGCCTGAAAAAGTTGGTATGCCCCAAGAAGAGTGGAAATCTTATAATTCTATGGTGAAGACATGGATTTTTAATTCGATGGAACCTAGTATGCGGAGCAGTTACATGTTCTTAGACACTGCCTATAAGAGTTGGGAGGCTATTTCTCAAACTTTCTCTATTTCTGGTGATGTTTAAGGCATATGACATTCATAAGAGAATCCATAAAGTGGGTCAAGGGAGAAGACTGTGGCTCAATATTTTGCGGAGATTGATGGACTTTAGCAGGAGCTTGATCATTACCGAGTTTTTTCAGCCAAATGTACAGACTATGCAACAACTTATCAAAAGTTTATTAGTGAAGATAGAGCAGTATATGATCAAGTTCGGGCATAGTTGATTGGTCAGACACCATTTCCATCACTGCGAGAAACTCATGTCAGAGTTCAACAAGAGGAAAAGTAGACGTCGAGTGATGGTTCTAAATCCAAATCTAAATCCAGTTGACCGATCAGTCATGGTTGCTTCTTATCCCACGGCTAGAAAAAAAGAGTCCCGCGAATATGACTACTGTGGGGGAAAGAACCATACCAAGGATCGTTGTTTTAAACTTCATGGACATCCTAAAGGAAGTGGAGGTCGGTTTGGTAGTAGTCGGGGACGTGGTTCCCAGGTCCATATGTTCAGTACAACACTTCTTGGCGATGCATCCAGTACTTCAGACGCTACTACTACTCCCACTCCTGAGGAAATTTTAGTTTTCCGAAAATTCTGTTCCAAATCTATTTCTTCTCATTATGCACAATTAGGTATACATTCTTGTGTTTTTAATGTTTCATCAACTTGTCCTAGTTGGATCATAAACACAGGTGTTTCTGAGCATATGACCGGGTCCTCAAATCTCTTTACCTCATACACGCCTTGTTCTGGCAAAGATAAGGTTCAAGTAGCTGATGATTCCCTTTCTCCTATCTTCGAAAGTGGTTCAATAGTTTGTACTCCTTCATTTACATTATCATTTCTTCTTCATATTCTTTCATTTACTGTAACTAATTATCTATCCAACGTCTTACCGAATCCTTACATTACTTGGTTACTTTTTTCCCAACTCAATATGTTTTTCAGTACTTGGTGACGGGATAGAAGATTGGCAGTGGTCGTGTAATTGGTGGTCTATATTATTTGAATGTTCCCTCGTCTAACATGCCTCTGACTACATATGGGGCTGCTTTAAGACCTCGACTTTTAATAAATAGAAGTTAATTTTCTTATAACTCTTATTCTAAATAGTAAGGTGTTAAATTGATAAAATGATAAAGTTAAGGTTAATGTGTGCAAATTATAAGATAAAAAGTATATCATGGAATATTCGTTATGTCGGGGATTATTAGGTAAAGTGCGATGGCGCCTAAACCAGGGGCGAGGCCACGTATAACATTGTGGGGTCAATTAACCCCACTGAAAAAAATAATTACATTATAATGTAAGGTAAATTTTAAAAATTTTAAGTAGCATATATAAATTGACCCTACTAAAATTTTATAAATTTTCTACTATACGAGGTCAAATTGAAAATTTATAACTATGTCAATCAAATTTTAACCACATATTACTCATATCCTCTTAATATATGTATATCTCTCTATAATATTTTAAACTAAATAAAAATTTAATTTATATTATTTTTAAAAATAAATAATGAATTAATTACTTATGAACAATTGTGATTAAAAAAGTCTATTATGAGTCAATATAGTGTATATATACCAAATATTATTACTTATTATATTGTCATTGCAATATAATATATGTATATGTGTGTGTGTGTGTGTGTGATCTGAAAGTACAAAAAATATTAAAAAAAATTGGCTCGAGGGCTTAGTAATAATTTTGACCCCACTGAAAATTATTTCTGATTTCGCCACTAGCCGAAACAACCAATCATTGGTAGGCCCCACAACGACTAACTGTCGAATACTAAAAACGACAAAAATAACATTTTAATAAAATTTGTCAACGGTACCAACACTTTTAACTGTTGATAAAAGAA
The DNA here is from genome assembly GCA_016801055.1 of Panax notoginseng. Lineage (NCBI taxonomy): Eukaryota > Viridiplantae > Streptophyta > Magnoliopsida > Apiales > Araliaceae > Panax > Panax notoginseng. Next base: position 215,338,408 of record CM029014.1, on the reverse strand, counting down.
TAGTAACACACACTGCTCTATAGTAGCACGCGGTACTCTGCAGTAGCATACGGTATTGCACAGTACTTCATATTATTGATTCAATAATTGTTACAGTAGCAATTGCATAGTATTTTAACTCAATAATTGTTACAGTAACATCTACACGGTATTTCATATTATTAAAATAATAATTGTCACGATATAGTAACAACTCATTATTTGATATGATATTATTAGATCAATTAACATTATTGGCAATATCCCGAGTGTTTTGACAAGGAAATGGTTGTCTAATTGCGCAACATTTATACCGAAGCTCCCCCTTTTCAGGGAACGATCTAGTTGTCAGTATTATGAGTCTATAATATTAATTGTGAATAATTATTGAAAGTTGAAAAGGTGTTGAAAAAAAATAATGATGTAGGGTAGATGTTTGTTCAAATTTTTGATATAAATAGAGTGGTTTAGCATGAAACATCTGTTGTAAGTTTGACATATTTTTTTTATGATTATCTCTTTGACAATAATATGCATTCAAATATATTATTATAATATTATATTAAAATAGTATAATATTATAACTTTTAATAATAAGTTGCTGACACTCAAAAGAAATAAGGTGCTGGAATATTACAACTTTGTAATATAAGAGCCATTTTATCTAAGAGCCAATTTTCCAAGAGCCAATTTAAAGTAGGTCTATAAATAGAAGAAAGTATTCTTCATATTTTGCTTATAACGTATAAGAGAAAGCTAAAGAGTGAGAATTAGAGAGAGGAAATGAAGGAGAAGAAGAGGAAATATCCAAGAAGCAAACACACCAAAAACACAATTTTTCTACTACAATTTTGTGAGTAATCCTTTTGAGTGTAAGAATACTTACTCCGAGTGTTGCTAAAAGTGCCAAAATTACTCAAGTTAATGTCTTATATAACAATTAGATTTAGTTTCCTACTAAGGTAGGGGATATCATTTTCTTTCATACTCATAAATTTATGGTAAGAAATTATTATTCGTTTCTACAGTCTTATCATTAAATGGTGAAAATCTCTAAAATTAGTAAAATATCCTTAATAGTTTGTGCTTCATCTTATATATTTTTATATAAATATTCTTCCTATTAGATTTTAATCATTATATTTGAAATATGAACCTTATATTTTCTTAAATTTTATATTCTATTAAGAACTCTACTCGATTATATAAATATCATTTTGGCAACTTGGACTTTAAATAAATTAAATTGAAAATCGCTAATTTTTATTCTATATTTATTTATTCTGATTATTAATGTCCATCTTTTATATCATTGTTATTTGTACGAAAGACTAAATTGTTGGAAATGTCTTTGGCCTGGGCGCAAAGACAATATTATTGTTAAGTGTCTTTAACTTATGTGGCAAAGACACGTGGTGAAAGTTCTCTTTGGCCTGAGTGCAAAGAAGAACTGTTGATTGACATGATTATGACTAAAAACTGTGAATAGGTATAATCACGACTTTTGGTATTACAAGTAAAGACACTTGGTAAAATTTCTCTTTGGTCTGGGTACAAAAAAGAACTGCTAATTGGCATCTTTATGACCAAGAATTGTTGATTGGTATTGTAAGATCCAAATTTTTATGAAATAAAAGTCTAGTTTAATTTATGATTATTATTCTAAAGTTGTAAAATGTTAAATTGATAAATAGTCAAACAAACAATTAATCGGATAAATGAGCTCATAAAAGAGAAAATTAAACTATGATTGGTGTGGGTCCCATGGGCGGCTGAGTGCTGTAAAATTATGGGGGACAAGACAATGAGAGAAAAAGAAAGAAAAGGAAAAGAAAGAGAAAGACACAAAAAAATAAAGAAAAATGAAATAATGGAGGAGACTTCCTCCACTCCTTCCATTCCCTCTCGGTTGAAGAAATCAGAAGAAAGAAGAGAAGAGAGAGAAAAAAAGAAGAGAAGAAGGAGAAAGAATAAATAAAGAAGAAATTAAGAAAATGTATGTTTAAAAATATTTGATTTATTCTTATATTCAAGTTTTTATGGATTTTATGTAAAGAGTACATATTTATGTATGTATTGGATGATTTTAACTTGCATAAACATGAATCAAATGAGAGAAATCAAAAAATCAAATGAAAAACGAAATCTGAAAATTTCAGAAAAGTTGGTTCGCTTCTATGTTTTTGTAAAATCCATAACTCTTTGTGTATAATGAGTTAGGAGATGAGCCTTATATCAAAAGAAAGTCCTGGGAGTAAGTTAAACACAGAAATTAGAATCACCCAAAAATTCCTTGTGGATTTTTCGTGAACACTGTAAATAGGAAGATTTGGATTCTGTAGTGTGTATTTTGACGACTCATAATGAGTCGTGTGGACCTATTTTGGGGGGGTCACAGTGATAAAATATTGATAGTGAATTTTTCAATTCGATAAGATAGTAGACATTATGATATATTTAACTCTTCTAATGAATTGCTTATTCAATTGTTGTTATTTGTTGAAAACTTATATCATGGGATGTTCTAAATATCTAATTTATTACTATTGAATGTTATTCATAATATTCTTTATTTGGCTATTTACTAAGCTATTTGTGATTCTGAAAAATGAACCAGTAAAAGATGTCTGGTTGGTTCCCTGAAAAGTATACATACACCCATTGGCATAATATGCAGAAATGGCAATGTCGAATGAACCTTGCAGCTCCTATTTAGTTCAGATATAACATACTGCTAAGTTGAAGTAGCACCATTCACATATTAAAATCAAGAGATGCTTAAAGCATGACATAATACAATAACAGACCAATAGTGAAGAGCCATTTGCCAAATGATACCACGCAATATCAATAAGGAGAGTTGTTAGTAATTAGTATTAAGTTAATTTTAGTCAATTGACCAATACAGTGTCGACACGCAAGCTGGGAGTTGATCTCTCATTGGTCAATTGACCAACTTACCATGAAGTTAACCATGTTAACCGTTCTCAATTTCACCAGAATTTAGACATGATTATTCAAACTTTCTCTAGTATGGTAAAGATGCAAAATTTACATAATTTACATTTCATGATGAACCAAAAGAAATAACAAAAGTTCACACTTGCAAAATATGAGACTAGCATTCCACAAAACAAATTTGCACAAATTAAAAAGGAAAAATAATACAATATATAGATAGATTCGTGTGTGTGTGTGTATATATATATATATACACACACACAACAAGGATCAGGTCCGGGAGTCCGGACCTGATAAAATACGGACCAAAATTTTTATTTTGTTTTTTTTGCATTTTTTTAAAACAACTAAAAAAAAGTTTAAAATTTTATGAAATTGGAATTTTTTCATAATACAGTATTTTGTGTGTGATTTGGATACATATAACAAACTGTATATATACAGTCTGTACAGATATGTTTTGTTATATGTATCCAAATCACACCCAAAACACTGTATTATGAAAAAATTCCAGTTCCATAAAACATTAAACGTTTTTTTAGTTGTTTTAAAAAAAAAAAAATCCGCATTTTAACAAAATACGGGAGTCCGGACCTGATCCGCTCCCTCTATATATATATATATATATATATATATATATATATATATATATATATATATATATATATATATGATACCTGCAAGTGTTGGAAGCATAACTTGTTATGAAGAAAACAATCAGCAGAAACCATGCATCTTAATCCTCTATCTGCAACAAGAAATTTGATACCCATTTGGAAAATTGCTTCTAACGATTAACATAATACACACACATATATGATATATACATATACATACGTATATATAGATAGAGGGAATGCATGTAACATACCTGGATACAACCTTAAATAGATGCCATTTGAGGTAAATTATGCTGAGCCACTACAACTTTTGGTAAAAAGTTGTGATTTTGTTTATGGCATTTATATGTTGCATATCTTTATATCACTGAAAATTTTGAAATAAATGAAAAGCTTTGATTTTGAAATATTACAGGGTTCCGGTCTTCAGGGTTTAAGAATGTAACAGAGGGCAAGAAATAAAGTCAGCTTGAAATGGGTCGGCTAATTTGATGGACCCGTCTTGCAATCCCAATCAAAACCCAATTAGATGATATTTGTAATTCGAGTGATTGTTGAGGGCGTTCGGCAATTACTTATAAGTTGTGAAATTAATTTATAAGTCATTTTATATTGTTTGTGTTTGGCGATAATTTAATTTTTAATTTATAAGTCATTATTAATAAACACTAATTTTTAGTTTATTTAAAAATAACTTATAAATCGCTCCTAATAAATTGGTTTAATTAAATGTAATGTTCATTTTACCTTTCTTTTTTATTTTACTAAATTATATCTTTATCCTTCTAACATAATATCTAAATTTTTGCTCCAACATAAACAAACATGTAATAAAAAATGTTAAGATAAAAATGTCATCAAATAAATATAATTTGATACGATACAATAGAATGTATTTATTTGTTTAATGTTTTATTTAATGAAAAAAATGATAATTCTTATGATATGATACTGAATCAATGTATCTTTTTATTAATCCAAATATTATTTTAATTTATAAGTCATTATCAGTTTAACACGTTTACAACTTATTTTAACTTAATTTTTTTTTATAAGTTAAATTGGTGCCGAACGCGTTTATTTATAATACACGGGTTAAAATAACTTACAAATCAATTTAAATTTTAATTTTAAGTTATTTTAAAATAAGTGGGCGGTGGTGATTGTGGTGAGTGATGGTCGTCGTGATAATGGTGGTGGTGATGACTGATGAATGATGAATGATGGATGGCAGTTGTGATAGTGGTAGGTGTCGATGGTGATGTTGAAGGTTGACGGAGTCGTACTAGATACAACATGAAAATGGAATTAAAATTCAGGCAGCCTAATTTAAAATTTAGCCAATTTAGCCATTACAAAAATAAATTTTCAAACTTACTTTACTCACATTAATTTAAAATTTCTCAAAATATTAAAATAAAAATCTCCTTGTGAAATTAGTAAAATGTATCGGACGCCGTAGTTTTAAAATTCGGACCAGACCGTCAATTCAACATGTTAAAATCGAATAAATAAATTTTGATCAAAATCCGGTCGAACAGGTAGTTCAACTAGTTAAGTTGACCTAGTAAACTGATTTAATTATTTTTTTTGTATCAAACTTTTTTAATATTAAAATTAACTATTTTTAATAATATTAAAACTTAACTTTATTATATATTAGTTCATAAAAAAATAATTTTTTTTAAAATTTTATTAATTAATAGGGGAATATAGGAGTACATAGCCGTGCAATTTTTAAAATTACACGGTCTACGATCGTAGAGTGAGTTCACTCTACGATCGTAGAGTAGTCACTCTATGATCGTAGAGTAGTCACTCTACGATCGTAAAGTAGTCACTTTACAATTTGTGAATTCACTCTACGATCGTGGACTACTCTACGATCGTAGAGTGAATTCATTCTACTGTATGTAGTCTACTCTACGATCGTAGAGTGAAATCACTCTACGATCGTAGACCGTGTAACTTTAAAAATTACACGGCTGTGTACCTCCATTTTTAATTATAATAATATATATTTTTATATATTAATAATGTTATTTAGTCAAATTCGACCTCTTGATAAACTAGTGATCCCATCCATTCGGTATATTTTTATGTTCGATGACTGATCTGAAAACCTCGTCACAAACAATATTTTTGAAGGTAATAGTAAAGTATATTATAAATGTAAAGTAAATAATAAATCGGATGATTATATGGTACATCTATCTATATTTCAAAGTGGTAGTAGAGTTGGACAACTACTTTAAATGTCTTATATTTGAAGTTTTGTTGCGCTAATAATTTATAAAGTAAAATTAAAAAAACTAATAATAATAATAATAATGAATAAAATAAAATAATTCGAACATAAAATATAAATCTCCCAAGTCCCAATCTCGTTTAACCGATGAGAAATAACAATTCAAAACAAATATAGAAAGTTTTTAACTTCTTTTTCCCTTTCCATGGCCTAAACTTTCAGTTATTTCTCCTTCAAGGCGTTCATACTCGCACGTATTCATCACTCTGCTTCGACTTTTTCTTCAGAAAAAAAAAGCTAGGATCTTCAAATTGTTAAATTCATATTTATTCGTATTATCGTATACAATACTCAGGTCTCATTTGGGTAGTGCTTGAATTTACGAGTGTTTGTGAAATACTGGCAAAGTTGACCAATGCCGTTTTCGTTTGTTCATTTATTTGTTTTGATTTGTGGGGTTGAGATTGTTTTGCTGCTGAATTGTCCGGGGTTAGTAATTGAAGGTAAATTGATCTTATTTGATAGATAAACGTTTCAGTACTTATTTATACTCTTAGATCAAACCCATTTTTGTTGACGCATTAGGGTTCGTTTATGTGAAATGTGGGTGAAGACTGATATTTTGAAGCTGGGTTTGGTTTAAAATTTGAAGGTATTTTGTATTGCATTTTTTCAGACTGTATTGTTTGTCTAATTTTGGTAGTATGGATATATGACAAATGGGATGTAGTGATTTTTGGTGTTTAAAGAGGATTCCTTTCTGTATTTTGGGTTTGAAAAGATGAAGAGGTCAAAAAGTGAAGTTTTTGGTATGAAGAGGTTCAGATTGTCACATTATTTGTTGGGCATAGCTGCATTATACTTACTATTTATCTGCTTCAAGTTCCCTGGGTTTTTTGAGACTGCAGCGACATTAAGAGGTGATGATAGCTACGAGGGGTTAGATGGTTCGGAAGTTGGGCATGCTGATGTTGGAGAATCAACTAAACCATTATTAAGTTCTGTTTACAATAATACAATTCACCGGAGACTAGATAATGAAAATGGAATCGCGCCATTGGTCCCAGGCAAAGCAGTAGAAGAGAATAAAAGTGGTTTGCCACCTATAAAGCCTCTTCAGAATCATTATGGTCGAATAACTGGTGATATTTTGAGGCGAATGAATAGGACAAATGATTTGTCGGTATTGGAGAAGATGGCGGATGAGGCTTGGACTTTAGGCTCGAAAGCGTGGGAAGAAGTAGATAAATATAATGAAAAGGAGGCTGACCAGAGTTCCATACTTGAGGTGAAACAGGAGTCCTGCACCTCTTGGGTAGCTAGTAGTGGTGATGAATTAGCTAGGGGAGACCAAGTTATGTTCCTTCCTTGTGGGCTCGCTGCAGGTTCTTCCATTACAGTGGTGGGAACACCTCAATATGCTCATCATGAGTATGTGCGTCAGCGTACAAAATTGGGGAGTGTTAATTCATCATTCATGGTTTCACAGTTTGTGGTTGAATTGCAAGGGTTAAAGTCTGTTGTTGGGGAAGATCCACCAAAGATCCTGCACCTGAATCCTCGGTTGAGAGGAGATTGGAGCCATCAACCAGTTATTGAGCACAATACTTGCTATAGGATGCATTGGGGGACAAGTCAAAGGTGTGATGGTTTACCATCTAAGAACGATGATGACATGGTTGGTAAGAATCAAAATATAATTTTGATCTTCTGTATGCTTTACAAGTCTCTCTGCAACATTGTTAACAAGCTTCACATCCCCAGCCATTTCCGTGAAGTTGAGTTATATACATAAATATAAAGATCCACAGCCAAAATCGGTTGTAGCCAACAACCTGTCAAACAGGTGGGCGGACAATGTTTATAACTATTGTCCGTCCAACTGTATGGCATAGTGTTAAAACCCATCAACCCAACTGTTTGGCGGATGCTGACAACTATTTGACGGACGTATTAATAACACACGTCTGTTAAACTATTTGGCAGACAGTTAGTGTAAAATACCTTCTGTCAAAAAGTTTGATGGAAGTTGGTTAGCAGCCAACTTTGACTATGGTCATTCCAAAGTTGAATGCATGCATTAAAAGTTCAAACTATTTCATGCAATGGAAACAACAATAATGGTAGATGCAAAATGCTGCATATTCTTCATGTGGCAAAGAACGTTAAAGAGTTTTCTTAACAAATTGGATGTGGTAAACTAGGATGAAAAAACTGTAAAAGATGAAATTTTAAGGTCATGATTTTTAGAAAGAGTGCTTCTAAGACTTGAGAGTTAAGACAACACTAATGATCTAAGATGTAACTTCTAAATCATGAGATTTCCGACAAAGATTGGTTTTGAAGTAATGTTTTGGGGTACATCTACAAGGATTAAATTCATATATTGAATCGCAAGGATTTCTTATGGCTTTGGTTAAACCACGGTTTACTGATTTATGATTTTGCCATGCTTCATTTATTTTGCTTGTATATATTAATTGTGTACGTCTGTTAGAGATTGGTTTTCGAGACTAGAAGCTTAAGGTTGATACCATTACTTCTATACTTGACTAGGAAATTTGTGAAAACATCTTACATGCATTTAAAGAATTTATTATTCTGCAAGTTTTTTAAAAAAGGGTATCTAGTCTACACCTATGTGGTTGTATAATGCATGCTTGTGTTTTCAGTTTTCTGGTGAGTGAAAACACTTAGACAACTGATAAAAAATTTTGGGTGAGCATCGTGGAAGTTTCATATATGTATGATGAGAAGGTGTCACCTAAGGGGATTTAAGAGGAATATGGATCAATCTACATTTTACTGATTTGCGTTGTGTACAATTTGAAGTAACCTTGCAATTTTTTGAATTAAAAAACAAAAAAAAATAGGCATCCTTGTTACTTACCCTGTATTGGGACTCTCGCTTCTTCTATTAAAGAGGGAAAAAAGATTGAAAAAGGAGAAGAAAGTGGAGAGTAGAGAAATAGGAAGAAGAAGCATGAGAAGAGACCTGGAGGAAAAGAAAACCGAGAAGAATAGGAAGAATTAGAGCTACAAACAGAAGGAAATCTGGCGAGAAATCTTCAATTCAATACTTAATTCATCAAGTTTATCAATCCATTAGATCCTAAGGTGTTGTTGCACACGACCAATGTTGTTAAAAGAAATAAATGAAATTGCATAAAATGGGCACCAAAATAGTAACTAGCTTAATTACCTTGACTAAATATTTAATACAAATTTAGCCTGAGATCTATGGTTTTGGGCCTGAACTAATATACGCTTGTCATATATACAAGTCAGTGTGAGTCGTGCTGAAACAACTCGGTCAAATCCCGAGTCCGGAACAAATCTTGGGTAAAATCCCAAGTCCGAATCGAATCAAATCCATCCAAATAAGGCTTTAAATTATTGGCCCAATAGTATCTTATTGGGTCATCTTAGCCCACCATAAGCTCACCCAAAAGGTCATGACTGAAGGTACTATTGGTAGTAACTTAATTCCTTAAGTACAGGTGTTACACGTGCATTGAGATTAAAGGATCTCTCGTTAAGATTTAGCATAAACTAGGAAATTATTGAATAAGCCCATATCATTCGTGATGAATTTTCAGTGGATACATATATTCCTTTTGCTTTCTATCTTTTGGCACTGCTATACCCATTGAGTTGTTAATTGGTTGTCCTTGGCAGTTGACGGATATTTGAGATGTGAAAAATGGATGCGGAATGATAATAGAGATAAAGAGTCCAAGACGACTTCATGGTTCCATAGATTCATAGGGCGTGCCCAGAAACCAGAAGTGACATGGCCTTTCCCTTTTGTGGAGGGAAAATTGTTTGTTTTGACTTTGCGTGCTGGTGTTGATGGATTTCATTTTATTGTTGGGGGGCGACATGTTACTTCATTTCCTTATCGAACGGTATGTTTCTTGCAACAGGAAATAGTTTTGTTAGGTTTATTCTTCATGGTACTTAAAGAAAAAGGGTTTACTCTTCATTACTGCTTTATTCACAAATTGGAGTCTATTCAATGGCTATGGATATGGTGACTTGATAGGTCCTATGAAGTAGTGTATCTCCAACGGGAGGATTATAAGACCTACCATTTTACCTGTTCTTTTAAATGTTTGAGACACTTGATTACATGTTATTATTGAAGATTGGAAAATTAATACGTCTCATTGATATACGTAGCTGCTTGGCAATGATGTTTTGATGTGTTTCTCCTTCCAAGAATGAATGTTTTATTCACGTGTTTAATTTATGAGAATGGCTTTATCAATATGTTTCCTGCCATTGAGATTTCTGTGTCCCCCTTTCCCATGTCTGCTGGGCATCTCATTTCTTTCTTGATTTAGAGTATACACATGTGCTTTTATAACCTTAATTTTTATATATATTCTCTCATTCGATGGTTAGTCCTTTACTTGTATACACTGTTTGCTGTAATGATATTGAAATTGCTTCCCTGACCAGAAATTAACTTTGCTTCAGGGATTCACTCTTGAAGATGCAACAGGATTAGCAATTAAGGGTGATGTTGATGTTCATTCATCTTTTGCCACCTCCCTCCCAACCTCTCATCCAAACTTTTCACCTCAAAGAGCACTAGAAATGGCTGTGAAATGGAAATCTCATCCTTTGCCCAATGGTCCCATTCGACTTTTTATTGGGGTTCTATCTGCTACTAATCACTTTGCGGAGCGCATGGCAGTTAGAAAAACTTGGATGCAATCTTCGGCAATCAAATCCTCAACTGTAGTAGTTCGCTTCTTTGTTGCACTGGTATGGTTCCCACATTAATTTTGAGTTAAACATTTGAAATCCTACTCCAAAGCAATCTAAAGTTAATCATGGAGTTACTTCATCAACATATTGATTTCATCATCCACGGTATTTTTAATATTATAATTGAGAAGAAATTTTTATCCTTATGGCTTCCAAAAGATCTACCCAATATCAATGAGTTTCAGCATTTCCTATGTTCGTGGAGTCAAGATCATAGTTTATGGTTTCTCATTCCGGACGCAGGTCAAAGAATTTTAGCATTCTTCATGGATTATGGCTGATTAGTTATGTTCTTAGATTTAGGGTTAATTTAGATTTTGTTGTTTTAATTTTAGAATTAGTGGTGATTATTAGGTGTCTAGGTTTTCTTTTGTTGAGAAATGGTGTGTAGATTAATTTGGTTATTTTAGTATTTTTAGTATCTACTTTCCTAGTGTAAGTTGATTTGGGTACTTTTAAAATATTTCCTTTAATTAGTCTCCAGTTACTTGGTCCCCAAATCTTAAGTTTTCTATTTGAGTATTGTCATCCCCTAAGATTAATCAGTGTTTGAATTATTTGAGAGAAAGCTTTGTGCTTTTGTGTGTAGAACTAATTCCTCGCGAGGATAGATTTGTTTAATTCCTTTGTCTTCTCCTACATCACCATTTCTCTTACTCTCAACTGGAATATAGCTATTTTATAATGATCATCACGAGCCTTCATACCCGATAGATGATTAACAACTTCATGTTAAAGCTATAGCATCTAGATGCCCCTCCTCTTACCCAACCCCTCCGTTCAATTAACCTCGTCCACTCTCTGTGATTCTTTGAACTTTAATGAGATGTAATTCTGACCGTGGTGTTTCAATTGAAAAGATCAATTTTTGCTTAAATTTGGTGACTTATTACTTGCTTATGATGTACAAACTATATTATAGTATAGTTGTGGTATAAGTTGCTCATGATATGTAGCAGTAGTTCATATGATACCTTCTGTTTTGTATTTCTGAGATCTCACTTGCTTATATTTGTGTCATTTTTTTAATGTATAGCCTTTAATTTTCCACTCACCCAATAAGATTAACATGCAGAATCCGAGGAAGGAGGTGAATGCAGTTCTTAAGCAGGAGGCTGCTTACTTTGGTGATATTGTGATCCTGCCATTTATGGATCGCTATGAGCTAGTGGTTCTAAAGACTATTGCTATTTGTGACTTTGGGGTAAGTTCAGTTTTCATTTTTTTTTCCTTCTTCCTTGATTCTTAGACAACCAATTTTCTAGTCAGGCTAGTTGTACCAGATTGAACTGATTTCTACTGTCAGTCCTTACATGGCCCAGATTTGTTACGCAGGTTCAAAATGCCACAGCTGCATACATTATGAAATGCGACGACGATACTTTCACAAGGGTGGATACTGTTCTAAAAAAACTTGATGGTGTCTCTCCAATAAAATCGCTTTATATGGGCAATCTTAACCTCTTGCATCGACCTCTTAGAAACGGGAAATGGGTTGTCAGTTACGAGGTATGTGACTTCGCATTCTGTGTGAATATGAATTCCAAACTTGCCAGCAAAAGATTAAATTTATTTAAATTGCTAAAGTCTTCATCATCTTTGTTAGGGAGTTTTTTTATTTCCTTATCAGGAAGTCTTTCAGTCCGTTTGGTATGTCAGAATTGGGTTAGGGTGGAATGTCCATTCAGCTGTTTGGCTCATTCCGGCTTGGTAACAACATTAAGGCCTGAAGAGGCCTTTCCAAGGTCCATGCTGTGTGGCCAAAAGAATTTCTTTGGGGAAGGTGGTATTTCTGATTCTGACCCAACCCCGAATAAGTGACAGTTTTTCGAGTAAAAAATGTCACTTGTTATATTAACTAATTCATTCCTTGTGCATAAGTCAACTTAGGAACCACATCATATAACCATTGGCTTTGACCACTGTCAACTGCCGCTGTTGTTTGTCGCTGCGAACCGCTGTTGATTTTTCTGGCGAGTTTTACATCCCAATTAGATGGGGTATCTAGCCAATTTTTTAATTCCAGTCCAGTGTACAGTGTTTGGTATGTCGAATGGACCACATTAAGGTATGAACTTTACTTTCTCACAGAGGTACCTAGGTGATACCAAATGGAGAAATGGAAAGGCTAATTCCGTTTCCTTTCCGTTCTTAATTCCTTTCTAGAGGGCACTCCATTCCGCTAATAATCATTTCAGGATACCAAAGGGGCTGTTTGAGTTTTCTTGCCATGTTATATAGTTATTTAGACATGTCTCATCATATATCTGAAGGGTGGTTTCACAATGTAACAGGAATGGCCCGAAGAAGAATATCCTCCATATGCCAACGGACCTGGATATATAATTTCCAGTGATATCGCCAAATATATCGTCTCTCAGCGTGTTAAAAGAAGCCTAAGGGTTTGTAAACCAGAAAGCTAATAATCTTTTACATCTATTATCAGTGATGATAAAAGTTCTATTACTGAAGCAAATAGTTCTATGCTTCTCTCTTTGGCAGCTCTTCAAGATGGAGGATGTGAGCATGGGAATGTGGGTTCAACAGTTCAACATCTCCACACCTGTCCAATACTCCCATAGCTGGAAATTTTGCCAGTATGGGTGCCTGGAGAATTATTTCACCGCTCATTACCAATCTCCTAGGCAAATGATATGTCTTTGGGACAAACTGGCAAGGGGTCAAGCTCGTTGCTGCAACTTTTAAAAGAGAAAGCGATTCTCAAAGACTACAGGGATTGAAATTATTTTGCAGCCATTTCGCTATTGCTAGAAATTCTTTCACCTCTTTGTCAAATCTTGCACATTTTATATACGAATGGAGATGGCTGCTTCAGAGTTTTTTTTTGGAGTTTTTATTATAAATGATTTAGAGTATTCTGTGATTATTTCCACTCAGATTCGGACGTGGGGATTGCCCAGTGACGGATGCCAGCTAGAGTGAAGAAGCTAGTTGTATAGAATTTGTGCCATTTTTGTACTATTGTTAAACACTTGAGAAGAGGAGCAATCCAGTTCCTAGCTAGATTTTTCATGGGCAGGCTTCAAATATGGCCCTTTAATGATCTTGTATGTGAACACATGTATTATTATTCTCAGAATTCAAATACATCTGCCACTTTATTTACTTATCTATCATACTGTATAGTATCCAACACATTTAACCTTCTTTTCAATCTCAAAAAGTCAAAAAAGTTATGGAACTCCCAAGGCTACTGCCATTTTTATCTGAAACAAAGGCCACAAACAGGCACTAGCATGCTCTGTTGCCATGTGACCAAAATAATGACTTGTACTCTTTTAGTTCCCATTTTATGGGTAGTACTTTCTATTTTAGGATATCCTAAAATGATTGTCACATTTACAAATATATTTTTCATTATGTCAAAGCAGCAGCCAAATTCTTTCCCCATTTCTCAATCCTTTTCCATCCAAAGGAGATTTGTGGTTTAACTAAACCCTCATTATGCATAAATTTCCATGACTAAAATCATGTTGCCTTTTATTTGTCTTTTTAAATTTTGGGGTCAAGGACTTTAATAAATAGTAAAATTATAATTAAGTTAAGTGAGCACAAAAGTCTCAAGGACAAACATATCCTGATATTAACCAATAGAAGTGAGGAAACAAAGTCTATTAAAAACAACTTTAGTAGAGAAAACAAGATTTTTCTTGGCACAACTAGTAATTACTATAATTTACTTGTTCATTATAATAATTTATATGACTAAAATCGTATAAATTATTTTTTTTATTCTCTGTGTCCACTGGGAGTTCATCCATATCCTATAGTTATGTCTCTGTTTTGGCTTTATTTATGTACAACTTTGACCTCCACTCTCTCACCATAGTAAATTTCTATTGGTAGCTTTATATGATTTTTTATATATATATACAAAAAAAGGAAAGTAATGGGCAAGCATATATTCTTTCCTTCTTCCTTTTCCTCTTATCTCAGTTATGAAGCAAAAAGCACAAAAAATAATAATAATAAAGGAGTGAAGGGGGAAAGAAGTAGAGTAAATAAAAGTACTCCACTATAATTAATATTTTGTCTAATTAATTAAAACGGGTATAAAATCTTAATATTATATTTTTAAAATTTTATTAAAAAGACAAAAAAGATTAATATTTAAGGATAATATGGAAAATGAAATTATTAATTATTCATTGTAATCTCCAAATCACTGATAAAAAAAACATTTTTTTCTCTTTAAAAAGAATTGATAAAAAAGAAATGAAAGGGATAAATAATAATGACAGAAGGAAAGAAATTGACTTCCCCCTTATATCACATTTAATTTCAATCAACTACATCTGCATGGTAGTATTTACTCCATAATCAATACCCATCCGAATACTACTCCATTTCGATATCTCAACGTCATTTTTTAATATTTTTACACGTATGAACCATATATTAGTTGATGTATCGAATTTTTATTAGTTAATATGTGAGTTCTATGTGTAAAAATATCAAAAAATAATGTTAAAATATTTGTTCCCTTTTATAAATCAACCTACCCCTGTTACCTCTCATCAATTTTCTTATTTTTGAAATCTCATGGACCACTTGCATTTTACTTCCATTAATGTGAAAAATAAACTAGACCATTCATCCCCTGATATACAATTAGAAAGGCCAAAAAGTGATAATATTAAAGTATGGGAATAAAGAAAGACAATATTTTTATTTTTGTTTAATCTTATATTTTTATTTTTATTTTTAATCTTATATTTTTGTTTGAGGAGAGTAACAAAGTAATTATCAGAATATTTCAAAAAAAAGAAGTAATTATTACAATGATTTTTATCCGTATATCATAAAAGTATCTAATATATAAAGTCAGAAGACTCCGATTATAAACAAAAAAAACAGTAAGTTTACAATATTTTCGGTAACAAATTAAGGATTTTACAATAAAAATAAATTTCTTTGCGATTCTCTCCAATTTTTCTTGATCATTATCTAATTATTAAATGTGACGCCCCCAAAATAGGTATACATCACCCATTATGAGTCGCCAAATATATGGTACAGAAACAAATACAACTTCATAATACAATTGTCGTGCAAAATACGACAACACATATACTGTGAGTTTGAATACAAATATAGTATAATAGAGAGTATACAAACTCAAAAGGAGTCCTCATTACAATTATTGATACACTATATTACAAAATAGAAAATACTACTAATACATCTATCCTGAACCATTACTCCATACTCCGGCTAGTTCCTGCTATGTTCTCACTTCCTGGGAAGAAAAATGGAACAAAAAAGAAAATGGTGAGCTCAACTAGCCCAGTAAAGAATATTATGACTAAGATAATATACAACAAATTATCATTAGTCTTCAACAGGGAAAATCTGATAAAATATAATAGACAACAAATTTTAGATCAATAAATACAGCGGAAACAACAATCCATTAGAAGAGTCACGTAGAGAATGAATTTTACTATCTTCTAAGATTTAAAAATTCATCATCAATATTTTATTTCTGTAACAACAATTAATATACAGCTTTAATCAAATATTCATCTTTGCACAACAGGCCAAATATATTCATTTGTATCACCAGTCGGTCATGTTCATCTCAACACCTGTTCATCTTTGCACTATGGGCCAAAGATATTCATCAGTTAATCATTCATCTTTGTACTACGGGCCAAAGATATTCAGTAATATCATCATTTAAGACTGAGGATGATGAAAAATATTTTAAAGAACGAATCCAGTGAGACAGAAGGACAAATATTAGGGATTCGTATTATAATTTATCCAAGATCAATAATACTCCATAATAAACTATAGTGGATTTAATTTCAAGAATAAGGGTCACAACAGATAACTTGGAAGAAGAAAAAAAATATAATTTTTTTTTTGTGTGAACAATACCCTTGAACAGTAACTGTGAACAGTACCCGTGAATAGTAACTGTGAACAGTACCCGTGAACAGTACCCGTGAATAGTACCCAGTCATGAAAAGTTTCAAATTTGATAAAAAGTTCAGACCAATATTCCTATGAAATGATATTAGATGAAACGAAATTTTTAATCATTTCAGAAATTATAGAAGCAATACTTACCATAGTAAGTTCAAATTTAGAGAATATGAAATGAAATAATATCCCTTCCATACTATGGAGTATGAAAGAAAATAATATTTCTTACGAGTATTGAAATAAAATAATATCTTTTACCTTTAGTAGAAACTGGATTTGACTGTAATATCGGATATTATTATGAGAAAATCTTGCAAAAAAACTACGCTCAAAGTATTCTTATACTCAAGAAAAATACTCACAATACTTTCGAATAAGAATTTCTGAATTTGAAGGTGTGATTGAGGAAGGAGGGGTTACCCCCTATTTATAGTGCAGTGCACGGAGGAAAAATCAAAGCATTTGCATTTTTTTCTTCCTTGCCTAACTATGCTTGCCTAACTTTTCAACTTTTTCAATAGTTGGGCCCACAATTTGGCAACTTGATTGCAGGATAATTTGCCCACTAACTTAGAAAGAGCTTTGCAGGAAAAATTTGAAATGAATTGCTCATTTTGAGGGCCCACTCTTTGGAAATGCTTTACATGATATATAGAAAATATGAAGTAGCCATCCACCCAAAGACAAAGCATAAGCATGTAGGAAAATTCTTTCGCCCGCCAATTTAGAGAAGCATGCAAGAATTTAATTCATATCCACCCTTTTTTATCACATGCATATATATATATATATATATATATATATATATATATATATATTTTATCGAAGAAAATAATTGTCAAACTTTCAATATATATTTCATGCAAAATTCCTTCATTTATAACCACATAAATAAATCCTTCATTTATATTCACATCAAATAAATATTTCCTTATCATATAAATCAATAATTAATTATTCACAAATAATATTACAGAATCACATATATGACAACCAGGCCGTTCCCAGGAAAGAGGGGGCTTTCTAATAAGAATTTCTCCTTACTGGCGCGTAATTAGGTAACCATATCTCTCCTTGACAGAACTTTCTAGACATTGCCAATAATGCTATCTAATAATATTATTCAAATAATATGAATTATTGATCTGATAATGGAAAATACTGTGCAGTGATAATTATTGAAACAACAATAATATAAAATATCAACGCAGCAATTATTGAAGCAATAAAATAAAATATTGAACAGTAATTACTGTAACAATTATTGAGTAGTGTCTTCTTACGTAAGAATCAATAATTCAACAATACTGTGCAAAATCGCGTGCTATTGTGCAACCACGCGTATTACTGTATTTTAACCACCGGGTATTCCAACAGTGTTAACGGTAACAACTACGCCGTTATTTATAAAAACTCAAACTTTGTCGTTTTCTTCATCCGACAGTTATTCTGTTATGGGGCCCACAAATGACTGCGTCGTCGTACGAATATTTCCCGACAACAAGAATATTACGACCAAACGAATATTTCCCGACAACAATGATTATTTTATAACCACTTGCTTATATTGCAAAATTTTCATATTTCACCCATATCCAAAGCATTATATCAAATTAATACCTTATTAATTTAGAATAATGAATAGAGAAAAATTCACTTTTATTTATAATAAGTTGGGGTCTTACATTAAAAACTTGAGTAGTATGTTTGAATTGAAATATTTACAACATAAATAACATTAGAATATTTTAGATATATTATTGAAAAAAGTGAGTGCTAAATTTAGTAACTTATCATGTTTAGTTAATTTTATTAGGTCATTAGTTTCTAATCAAGCAATTTAGGGGGTGCTTGATAAAAACTGTATGAACCTGAATTTAAATCTAAATGAGTTGAATCTGAATCTTAATTTAAAAAATTATTTGATAATTAACATGTCTGAAACATAAAATCATTCAGTCCATTAAGCTAAAAAAAATGGGACTAAACCACATTCAGCCTAAATCGTCTGAATGGCTAATCAGTTCAGCCATTCAAACTCAAACGATTTTTTCTAAAAACAAACTAACTGAATGGCTGAATCGATCAGCCATTTAGACGTTTAGCAGAAAACAAACAATCCTTTAACCTGGACATTGATTATATGTTATTATATTTGAAAGAATTATTATTTATTACGATTTTTTGTATTGTAATTTTTTTATCATATGTAATAATTAATGTTTTAATATATTTCTGTCTATTAAACTGTTTTGACAAAAAAAAGAAGAAAAGAAGGGCAAACGGTATGTTGTGTGCCTCCATCATGATTCTATGCTTCAAATCAGAGTCGTTAGGAACACAAAGTCTGGAGTTGAATCTAAGTATTCCTTCTTCATCGATTCTCGCTTCTGGAATAGCTCCTTCTTGCACTTTCTTCTTCATACGCATCAGCTCCAGGTCCGTAGCTTGAGCAGCTTTAACTTTATCGATTAAAGTCGGTTCTACTCGTATATTCACCATCATCATGTGGGTCCCTGTAGTCTTTAACTCACTCTCCATCTTTTGTAAATCGTACAAAATGGGTCTTTGTGTTAACAACATCGCACTCGTACCCGCATATGATCTTCTACTCAATGCGTCAGCTACTACGTTCGCTTTTCCAGGATGTTATTGAATAGTGTGATCATAATCTTTCAATAGTTCAAGCCAACGTCGTTGCCGCATGTTGAGTTCTTTTTGGGTGAAGAAATATTTGAGGCTTTTATGGTCCGTATAAATCTCCACTTTCTCCTCATACAAGTAGTGTGGGAGCTGTCGTTGACACTCCTAAATTAACCTCACTTTCACTTCACAATTTATAATAATTAGCACAGTAGTAAGTAAAGGATCGATCCCACAGAGAGTAAAGTTGTTTTAGAATTATTCTATTATTTCAACAGAAAATAAATATGGGGATTCTTGAAAATTATTTTTAAACTAAGAAAACAAGAATTAATGATGAAATTAACCAAATATGTAAAAACTTCAGTTCTGTAGTTCAGTTTCACCAAGTACAACAATCAATTAATCAAGTTATTATTATTTTTTCTTCAATGAAACTATTAGCCCTAGATAACAATAAGCTCTGCTATCCGAAATTCTCCTTAGATTTTCACTGTATGAAATAAACTCTTCACCAGATTCTAACTACCATACAACCTAGAACAAGCTCTCTAGATTTAATATGATAGAAACATTAAGAAATAGAGAATTAGGCTAATCCAAGCAACAAACACATAAGCTCAATTTGTTTAACTTATTTTCTGATAATCTTAGCAATAAACAAAAGCTTGTCCATAATTATTATTACCAAGTTGTTACTTGTGATGAAGACATATATCAATTACACGTAATACCAATCTTAATCTAGCATATGATAACGATCAAACTAATTCAATTGACCATATTAAATTAATTAGATCAATTAGCATGCAATCAATGAAAATAGATTATCAGAAAAAATTTCACACAAGAAGGAATAAATAATAATACTCAATTAATTAATTACTTGTAACAATGATTCACCTCACTTTAAAACTGAATAAAAAGAACTAGCCTGACATGCTCTTGAGTCTGCACTCCAATAGATGATAGTTGATAATTGAATGAATAAAACCTTGACTCTCATCCTCTATTTATAGTGCTAGACAAAGTCCTAAATCCTATAGGAAGTAGAAATTCAAATCTTAAAAAGAATTACAAATTACACTAATTTTCATAAAGAAATAAAATTCAATTTGGAAATAAATCTTAGTCTAAAAGAAATCCTAATTACAATAGAATTGTAAAAATTATTCTTCTAGAATCCAAAATTTAGATTTGAAATTAGAATTAAATCCCACAATTGCCATGTGCTTAAACTCTTTGACGGGTGAATCCAAATCCATGTATGATACTAATTATTGAATCCTTGATTTGCTAGAAATCCTGTAAACCTCCTCCAATTTATTTCCAAACCCTTTCAATTGTACATAAAATAAAAATATAAGAATAATGAATTTATTTAGGCACAAAATAAATACAAAAGATTAAGTATTAAGGAATAAAAATATAACATATTTCATATTCATCAAATTCCCCCACACTTATCTTTTTACACGTTCTCGTGTAAACCAAAAGTTTGATTTCCAGAAAAATTCTATTCAACCATAGTGTCAAAAGATTTCAAGTTACAAATCATGACTATCTACACTAAATTTACAGAAATCTAATCAACACCTTATCAATCAACTCACAATTACCAACCTTACCATTTCACAAATGAATTTCATTAAATCAAACTATAGCCACATAAGTAACTTTTCCAAAATAATCATACTTACTCAACTTAATTACCATGGAGCAAAAACTGTGCACACTGACTCACAACCAAGAATAAATTTTTCTTGCTTTTTAAGTTTTTTTCATAGAACCTTCTTTGTAGCACAGATGAATGTATTTTCATGCTCTTTTTTTCCGTATATTTTTTTCTCTTTTCTTGACATGTGCAATGTCTCCTTTTCTTAGGCTTTTCAGAGTTACCCATTAGCGAACTTTCCACTAACGACTCCCAAACCAGATGATCTTAGGGCGCTAGGTGTAGAGACAACCCTAAGGCTTACTTATTCAAGTAACAAATGCCACAAAAGTCGACTAGTCAAGCTGCTTTTATCCATCACACTTTTCAGCGTGAATATCGATGCTTCCCGAGGCTTAGATACCCAGTTATTTCGCACAATGGACATTGAAGCAAATTTTCATTTTTTATTTTTTTTCTTTTCTTTATTTCTTTCTTTTTGGTTTTGTTTTTCATTCATCATTTTTTTCACATGGTTCTGCAACAACATAAGCAAATTAAACAGTTCTAAGTCGTGAAATCAGTGCACATAGACAACTCCGCAAATAACTTAGCCAAATAAACATGTTTCTCATATTCAAGTACTCATGTATCACAAATTCAATTCAAATCAATTACTTTGGATCATGGTTTAGTTGTCATCATTCATTAACAAATTAAGCATCAAACAGATTCTGAATTTTAGCATCAATTTTTAATCTTTGACTTTAACCTTCGAACACATAGGCAAATAGAATCATGGAACCCAGTTTTTAGATTTTTTTTCTTCAATTTTTTCAACTTCCCATCAAAATTGGATCCCATCAAAATTGGATTATTATTCCTACATAAAATAAAACCTAAATCTTCCCCCCCCCCACACTCAAACCTTACATTATCCCCAATGTAAGAAAATTATGCAAAGAAGAAAGAAACTACTTACTAACATGCAAAAACTAAAAAGTAAAGGGATAGAAAAATCAAATCTAGAATCTTGGGTTGCCTCCCAAGCAGCTGCCCTTGTTTAACGTCTTTGGCTCGACGTCATGCCTCTCTTCTCAACTTTCATAGATCGGATCGTCTAGCTCCACCATCTCAATATTTTTCACATAATGCCCCTCATAGAAAGCCTTTAATCTATGTCCATTCACCTTAAAGATCTTGCTTGTGCTCGGGCTTTGAATCTCAACTGCACCATGAGGAAACACATTAGTGATAACAAAAGGACCAACCCATCTAGATCTCAATTTACCTGGAAATAACTTAAGCCGAGAATGATATAGCAAAATTTTTTATCCCACAATAAAGGTTTTCCGCACAATCTGCTTATCATGAAAAACTTTGGTCTTTTCCTTGTAAATCTTTGAACTTTCATAGGCTTCATTCCTCAATTCTTCCAACTCTTGTTATTGCAATTTTCTATGTTCTCCAGCTGCCTCCAAACTCATGTTGCACTGCTTGATTGCCCAAAAAGCCCTATGCTCCAACTCAACAGGTAAGTGGCATGGTTTTCCAAACACAATCCTGTATGGTGACATCCCAATAGGTGTTTTGTACACAGTTCTATAGGCCCAAAGTGCATCATCTAATCTCAGACTCCAATCCTTTCTGCTCGGGTTGACTACCTTCTCCAAAATGGATTTGATCTCTCGGTTAGACACCTCAGCTTGACCATTACTCTGCGGATGGTAGGATGTAGAAACCTTGTGTAGAACATTGTATTTCTTGAACAAAGCTGCTAACACCCTGTTGCAAAAGTGGGTTCCGTGATCACTAATGATGGCTCGTGGTGTTCCAAACCTGACAAATATGTTAGTCCTAACAAAATCTGCAACAATTTTAGAATCGTCAGTCCTAGTGGCTTTAGCTTCCACCCATTTTGAGACATAATCAACTGCCAAAAGAATATATAAATTCCCAAAGAATGAAGGAAAAGGTCCCATAAAATCTATACCCCAAACATCAAAAATCTCAACAACTAATATAGGAGTTTGGGGCATTTGATTTCGTTGAGAAATATTCCCCGTCCTTTGGCAATTAACACATGTTTTACAAAATAGATAGGAATCTTTAAAAAGCGATGGCCAATAAAAACCAATTTCTAAAACTTTATTAGTAGTTCTTTTTGGACCAAAATGTCCTCCACAAGCATAAGAATGACAAAAGGAAAGGATAGATTGAAATTCACTGTTAGGCACACATCGTCTAACTATCTGGTCAGCACAAAATTTCCATAAGTATGGATCATCCCAAATATAGTGTATAGCATCACTTTTTAACTTTTTCTTTTGGGATTTGGAAAACTCTTTAGGAAAATATGCACTTACCAAATAATTCACCGTATTTGCATACCAGGGACTCTTAGCATGGATGGAAAGTAATTGCTCATCTGGGAAAGAATCATGTAATGGTAGCTCCTCCTCGTCTCTCAATAACCTACTCAAGTGATCCGCTACT
Organism: Panax notoginseng; assembly: GCA_016801055.1. Classification (NCBI taxonomy): domain Eukaryota; kingdom Viridiplantae; phylum Streptophyta; class Magnoliopsida; order Apiales; family Araliaceae; genus Panax; species Panax notoginseng. The sequence goes on along the minus strand of CM029014.1, from coordinate 215,315,079 downwards.
AAGTTATCCGCACCTTTCTTATCCTTGATCTCTAAGTCGAATTCTTGTAGGAGCAGAATCCATCGAATAATCCTTGGTTTAGAATCCTTCTTGGTGACCAAATACCTGAGAGCAGCATGGTCAGAATAAACTATAACTTTAGTACCAAGAAAATATGATCGAAATTTATCTAAAGTAAAAACCACATATAAAAGTTCTTTTTCAGTTGTGAAATAGTTTATCTGAGCCTCATTGTCCTCGAAGCATAGTTGTGACGCCCCCAAAATTAGGTATACATCACCCATCTTGGGTCGCCAGATACATGGTACAGAATTCAAATACAACTTACTAATACAACTGTCGTGTACAATACGACAAAACATAACTGTGAGTTTGAATACAATTATTGTCTACTAGAGATTATACAAACTCAAAAGAAGTCCTCATTATAATTATTGTCACACTATTTAACAGAATAGTGAGGACTACTAATACTATCATTTGGTCCATCACTCCGTTCCCCGACTCGTCCCAGCTATATTCTCATTTCCTGAAGAGAACAGTACTGAAAGAAATGGTGAGCTCAACTAGCCCAGTAAGAAATATTATGACTAAGATAATGCAGAATAAATTATCATTAGCCTTCAACAGTGTTAAACTGATAAAATATAATAAACATCAAGTTTAACTGCAGCGGAACAAGCAATCCATTAGAAGAGTCAAGTAGAGAATAAAATCTACTATCTTCTATGATTTAAAAGATTTGTCAACACTATTATCGCTGGGACTCAGCTTAATAAAATAATCCACATCATCGAATCACCCCTGCACTACGGCCAAGGATATTCTTTAGTATCACGACCACAATTATCCATGCACTACGGGCCAAGAATATTTGTGTATTCATTAATGGTCATGATCATGCCAACAACTATCCATCAATGCACTACGGGCCAATGAGGACTTTTACCACATTATTTGTAATATTACAGTCATGATTATACCGAATAATCCCTGGTCATAATCATACCAAGTCCATCTATGCACTACAGGCCACAGATGACTTTCAACAAAATATAAACATGAGGATGATGACAATGATATAATAATTTAATAAAAACAAGTTCAAGAATTAATTTATCCAGGAATAAATAACGTCCAAATTGTCAACATGATATTGGATGAAGTGCAAATATCAAGGATATTTCACTAATTTCATGGAGTATAGAAGTCAAAATTTTAACCAACTAAGTATAATAAAGAATGAAATAACAAAAAAATCACCATGCATGCGACAGACCGCACAAACAGTTATTCTAACAGAATAATAAATAATGGAACCAGGTCCGGCGTAAAACGCACAGATAGGATATTCCAACAGAATAATAATAAAGACGGAACCAGGTCCGGTGTAAAACACACAGACAGGATGTTCCAACAGAATAATAATAAAGACGAAACCAGGTCCGGTGTAAAACACACAGACAGGATGTTCCAACAGAATAATAGAGGAATGTCACCAAGTATAGGGTAGACCACGTATACAGGTTATTCCAACAGAATAATAAGAAATAGAATAACAACAGTTCTCTTCATGAATAAGAAAGAATAACACCCCTTACCATTTTAAAGAAGAACTGAAATAAAGTAGTTAAGTAGCAGAATACTTTTCTTCTTTCTCTTAATAGCTTTTCTCTCTAGAGTTCAGTGAATTCGTAAGAAAATAATGAAGGAATGAGCTTCTATTTATAGAAAAATGGAATGTATAGTAACTAATCTATGAACGGTCCAGATTGATTTACTTTAATCTGACGGTCCATATTTAAAGAAAAATCTTTTAAATAAAATATAATATATTCTATTTATAGAATAACTTTAATAAAGTATTCTGTTTTATATAAAAAGATGCTTCTGTTTTATTACGTTAATAATACGAATAAAATAAAACTTCATTATCGCTAAATAATTCATATTATTAATTGACAATAATTGAATCAAACTGAGTGACTTCTCACATAAACATTAATAATCAATACCGTGTGCTACTATGCAACCACACGTATTACTGTACTTTTACTACCGAGTAGTTCAACAGTATCAACGGTAAAACTTCCGCCGTTATTTTTAATAAAATATTTTTGTCATTTTCTCAATCTGACAATAATTCTGTTGTGGGGTCCACCAATGATTGTGCCGTTGTACGAATATACCCTGTTAAAACGAATATTCCTCGACCAATCGAATATAATATAACAACTTGCGTACTTTGTAAAATTTATAAATATTACCCACAACTATAACATTATATCAAATTAACTCCATAATATTCAAAAATGATATTTATAGAAAATTCATCTTTATTCAAAAAGTTGGGGTTTTACAATAGTATATGGCATGAACGGCTTTGTGAGACCCCGAATTTTATGAAATAAAAGTATTCAATTTTTTTCTATTTTGGTATAGTACCACACGGTATTGATTATTGATACTTACGTGATAAGTCACTCAATTTTATTTTATTAGTATTATTAATGTAATAAAATAGAAAAACTTTTTTATATAAAACAGAATACTTTTATAAAGTTATTCGTTTTATTAGATTATAAATAGAATATATTATATTTTATTTAAAAGATTTTGCTTTAAATATGGACCGTCCGATTAAAAGTAAATCAATCTGGACCGTTCATGAATTAGTTACTATGCAGTCCATTCTTCTATAAATAGAAGCTCATTTCTTCATTATTTCTTACGAATTCACTGAAACTCTAGATAGAAAAACTATAGAGAGAGTTCTTCTTCTATAATCTTGAGCGTATTTCTTTAGAATTTAAGAAAGCTTTGAGCATAGTGCAAGTTTCGTCGAGTATATCATCGCCCTACCAGTCGGAGTACTCTTCTTTCAAAGGTAAGGGGTATTATTTCTTTCTTATTCATGAAGAGAACTTCTGTTATTCCATTATTTATTATTCTGTTGGAATAACCTGTATACGCGGACTACCCTATACATGGTGAAATTCTTCTATTATTCCATTCTTTATTATTATGTTGGAGTAACCTGTTTATGTGAAGTACCGTATACATGGTGAAATTCTTCTATTATTCCATTCTTTATTATTATGTTGGAATAACCTGTTTATGCGAAGTATCGCATACATGGTGAAATTCTTCTATTATTCCATTCTTTATTATTCTGTTAGAATATCCTGTCGGTGCGTATTACGCCTGACCTAGTTTCATTATTTATTATTCTGTTAGAATAACCTGTCTGTGCGGTCTATTGCATGCATAGTGATTTCTATTGTTATTCCATTCTTTATTATTCTGTTGGAATATCCTGTCGGTGTGTATTACGCCTGACTTGGTTCCGTTATTTATTATTCTGTTGGAATAACCTATCTGTGCGGTCTATCGCATGCATGGTGATTTTCGTTGTTATTTCATTCTTTATTATTATGTTGGAATAACCTGTCTATGCGAAGTACTGCATATATGATAAAATTCTTTTATTATTCCATTCTTTATTATACTGTTGGTTATTGGTTTTACAGTTGTATGTCTTTGGCCCATAGTGCAAAGATGTTGAATATCTTTGGCCTGTAGTGCAAATATGATCTGTTGTTTGATAGCTTTGACCTGTAGTGCGAAGATGGACAGGTGTATGACATGATCATGACCACTAATGATACTAACGAATATCATTGGCCGTAGTGCATGGATAATTCAATGATGTGATTGGCAGGATCATGACCATTAGTTAACAGTTGAATGTCTTTGGCCGTAGTGCACTGACAGGCAATTGATTGGTATGATCATGACCATTAGTTTTATAGTTGAATATCTTTGGCCCGTAGTGCAAAGATAGACAACTGATTGGTATGATCATTGTTATTACATTTGAATATCTTCAGCCTTTGGGGTAAGGATATTGAGTAAACGTTCTATTAAGCCTTTGTGGTAAGAAGGAACTGTTAATTCACATTATTATAAATATGAATTGTGAATTTAACTAACATCTTTGGTGGTTTAGGTGAAGATAAGTGTTGAAAGTTCTATTTGTCTTAAGTATAACAAAGAACTGTTGATGAGTATTACAGGAATAAAATATCAACGATGGACTTTTAATCTAGAGGAGATAGTAGACATTATATTCTACTTGACTCTTCTAATGAATTATTGATTCCGCTGCAATTATGGTTGAAAACTTTTATTATCTACTATATGTTCTAAATCTCTGATTTATTCTGATAAAGGTTGTTGATAAATTAATTATCTTAGCCATGATATTCTTTACTGGGCTATTTGTGCTCACCCTTTTTTTCATTGTTCTCTCCAGAAAATGAGAACGTAGCTGGGACTAGTCGGGGAATAGAGTGATGGTCCTAGATAGTTGTAAGACCCCGAATTTTATGAAATAAAAGTATTCAATTTTTCTTATAATTACTATTCAGTAAATGGTTAAATTGATAAAAGTTTAAAGTTATGAGTGAAATATGATTTTTTTCAAAATAAGCAAGTGGTTATAAAATAATCATTGTTGTCGGGGAATATTCGTTTGGTCGTGGAATATTCTTTCTGTCGGGGAATATTCGTACGACGGCGCAGCTATTTGTGGGCCCCATAATGAATAACTGTCGGGTGAAGAAAACGACAAATTTGAGTTTTTACAAATAACGGCGTAGTTGTTACCGTTAACACTGTTGGAATACCCGTTGGTTAAAATACAGTAATACGCGTTATTGCACAGTAGCACACGGTATTGCACAATATTTTTAAAATTATTGATTCTTACGTAAGAAGGCACTACTCAATAATTGTTACAGTAATTACTGTTCAATATTTTACTTTATTGATTCAATAATTGTTGCGTTGATATTTTATATTATTTTTGTTTCAATAATTGTTGCTGCACAGTATTTTCTATTATCAGATCAATAATTCATATTATTTGAATAATATTATTAGATAGCATTATTGGTAATGTCTAGAAAGTTCTGTCTAAGGAGAGGTTTGGTCATCTAATTGCGCGCCAGTAAGGAGAAATTCTTACTGGAAAGCCCCCTCTTTCCTGGGAACGGCCTGGTTGTCATAAATGTGATTCTGTAATATTATTTGTGAATAATTAATTATTGATTCATATGATAAGAAAATATTTATTTTATGTATAAATGAGGGATATATTTTTGTGGTTAAAAATGAAGGAGTTAATGTTGAGATTTTTATCCGTATTTTTGTCGGAATGAAGGTATTAAAAATCAGGGTTTTTGAGATATTTTGCGGGGGTTATAATTTTTAATCCGACCGTTGGATCGTGGTAATTTTTGGATATGTTATACATATATAAGTTGAGTATATGCCCACAAATTTTGAACCGTTAAAAATGAACGTATGATTTATTATGAATTTTACGAGATGACTGGTTCAGAAATTGTTGAATTTTTGGAGTTTATCATTTTGGTGAAAAATTCTAGAATTGGTGGGCCCCACTTGTGGTTGGTGAAGAAATGTGCTGAATTATATTTCAAATGTGGTGGGTGGGAATAGTAGCAGGTAAAGCCATCAGGTTGCAGGTCAAACCTACCAAAATTTTTCTATAAATAGAGGGCTAAGTTAGAATTGAAAATCACACCAAAAACATAAGCTTTCTCTCTTTCTCTCTCTATATTATGAAGCATATTTTGTGAGTATTTAGATACTTTGAGAGTTACTATTCAGTGCAAGTTTTCTTCAGCCTTATACCGATCAGAAGTACTGCTCTTTTGAGGTAAGGGATTGTAAGGGATAGTAAGGGATATTAAGGGATTTTAAGGGTTGTTATGATTTTCAGTTTCGTAATTTTTCTGATCTTCAAAAATTCTGGAAAAATTTGAAATGATATTTTGATGAGTTTTCTTGATTGTGTCCAAAAATGGTGATTTTTGGATGTATAGATTGAGAGTTATGAATTTTATGAGAAAAGACTATTTTAAAAGTAACAGCTTATAATTCCTTGTGGTTAACTCCAAAATTGATGAAATTTTTATTGGGAGTACATGTATATGATAGAAGTATACTCTGTAAATTTCAGAATTTTTAGACAAAAGTACAATTTTTGATAAATGTCTAAATATTCGGCTATTTTGGCCATATGAAAAATAGTAAATGACTTTTAAAAATTCTGAGAAAAATATATGTTCACTATGGGACTATATTATGCTAAATCCCAGAAAAGAAATATTTTTGGAACTGATTTGATATTTTTTATGAAAATGGTCTAGTTATGAGTAAATGAATTAAATATGTTTTGTGAAGAAAGAAAATTGGAAAATAGGATTTTATGGCTTGAGAATCCTATATGAGGTATATGCAGATTTTTGATGAGGGTTTTGGTTATTGATGATGAAATTATAAGAGTTGGCATTTTATGATGATTAAATGCATTAATTAGTAAAGTGTAAACAATTAAAATAAATTGTTTATAAATTTAAGTAATGTTATTCTTTCAATATCATTATACCGAAATATTGGTATGAATTTTATTGTAGAATTTCTATCTTTTGTGTCGGGGTTACTATTCATGAGTTACGAATATTACTCTTGAGATTAAAACTATATGTTGATCATATTATTTTTATCATCATATATAACATTTTTATAACCCTGATGTTGAAATTCTCTTTCACTGGAGTGTAAAGATGGATAGATTATTGGTATGATCATGACTAGGGTTCTCTTTGGCCTGTAGTGCAAAGTTGAATTGTGACTGGTATGATCATGACCATTGAATTTATAATTGAATATCTTAAGCTTAAGTGCAAAGGTGAATTGATCAACATGGTTATAATTATTGTTTATATAAATTCTGAAATGATTATATATTTCTTTGAGATATGAATATCTTTGGCCTGTAGTGCAAAGATGAATTGTTGATGAATATCTTTGGCCTGTAGTGCAAAGATGAACTGTTGTTGAATATCTTTGGCCTGTAGTGCAAAGTTGAATTGTGACTGGTATGATCATGACCATTGAATTTATAATTGAATATCTTAAGCTTAAGTGCAAAGGTGAATTGATCAACATGGTTATAATTATTGTTTATATAAATTCTAAAATAATTATAATTCTTTGAGATATTAATATATTTGGCATGTAGTGCAAATATGAACTGTTGATGAATATATTTGGCCTGTAGCAAATATGAACTGTTGATGAATATCTTTGGCCTGTAGTGCAAAGATGATATGTTGTTGAATATCTTTGGCCTGTAGTGCAAAGATGAACTGTTGTTGAATATCTTTGGCCAGTAGTGCAAAGATAAACTGTTGACGAATATCTTTGGCCCGTAGTGCAAAGATGGATTTGTTAGTATGATTATAAACAGGAATTGTGATTTGGTATAACCATGATCTTTGATGTTTCAGGTAAAGACAGGTGATGAAAATATTCTTCGTCCTGGGTGCGAAGAAAAATTTATAGTCACAATTATGATTATGAGTTATTCATATGATTGTGGAAAGGAACTGTTGAGTGATGTTACATGGATAAAATATTGTTGGTGGATTTTTAACATGGAGAAGATAATAGACTTTATAGTCTATTTGACTCTTCTAATGGATTGCTCGTTCCGCTGCAACTATGGTTGAAATTTTTATCATTTACCATATGTTCTAAATCTCTGATTTATTATTGATGAAGGCTATTGATAATTTAATTATCTTTAGTCATGATATTCTTTACTGAGCTAGTTGTGCTCACCCTTTTGCTTCACAATTCCTTTCAGGTAATAAGAGTGTAGCTGGGTCGAGCGGGGGTAACAAAGGAATAGAACGGTGGTCATCATTTAGTAGTTATATTTGGTGAAGAAAATAGGGTGAGGCGAACCCAACGTTGGAAGGGTGTTTTGTCACTATCATACAAGATGTCTAATGACATACAACCTCGTGTCATCATAGGACAGGGTTGTGCTCATCCACTTGCTGAGTATATCTATGGGCACTACCTATATAATCTTGGTGTTTGTTTGAAGTATAATTCTCAATTAGAGACAGTGGAGATAATGATAAGTCAAGAGAAGACTCACCATTGGGAAGAATATGATAGTAATCTTCTCGTTTTTCTTTGGGGTCTATTGGGTCAACCAAGGATAATTCTGTGGCCATATGATATCTATCATAACCTAGACGCGTGGCCTCCCATGTACGAAGGTTTCCTTGAGCACTTCCCAAAGATTCTAATTTCTAGAACAGTTTTTGACTATACCTTTATGTAAGGTACCTTTGTGAAGTGCTGATACATGATGGTGTCCAATGTCACATTTGGTATATATTTGTATCCAAACTCACAGCATATGTGTTGTTGTATTTTGCACGACAATTGTTGTAATAAAGTTGTAGTTGTTTTCTGTACCATGTATTTGACGACTCAGAATGGGTTGGATGGAATGGACCTATTTTGGGGTTGTTACATTTGGTATCAGAGTTATAAGTAAAGAGCCCCGAGCCTCTCGCTGGTGACTTCCTGTTGATGGGGGATGCACCGAAGCCAGACTCTCCGTAGGGGACGCCGTTCTGCGGTGGCAAGCTGATAGGTACCATTGTGAGGTGCTGTGGTTGAAGCACCACGAGAGTCACATTTGGTATCAGAGCTTAGGGATATGATCTCTGGCGGAGATCGGGGAATACAACTAGGAGGGGAGAGATGAGTAAATCCTTCGCTAGTGTGTCCTACCTAAGCTTATTTGTTGGTCAGTCATAATATCGGGATATTATGTGATATGTTAATTTGTTAAATTAACCCTTGTTTTAAAGCTGTATTCTAGAATGATATTTGAAATACAGGAGATGAGAAATGGAGAAATTATGATGACAGAGAAGATGGAATCTGAAATGAAAGGAAGGTATTCTCAACTCTTTGAAATACCAGGTACGTAAATTTCGAGGACGAAATTTCATAAGAAGGGGAGATTGTAAGACCCCGAATTTTATGAAATAAAAGTATTCAATTTTTCTTATAATTACTATTCAGTAAATGGTTAAATTGATAAAAGTTTAAAGTTATGAGTGAAATATGATTTTTTTCAAAATAAGCAAGTGGTTATAAAATAATCATTGTTGTCGGGGAATATTCGTTTGGTCGTGGAATATTCTTTCTGTCGGGGAATATTCGTACGACGGCGCAGCTATTTGTGGGCCCCATAACGAATAACTGTCGGGTGAAGAAAACGACAAATTTGAGTTTTTACAAATAACGGCGTAGTTGTTACCGTTAACACTGTTGGAATACCCGTTGGTTAAAATACAGTAATACGCGTTATTGCACAGTAGCACACGGTATTGCACAGTATTTTTAAAATTATTGATTCTTACGTAAGAAGGCACTACTCAATAATTGTTACAGTAATTACTGTTCAATATTTTATTTTATTGATTCAATAATTGCTGCGTTGATATTTTATATTATTTTGTTTCAATAATTGTTGCTGCACAGTATTTTCTATTATCAGATCAATAATTCATATTATTTGAATAATATTATTAGATAGCATTATTGGCAATGTCTAGAAAGTTCTGTCTAAGGAGAGGTTTGGTCATCTAATTGCGCGCCAGTAAGGAGAAATTCTTATTGGAAAGCCCCCTCTTTCCTGGGAACGGCCTGGTTGTCATAAATGTGATTCTGTAATATTATTTGTGAATAATTAATTATTGATTCATATGATAAGAAAATATTTATTTTATGTATAAATGAGGGATATATTTTTGTGGTTAAAAATGAAGGAGTTAATGTTGAGATTTTTATCCGTATTTTTGTCGGAATGGAGGTATTAAAAATCAGGGTTTTTGAGATATTTTGCGGGGGTTATAATTTTTAATCCGACCGTTGGATCGTGGTAATTTTTGGATATGTTATACATATATAAGTTGAGTATATGCCCACAAATTTTGAACCGTTAAAAATGAACGTATGATTTATTATGAATTTTACGAGATGACTGGTTCAGAAATTGTTGAATTTTCGGAGTTTATCATTTTGGTGGAAAATTCTAGAATTGGTGGGCCCCACTTGTGGTTGGTGAAGAAATGTGCTGAATTATATTTCAAATGTGGTGGGTGGGAATAGTAGCAGGTAAAGCCATCAGGTTGCAGGTCAAACCTACCAAAATTTTCCTATAAATAGAGGGCTAAGTTAGAATTGAAAATCACACCAGAAACATAAGCTTTCTCTCTTTCTCTCTCTATATTATGAAGCATATTTTGTGAGTATTTAGATACTTTGAGAGTTGCTATTCAGTGCAAGTTTTCTTCAGCCTTATACCGATCAGAAGTACTGCTCTTTTGAGGTAAGGGATTGTAAGGGATTGTAAGGGATAGTAAGGGATATTAAGGGATTTTAAGGGTTGTTATGATTTTCAGTTTCGTAATTTTTCTGATCTTCAAAAATTCTGGAAAAATTTGAAATGATATTTTGATGAGTTTTCTTGATTGTGTCCAAAAATGGTGATTTTTGGATGTATAGATTGAGAGTTATGAATTTTATGAGAAAAGACTATTTTAAAAGTAACAGCTTATAATTCCTTGTGGTTAACTCCAAAATTGATGAAATTTTTATTGGGAGTACATGTATATGATAGAAGTATACTCTGTAAATTTCAGAATTTTTAGACAAAAGTACAATTTTTGATAAATGTCTAAATATTCGGCTATTTTGGCCATATGAAAAATAGTAAATGACTTTTAAAAATTCTGAGAAAAATATATGTTCACTATGGGACTATATTATGCTAAATCCCAGAAAAGAAATATTTTTGGAACTGATTTGGTATTTTTCATGAAAATGGTCTAGTTATGAGTAAATGAATTAAATATGTTTTGTGAAGAAAGAAAATTGGAAAATAGGATTTTATGGCTTGAGAATCCTATATGAGGTATATGCAGATTTTTGATGAGGGTTTTGGTTATTGATGATGAAATTGTAAGAGTTGGCATTTTATGATGATTAAATGCATTAATTAGTAAAGTGTAAACAATTAAAATAAATTGTTTATAAATTTAAGTAATGTTATTCTTTCAATATCATTATACCGAAATATTGGTATGAATTTTATTGTAGAATTTCTATCTTTTGTGTCGGGGTTACTATTCATGAGTTACGAATATTACTCTTGAGATTAAAACTATATGTTGATCATATTATTTTTATCATCATATATAACATTTTTATAACCCTGATGTTGAAATTCTCTTTCACTGGAGTGTAAAGATGGGTAGATTATTGGTATGATCATGACTAGGGTTCTCTTTGGCCTGTAGTGCAAAGTTGAATTGTGACTGGTATGATCATGACCATTGAATTTATAATTGAATATCTTAAGCTTAAGTGCAAAGGTGAATTGATCAACATGGTTATAATTATTGTTTATATAAATTCTGAAATGATTATATATTTCTTTGAGATATGAATATATTTGGCCTGTAGTGCAAAGATGAATTGTTGATGAATATCTTTGGCCTATAGTGCAAAGATGAACTGTTGTTGAATATCTTTGGCCTGTAGTGCAAAGTTGAATTGTGACTGGTATGATCATGACCATTGAATTTATAATTGAATATCTTAAGCTTAAGTGCAAAGGTGAATTGATCAACATGGTTATAATTATTGTTTATATAAATTCTAAAATGATTATAATTCTTTGAGATATTAATATATTTGGCATGTAGTGCAAATATGAACTGTTGATGAATATATTTGGCCTGTAGCGCAAATATGAACTGTTGATGAATATCTTTGGCCTGTAGTGCAAAGATGATATGTTGTTGAATATCTTTGGCCTGTAGTGCAAAGATGAACTGTTGTTGAATATCTTTGGCCAGTAGTGCAAAGATAAACTGTTGACGAATATCTTTGGCCCGTAGTGCAAAGATGGATTTGTTAGTATGATTATAAACAGGAATTGTGATTTGGTATAACCATGATCTTTGATGTTTCAGGTAAAGACAGGTGATGAAAATATTCTTCGTCCTGGGTGCGAAGAAAAATTTATAGTCACAATTATGATTATGAGTTATTCATATGATTGTGGAAAGGAACTGTTGAGTGATGTTACATGGATAAAATATTGTTGGTGGATTTTTAACATAGAGAAGATAATAGACTTTATAGTCTATTTGACTCTTCTAATGGATTGCTCGTTCCGCTGCAACTATGGTTAAAATTTTTATCATTTACCATATGTTCTAAACCTCTGATTTATTATTGATGAAGGCTATTGATAATTTAATTATCTTTAGTCATGATATTCTTTACTGAGCTAGTTGTGCTCACCCTTTTGCTTCACAATTCCTTTCAGGTAATAAGAGTGTAGCTGGGTCGAGCGGGGGTAACAAAGGAATAGAACGGTGGTCATCATTTAGTAGTTATATTTGGTGAAGAAAATAGGGTGAGGCGAACCCAACGTTGGAAGGGTGTTTTGTCACTATCATACAAGATGTCTAATGACATACAACCTCGTGTCATCATAGGACAGGGTTGTGCTCATCCACTTGCTGAGTATATCTATGGGCACTACCTATATAATCTTGGTGTTTGTTTGAAGTATAATTCTCAATTAGAGACAGTGGAGATAATGATAGGTCAAGAGAAGACTCACCATTGGGAAGAATATGATAGTAATCTTCTCGTTTTTCTTTGGGGTCTATTGGGTCAACCAAGGATAATTCTGTGGCCATATGATATCTATCATAACCTAGACGCGTGGCCTCCCATGTACGAAGGTTTCCTTGAGCACTTCCCAAAGATTCTAATTTCTAGAACAGTTTTTGACTATACCTTTATGTAAGGTACCTTTGTGAAGTGCTGATACATGATGGTGTCCAATGTCACATTTGGTATATATTTGTATCCAAACTCACAGCATATGTGTTGTTGTATTTTGCACGACAATTGTTGTAATAAAGTTGTAGTTGTTTTCTGTACCATGTATTTGACGACTCAGAATGGGTTGGATGGAATGGACCTATTTTGGGGTTGTTACAATAGTGCATTAGTAGTCCTCACTATTATGTGAAATAGTGTAATAATAAATATAATGAGGACTCCATTAAGAGTGGATATTGTCTAGAAGACAATATTTGTATTAAAACTCTCAGCTATGTTTTGTCGTATTTTACACGACTGTTGTATAATTAAGTTGTATACCTAATTTTGGGGGCGTCACAGGCTTTGTCAATCCTTTGTCCCAAAACAGCCCCCATTGCATAGTTGCTTGCATCACTCATGATCTCAAATGGCAACTTCCAATTTGGCAGTTGAATGACAGGTGTAAGACCCCGAATTTTATGAAATAAAAGTATTCAATTTTTCTTATAATTACTATTCAGTAAATGGTTAAATTGATAAAAGTTTAAAGTTAAGGGTGATATGTGAATTTTTTTCAAAATAAGCAAGTGGTTATAAAATAATCATTGTTGTCAGGGAATATTCGTTTGGTCGTGGAATATTCTTTCTGTCGGAGAATATTCGTACGACGGCGCAGCTATTTGTGGGCCCCATAACGAATAACTGTCGGGTGAAGAAAACGATAAATTTGAGTTTTTACAAATAACGGCGTAGTTGTTACCGTTAACACTGTTGGAATACTCGGTGGTTAAAATACAGTAATACGCGTTATTGCACAGTAGCACACGGTATTGCACAGTATTTTAAAATTATTGATTCTTACGTAAGATGGCACTACTCAATAATTGTTACAGTAATTACTGTTCAATATTTTATTTTATTGATTCAATAATTGCTACGTTGAAATTTTATATTATTGTTGTTCAATAATTGTTGCTGCACAGTATTTTCCTTTATCAGATCAATAATTCATATTATTTGAATAATATTATTAGATAACATTATTGGCAATGTCTAGAAAGTTCTACCTAAGGAGAGGTTTGGTCATCTAATTGCGCGCCAGTAAGGAGAAATTCTTATTGGAAAGCCCCCTCTTTCCTGGGAACGGCCTGGTTGTCATAAATGTGATTCTGTAATATTATTTGTGAATAATTAATTATTGATTTATATGATAAGGAAATATTTATTTTATGTGGATATAAATGAGGGATATATTTTGTGGTTAAAAATGAAGGAGTTAATGTTGAGGTGTTTTATCTGTATTTTTGTCGGAACGGAGGTATTGAAAATCAAATTAGGGTTTTTGAGAAATATTGCGGGTGTTATAATTTTTAATCCGACCGTTGGATCGTGGTAATTTTTGGATATGTTATACATATATAAGTTGAGTATATGTCCACAAATTTTGAACCGTTAAAAATGAACGTATGATTTATTATGAATTTTACGAGATGACTGGTTCAGAAATTGTTGAATTTTCAGAGTTTATCATTTTGGTGGAAAATTCTAGAATTGGTAGGCCCCACTTGTGGTTGGTGAAGAAATGTGCTGAATTATATTTCAAATGTGGTAGGTGGGAATAGTAGCAGGTAAAGCCATCAGGTTGCAGGTCAAACCTACCAAAATTTTCCTATAAATTGAGGGCTAAGTTAGAATTGAAAATCACACCAGAAACATAAGCTTTCTTTCTTTCTCTCTCTATATTATGAAGCATATTTTGTGAGTTTTTAGATACTTGGTGAGTTGCTATTCATCAGTGCAAGTTTCCTTCAGCATCATATCCGATATCCAGCCAGAAGTACTGCTCTTTTGAGGTAAGGGATAGTAAGGGATATTAAGGGATTTTAAGGGTTGTTATGATTTTCAGTTTCGTAATTTTTCTGATCTTCAAAAATTCTGGAAAATTTGAAATGATATTTGATGAGTTTTCTTGATTGTGTCCAAAAATGGTGATTTTTGGATGTATAGATTGAGAGTTATGAATTTTATGAGAAAAGACTATTTTAAAAGTAACAGCTTATAATTCCTTGTGGTTAACTCCAAAATTGATGAAATTTTTATTGGGAGTACATGTATATGATAGAAGTATACTCTGTAAATTTCAGATTTTTAGACAAAAGTACAATTTTTGATAAATGTCTAAATATTCGGCTATTTTAGCCATATGAAAAATAGTTAAATGACTTTTAAAAATTCCTGAGAAAAATATATGTTCACTATGGGACTATATTATGATAATCCCAGAAAAGAATATATTTTGGAACGGATTTGGTATTTTTCATGAAAATAGTCTAGTTATGAGAAAATGAATTAAATATGTTTTGTGAAGTAAGAAAATTGGAAAATAGGATTTTATGACTTGAGAATCTATATGAGGTATATGCAGATTTTTTGATGAGGGTTTTTGTTATTGATGATGAAAATCTTAAGAGTTGACATTTTATGATGATTAAATGCATTAATTAGTAAAGTGTAAACAATTTAAATAAATTGTTTATAAGCTTAAGAAATGTTATTCTTTCAATATCATTATACCAAAATATTGGTATAGATTTTATTGTGGAATGTCTACCTTTTTGAGTCGGGTTTACTATTCACGAGTTACTATTCACGAGTTACTATTCATGAGTTACTATTCACGAGTACTATTCACGACAAAATTGGTTTCTTTTTCTAACCAAATTAAGTTGATTTTGAATATTACTCTTGAGATTTAAAACTATATGTTGATCATATTATTTTTATCATCATATATAACATTTTTTTAACCCTGATGTTGAAAATTCTCTTTCACTGGAGTGTAAAGATGGGTAGATTATTGGTATGATCATGACTAGGGTTCTCTTTGGCCTGTAGTGCAAAGTTGAATTGTGACTGTATGATCATGACCATTGAATTTATAATTGAATATCTTAAGCTTAAGTGCAAAGGTGAATTGATCAACATGGTTATAATTATTGTTATATAAATTCTGAAATGATTATATATTTCTTTGAGATTTGAATATCTTTGGCCTGTAGTGCAAAGATGAATTGTTGATGAATATTTGGCCTATAGTGCAAAGATGAACTGTTGTTGAATATCTTTGGCCTGTAGTGCAAAGTTGAATTGTGACTGGTATGATCATGACCATTGAATTTATAATGAATATCTTAAGCTTAAGTGCAAAGGTGAATTGATCAACATGGTTATAATTATTGTTTATATAAATTCTAAAATGATTATAATTTTTGAGATATTAATATATTTGGCATGTAGTGCAAATATGAAACTGTTGATGAATATATTTGGCCTGTAGCGCAAATATGAACTGTTGATGAATATCTTTGGCCTGTAGTGCAAAGATGATATGTTGTTGATATCTTTGGCCTGTAGTGCAAAGATGAACTGTTGTTGAATATCTTTGGCCAGTAGTGCAAGATAAACTGTTGACGAATATCTTTGCCCGTAGTGCAAAGATGGTTTTGTTAGTATGATTATAAACAGGAATTGTGATTTGTATAACACATGATCTTTGATGTTTCAGGTAAAGACAGTGATGAAAATATTCTTCGTCCTGGTGCGAAGAAAAATTTATAGTCACATTATGATTATGAGTTATTCATATGATTGTGGAAAGGAACTGTTGAGTGATGTTACATGGATAAAAAATTTGTTGGTGGATTTTTAACATAGAGAAGATAATAGACTTTATAGTTCTATTTGACTCTTCTAATGGATTGCTCGTTCCGCTGCAACTATGGTTAAAATTTTTATCATTTACCATATGTTCTAACCTCTGATTTATTATTGATGAAGGCTATTGATAATTTAATTATCTTTAGTCATGATATTCTTTACTGAGCTAGTTGTGCTCACCCTTTTGCTTCACAATTCCTTTCAGGTAATAAGAGTGTAGCTGGGTCGAGCGCGGGGGAAGGTAACAAAGGAATAGAACGGTGGTCATCATTTAGTAGTTTTATTTGGTGAAGAAAATAGGGTGAGGCGAACCCAACGTTGGAAGGGTGTTTTGTCACTATCATACAAGATGTCTAATGACATACAACCTCGTGTCATCATAGGACAGGGTTGTGCTCATCCACTTGCTGAGTATATCTATGGGCACTACCTATATAATCTTGGTGTTTTGTTTGAAGTATAATTCTCAATTAGAGACAGTGGAGATAATGATAGGTCAAGAGAAGACTCACCATTGGGAAGAATATGATAGTAATCTTCTCGTTTTTCTTTGGGGTCTATTGGGTCAAACAAGGATAATTCTGTGGCCATATGATATCTATCATAACCTAGACGCGTGGCCTCCCATGTACGAAGGTTTCCTTGAGCACTTCCCAAAGATTCTAATTTCTAGAACGTTTTTTGACTATACCTTTATGTAAGGTTACCTTTGTGAAGTGCTGATACATGATGGTGTCCAATGTCACATTTGGTATATATTTGTATCCAAACTCACAGCATATGTGTTGTTGTATTTTGCACGACAATTGTTGTAATAAAGTTGTAGTTATTTTCTGTACCATGTATTTGACGACTCAGAATGGGTTGGATGGAATGGACCTATTTTGGGGTTGTTACATTTGGATAGCAGAGTTATAAGTAAAGAGCCCCGAGCCTCTCGCTGGTGACTTCCTGTTGATGGGGGATGCACCGAAGCCAGACTCTCCGTAGGGGACGTGTTCTGCGGTGGCAAGCTGATAGGTACCATTGTGAGGTGCTGTGGTGAAGCACACGAGAGTCACATTTGGTATCAGAGCTTAGGGATATGATCTCTGGCGGAGATCGGGGAATACAACTAGGAGGGAGAGAGATGAGAGATGAGTAAATCCTTCGCTAGTGTGTCCTACCTAAGCTATTTGTTGGTCAGTCATAATATCGGATATTATGGATATGTTAATTGTTAAATTAACCCTTGTTTTAAAGCTGTATTCTAGAATGATATTTGAAATACAGAGATGAGAAATGGAGAAATTATGATGACAGAGAAGATGGAATTGAAATGAAAGGAAGGTATTCTCAACTCTTTGAAATACCAGGTACGTAAATTTCGAGGACGAAATTCATAAAGGGGAGATTGTAAGACCCCGAAATTTTATGAAATAAAAGTATTCAATTTTTCTTATAATTACTATTCAGTAAATGGTTTAAATTGATAAAAGTTTAAAGTTATGAGTGAAATATGATTTTTTTTCAAAATAAGCAAGTGGTTATAAAATAATCATTGTTGTCGGGGAATATTCGTTTGGTCGTGGAATATTCTTTCTGTCGGGGAATATTCGTACGACGGCGCAGCTATTTGTGGGCCCCATAATGAATAACTGTCGGGTGAAGAAAACGACAAATTTGAGTTTTTACAAATAACGGCGTAGTTGTTACCGTTAACACTGTTGAATACCCGTTGGTTAAAATACAGTAATACGCGTTATTGCACAGTAGCACACGGTATTGCACAGTATTTTTAAAATTATTGATTCTTACGTAAGAAGGCACTACTCAATAATTGTTACAGTAATTACTGTTCAATATTTTACTTTATTGATTCAATAATTGTTGCGTTGATATTTTATATTATTTTTGTTTCAATAATTGTTGCTGCACAGTATTTTCTATTATCAGATCAATAATTCATATTATTTGAATAATATTATTAGATAGCATTATTGGCAATGTCTAGAAAGTTCTGTCTAAGGAGAGGTTTGGTCATCTAATTGCGCGCCAGTAAGGAGAAATTCTTACTGGAAAGCCCCCTCTTTCCTGGGAACGGCCTGGTTGTCATAAATGTGATTCTGTAATATTATTTGTGAATAATTAATTATTGATTCATATGATAAGAAAATATTTATTTTATGTATAAATGAGGGATATATTTTTGTGGTTAAAAATGAAGGAGTTAATGTTGAGATTTTTATCCGTATTTTTATCGGAATGAAGGTATTAAAAATCAGGGTTTTTGAGATATTTTGCGGGGGTTATAATTTTTAATCCGACCGTTGGATCGTGGTAATTTTTGGATATGTTATACATATATAAGTTGAGTATATGCCCACAAATTTTGAACCGTTAAAAATGAACGTATGATTTATTATGAATTTTACGAGATGACTGGTTCAGAAATTGTTGAATTTTCGGAGTTTATCATTTTGGTGGAAAATTCTAGAATTGGTGGGCCCCACTTGTGGTTGGTGAAGAAATGTGCTGAATTATATTTCAAATGTGGTGGGTGGGAATAGTAGCAGGTAAAGCCATCAGGTTGCAGGTCAAACCTACCAAAATTTTTCTATAAATAGAGGGCTAAGTTAGAATTGAAAATCACACCAAAAACATAAGCTTTCTCTCTTTCTCTCTCTATATTATGAAGCATATTTTGTGAGTATTTAGATACTTGGTGAGTTGCTATTCATCAGTGCAAGTTTCCTTCAGCCTTATACCGATCAGAAGTACTGCTCTTTTGAGGTAAGGGATAGTAAGGGATAGTAAGGGATAGTAAGGGATATTAAGGGTTTAAAGGTTGTTATGATTTTCAGTTTCGTAATTTTTCTGATCTTCAAAAATTCTGAAAAAATTTGAAATGATATTTTGATGAGTTTTCTTGATTGTGTCCAAAAATGGTGATTTTTGGATGTATAGATTGAGAGTTATGAATTTTATGAGAAAAGACTATTTTAAAAGTAACACTTATAATTCCTTGTGGTTAACTCCAAAATTGATGAAATTTTTATTGGGAGTACATGTATATGATAGAAGTATACTCTGTAAATTTCAGAATTTTTAGACAAAAGTACAATTTTTGATAAATGTCTAAATATTCGGCTATTTTGGCCATATGAAAAATAGTAAATGACTTTTAAAAATTCTGAGAAAAATATATGTTCACTATGGGACTATATTATGCTAAATCCCAGAAAAGAAATATTTTTGGAACTGATTTGGTATTTTTCATGAAAATGGTCTAGTTATGAGTAAATGAATTAAATATGTTTTGTGAAGAAAGAAAATTGGAAAATAGGATTTTATGGCTTGAGAATCCTATATGAGGTATATGCAGATTTTTGATGAGGGTTTTGGTTATTGATGATGAAATTGTAAGAGTTGGCATTTTATGATGATTAAATGCATTAATTAGTAAAGTGTAAACAATTAAAATAAATTGTTTATAAATTTAAGTAATGTTATTCTTTCAATATCATTATACCGAAATATTGGTATGAATTTTATTGTAGAATTTCTATCTTTTGTGTCGGGGTTACTATTCATGAGTTACGAATATTACTCTTGAGATTAAAACTATATGTTGATCATATTATTTTTATCATCATATATAACATTTTTATAACCCTGATGTTGAAATTCTCTTTCACTGAGTGTAAAGATGGGTAGATTATTGGTATGATCATGACTAGGGTTCTCTTTGGCCTGTAGTGCAAAGTTGAATTGTGACTGGTATGATCATGACCATTGAATTTATAATTGAATATCTTAAGCTTAAGTGCAAAGGTGAATTGATCAACATGGTTATAATTATTTTTATATAAATTCTGAAATGATTATATATTTCTTTTGAGATATGAATATATTTGGCCTGTAGTGCAAATATGAATTGTTGATGAATATCTTTGGCATGTAGTGCAAAGATGGCCTGTTGATGAATATCTTTGGCCTGTAGTGCAAAGATGAACTGTTGTTGAATATCTTTGGCCCGTAGTGCAAAGATGGTTTGTTGATGAATATCTTTGGCCCGTAGTGCAAAGATGGTTTGTTGTTGAATATCTTTGGCCCGTAGTGCAAAGATGGTTTGTTGATGAATATCTTTGGCCAGTAGTGCAAAGATGGATTTGTTAGTATGATTATAAACAGGAACTGTGATTTGGTATAACCATGATCTTTGATGTTTCAGGTAAAGACAGGTGATGAAAATATTCTTCGTCCTGGGTGCGAAGAAAAATTTATAGTCACAATTATGATTATGAGTTATTCATATGATTGTGGAAAGGAACTGTTGAGTGATGTTACATGGATAAAATATTGTTGGTGGATTTTTAACATGGAGAAGATAATAGACTTTATAGTCTATTTGACTCTTCTAATGGATTGCTCGTTCCGCTGCAACTATGGTTGAAATTTTTATCATTTACCATATGTTCTAAATCTCTGATTTATTGTTGATGAAGGCTATTGATAATTGAATTATCTTTAGTCATGATATTCTTTACTGAGCTAGTTGTGCTCACCCTTTTGCTTCACAATTCCTTTCAGGTAATAAGAGTGTAGCTGGGTCGAGCGAGGGTAACGGGGAAATAGAACGATGGTCTCTAGCTGTGGATGTTCTCCCGAAGCAGTATAGAAAAGTTCATTAGTAGTTATATTTGGTGAATCCAATAGGGTGAGGCGAACCCAACGTTGGAAGGGTGTTTTGCCACTATCATACAAGATGTCTAATGACATACAACCTCGTGTCATCATAAGACAGGGTTGTGCTCATCCACTTGCTGAGTATATCTATGGGCACTACCTATATAATCTTGGTGTTTGTTTGAAGTATAATTCTCAATTAGAGACAGTGGAGATAATGATAAGTCAAGAGAAGACTCACCATTGGGAAGAATATGATAGTAATCTTCTCGTTTTTCTTTGGGGTCTATTGGGTCAACCAAGGATAATTCTGTGGCCATATGATATCTATCATAACCTAGACGCATGGCCTCCCATGTACGAAGGTTTCCTTGAGCACTTCCCAAAGATTCTAATTTCTAAAACAGTTTTTGACTATACCTTTATGTAAGGTGTCATTGTGAGGTGATGTCCACGGTTGGAACATGAGTCACATTTGGTATATATTTGTATCCAAACTCACAGCATATGTGTTGTTGTATTTTGCACGACAATTGTTGTAATAAAGTTGTAGTTATTTTCTGTACCATGTATTTGGCGACTCAAATGGGTTGGATGGAATGGACCTATTTTGGGGTTGTCACAGGTGGTATCAGAGCTTAGGGATATGATCTTTGGCGGAGATCGGGGAATATAACTAGGAGGGGAGAGATGAGTAAATCTTTCGCTAGTGTGTCCTACCTAAGCTTATTTGTTGGTCAGTCATAATATTGGGATATTATGTGATATGTTAATTTGTTCAATTAACCCTTGATTTTGAAGCTGTATTCTAGAATGATATCTGAAATACAGGAGATGAGCAATGGAGAAATCATGATGACAGGAAAGATGGAATCTGAAATGAAAGGAAGGTATTCTCAACTCTTTGAAATACCAGGTACGTAAATTTCGGGGACGAAATTTCATAAGGAGGGGAGATTGTAAGACCCCGAATTTTATGAAATAAAAGTATTCAATTTTTCTTATAATTACTATTCAGTAAATGGTTAAATTGATAAAAGTTTAAAGTTATGGGTGAAATATGAATTTTTTTTCAAAATAAGCAAGTGGTTATAAAATAATCATTGTTGTCGGGGAATATTCGTTTGGTCGTGGAATATTCTTTCTGTCGGGGAATATTCGTACGACGGCGCAGCTATTTGTGGGCCCCATAACGAATAACTGTCGGGTGAAGAAAACGACAAATTTGAGTTTTTACAAATAACGGCGTAGTTGTTACCGTTAACACTGTTGGAATACCCGGTGGTTAAAATACAGTAATACGCGTTATTGCACAGTAGCACACGGTATTGCACAGTATTTTTGAAATTATTGATTCTTACGTAAGAAGGCACTACTCAATAATTGTTACAGTAATTACTGTTCAATATTTTATTTTATTGATTCAATAATTGCTACGTTGAAATTTTATATTATTGTTGTTCAATAATTGTTGCTGCACAGTATTTTCCTTTATCAGATCAATAATTCATATTATTTGAATAATATTATTAGATAACATTATTGGCAATGTCTAGAAAGTTCTGTCTAAGGAGAGGTTTGGTCATCTAATTGCGCGCCAGTAAGGAGAAATCCTTATTGGAAAGCCCCCTCTTTCCTGGGAACGGCCTGGTTGTCATAAATGTGATTCTGTAATATTATTTGTGAATAATTAATTATTGATTCATATGATAAGAAATATTTATTTTATGTGGATATAAATGAGGGATATATTTTTGTGGTTAAAAATGAAGGAGTTAATGTTGAGGTTTTTATCAGTATTTTTGTCGGAATGGAGGTATTAAAAATCAGGGTTTTTGAGATATTTTGCGGGGGTTATAATTTTTAATCCGACCGTTGGATCGTGGTAATTTTTGGATATGTTATACATATATAAGTTGAGTATATGTCCACAAATTTTGAACCGTTAAAAATGAACGTATGATTTATTATGAATTTTACGAGATGACTGGTTCAGAAATTGTTGAATTTTCGGAGTTTATCATTTTGGTGAAAAATTCTAGAATTGGTGGGCCCCACTTGTGGTTGGTGAAGAAATGTGCTGAATTATATTTCAAATGTGGTGGGTGGGAATAGTAGCAGGTAAAGCCATCAGGTTGCAGGTCAAACCTACCAAAATTTTCCTATAAATAGAGGGCTAAGTTAGAATTGAAAATCACACCAGAAACATAAGCTTTCTCTCTTTCTCTCTCTATATTATGAAGCATATTTTGTGAGTTTTTAGATACTTGGTGAGTTGCTATTCATCAGTGCAAGTTTCCTTCAGCCTTATACCGATCAGAAGTACTGCTCTTTTGAGGTAAGGGATAGTAAGGGATAGTAAGGGATATTAAGGGATTTTAAGGGTTGTTATGATTTTCAGTTTCGTAATTTTTCTGATCTTCAAAAATTTTGGAAAAATTTGAAATGATATTTTGATGAGTTTTCTTGATTGTGTCCAAAAATGGTGATTTTTGGATGTATAGATTGAGAGTTATGAATTTTATGAGAAAAGACTATTTTAAAAGTAACAGCTTATAATTCCTTGTGGTTAACTCCAAAATTGATGAAATTTTTATTGGGAGTACATGTATATGATAGAAGTATACTCTGTAAATTTCAGAATTTTTAGACAAAAGTACAATTTTTGATAAATGTCTAAATATTCGGCTATTTTGGCCATATGAAAAATAGTAAATGACTTTTAAAAATTCTGAGAAAAATATATGTTCACTATGGGACTATATTATGCTAAATCCCAGAAAAGAAATATTTTTGGAACTGATTTGGTATTTTTCATGAAAATAGTCTAGTTATGAGTAAATGAATTAAATATGTTTTGTGAAGAAAGAAAATTGGAAAATAGGATTTTATGGCTTGAGAATCCTATATGAGGTATATGCAGATTTTTGATGAGGGTTTTGGTTATTGATGATGAAATTGTAAGAGTTGGCATTTTATGATGATTAAATGCATTAATTAGTAAAGTGTAAACAATTAAAATAAATTGTTTATAAATTTAAGTAATGTTATTCTTTCAATATCATTATACCGAAATATTGGTATGAATTTTATTGTAGAATTTCTATCTTTTGTGTCGGGGTTACTATTCATGAGTTACGAATATTACTCTTGAGATTAAAACTATATGTTGATCATATTATTTTTATCATCATATATAACATTTTTATAACCCTGATGTTGAAATTCTCTTTCACTGGAGTGTAAAGATGGGTAGATTATTGGTATGATCATGACTAGGGTTCTCTTTGGCCTGTAGTGCAAAGTTGAATTGTGACTGGTATGATCATGACCATTGAATTTATAATTGAATATCTTAAGCTTAAGTGCAAAGGTGAATTGATCAACATGGTTATAATTATTGTTTATATAAATTCTGAAATGATTATATATTTCTTTGAGATATGAATATATTTGGCCTGTAGTGCAAATATGAATTGTTGATGAATATCTTTGGCATGTAGTGCAAAGATGGCCTGTTGATGAATATCTTTGGCCTGTAGTGCAAAGATGAATTGTTGTTGAATATCTTTGGCCCGTAGTACAAAGATGGTTTGTTGATGAATATCTTTGGCCCGTAATGAATATCTTTGGCCCGTAGTGCAAAGATGGTTTGTTGATGAATATCTTTGGCCCGTAGTGCAAAGATGGATTTGTTAGTATGATTATAAACAGGAACTGTGATTTGGTATAACCATGATCTTTGATGTTTCAGGTAAAGACAGGTGATGAAAATATTCTTCGTCCTGGGTGCGAAGAAAAATTTATAGTCACAATTATGATTATGAGTTATTCATATGATTGTGGAAAGGAACTGTTGAGTGATGTTACATGGATAAAATATTGTTAGTGGATTTTTAACATGGAGGAGATAATAGACTTTATGGTCTATTTGACTCTTCTAATGGATTGCTCGTTCCGCTGCAACTATGGTTAAAATTTTTATCATTTACCATATGTTCTAAATCTCTGATTTATTGTTGATGAAGGCTATTGATAATTGAATTATCTTTAGTCATGATATTCTTTACTGAGCTAGTTGTGCTCACCCTTTTGCTTCACAATTCCTTTCAGGTAATAAGAGTGTAGCTGGGTCGAGCGAGGGTAATGGGGAAATAGAACGATGGTCTCTAGCTGTGGATGTTCTCCTGAAGCAGTATAGAAAAGTTCATTTAGTAGTTATATTTGGTGAATCCAATAGGGTGAGGCGAACCTAACGTTGGAAGGGTGTTTTGCCACTGTCATACAAGATGTCTAATGACATACAACCTCGTGTCATCATAAGACAGGGTTGTGCTCATCCACTTGCTGAGTATATCTATGGGCACTACCTATATAATCTTGGTGTTTGTTTGAAGTATAATTCTCAATTAGAGACAGTGGAGATAATGATAAGTCAAGAGAAGACTCACCATTGGGAAGAATATGATAGTAATCTTCTCGTTTTTCTTTGGGGTCTATTGGGTCAACCAAGGATAATTCTGTGGCCATATGATATCTATCATAACCTAGACGCATGGCCTCCCATGTACGAAGGTTTCCTTGAGCACTTCCCAAAGATTCTAATTTCCAAAACAGTTTTTGACTATACCTTTATGTAAGGTGTCATTGTGAGGTGATGTCCACGGTTGGAACATGAGTCACATTTGGTATATATTTGTATCCAAACTCACAGCATATGTGTTGTTGTATTTTGCACGACAATTGTTGTAATAAAGTTGTAGTTATTTTCTGTACCATGTATTTGGCGACTCAAAATGGGTTGGATGGAATGGACCTATTTTGGGGTTGTCACAAGATTAGTAGTACGTTGAGGATTCCGCCATTATGTGACTTTGTCATACTACATCATACCAAAATTGGCTGACGATCTTTCGATCACAACCAACACTAGATTCAACTGCATTGATGACTCCATCGTTTACCATACACCATATCAAATGATGCACATGGTTAGAAATATATTTTGAAAATATTTAAATCATTTTTGTCTTAGCCGAAACAATTATCATAGACATAAGAATAACAGTATTGTTTTTAAACATCATTGGTTCAATCACATGATCCAATGTTTTTTAAGAAAACAGATGTGCAAACATCAGCAAGAAGTCAATAAATTTTGAAAATTTAGCAGAGCTAGAAGATTTAGAAAATCCATGTTTCTCCATCAACTTCAATCTTTACTTCATTGATTCATTCTATCAATCTCTAACACCATCAATGCTTACTATACCAAAATTTCTTAATTCTATACCCAATATAGTTCATCAAACTTACCACACTTTGGAAGTTCAGGAACTTGCCACAATCATATGAGTTTAAGAACTTATCCTAGTCAGACCATAGGCATCCATTCGTTGAGGAGTTCCAAAACATACCATATGATTATGAGTCACAAACTTACCATATGCATTAGTTTTAAGACCCGTACATAATCTTAATATTCTATAACTTAATCTTAATAGTCTCTATCTATCAAATATGTTATGAGAAAAGAATCACATTCTCACCATAAGCATATCGATAGCGCGACACCGACATTCCATTGATTATCATTGTGAGGAACCGAGCGTGAGCATAAAGCCTCTGCTCATACAAAGGTTTGTACAACTCAGCTCTCACATGAGTCCTCAATTGAAATCCCACTTAAATCTTTCTCACTCTTAACTTGCTCTTTGCTCGATATAAATTTTTTGTATCTCATCATATACAACTCCTCATGAGTTCATCTCGTACCATTTCATAGTACATTCTCTTATAGCATCAAGTTATAGCCACTTAGTCATTACAGACTATTTATCACTTCATAGCTCAATTCGATCACGTCGTGATCATCAGTTTACCTTAGGGTTCTTTCCCATTATCAACCAAACTCCATTCGAGTTCATTCCTTGTCATCTTCATCTTATAGACAACATCTTAACATTTTTATTACCGAAGTTAGGAAACTCCTGAACTCTCATTCTCTGGATACTTTAAGATTCTTTTTTGAATCTTCGCTTATATATATTTTAATCTTTCTCTTTCTCTCTCTCAGGTTATAGCCTAAGGTACTCTTACCTAAAGTTTATAACCTACAGCTTTGATTCCAACCTATGACACCCCCAAATCTGGGTCCTTTCGAACCTCGAATTCGGTCCGCCACGATACTACTATCGTCAAACTATTTATATCTTTTATTCATAACTTAATGAATATAACTTTGCTTATTACAATTTAGAATATAAATTCTTTCCATTTCCAAGATCTGTACAATGACCCCAACCTTTTATAAGTTTCAAATCTTGGTCATTTACCAATCCTGTCTTACATCATATTCGATGTTATATAAAGATGCAGAATAATTTAAACTTTTTCAATCTCCTTTAAAAAAAAATCTTTTATTGATTTCTTAACTTGAATCAATTACATATCCTTGAATCAAATTATGTTATGATTTATTCTATTCGAATTACTGTATAAATTTTTACATCTCGATTTGAATCCCTCTATGCATCACATAGTACTATTTTACAGCTCAACATGTATTACACATCGTAAAATACTATCATGTACATCTACTAGAACCTAAACATGGTTCAAGAGTATATATTTAAATAAATGAATCAATCTCCTTCGATACTATTAAACTTTATCAATCAAGTACTGTAAGACCCTGAAATTTATGAAATGAAAGTATTCAATTTTTCTATAATTATTATTCTATTTAGTAAATGGTTAAATTGATAAAAGGTTAAAGTTAAGGGTGATATTTAAAAATTTACAAAAAAAGCAAGTTGATATAAAATATTCGTTGTGTCGGGGAACATTCGTTTTAACAGGGAATATTCGTACGACGGCACAATCATTGGTGGACTCCACAACGGAAGTATTGTCGTAGTTAGAAAACTATAGAATTATCTTTTTAAATAAAATAACGGTGAAAGTGTTACTGTTAAAATTGTTGAACTACCCGGTAATAAAAGTACAGTAATACGCATGATTGCATAGTAGCACACGGTATTGATTATTAATGCTTACGTGAGAAGTCACTTAGTTATACTCAATTATTGTTACAGTAATTGCTGCATCATATTTCTCATATTATTGATTCAATTATTGTCACAGTATCATCTGCATAATATTTTATATTATTAAATCAATAATTAAGACGATAAAGTTATTCAAATTATTATTTGTAATACTGACAATGTCTAGAAGTTCTATCAAGGAGAGGTTTGGTCACCTAATTGCGCGCCAATAAGGAGAAATCCTTATCGAAAAGCCCCCTCTTTCTTGGGAACGACCTGGTTGTTAAATATTGTGAGTTATAATATTAATGATGAATAAATTCGTGTTGATTAAAGATGAAACTGATAGTTCCATTGTGTTGGAATTATTAGTGTTAGTGGAAATCGACATTTATTTCGATGATAATTGATGTTTGGAAATTATATTGACCAATCGGGTAATTAATTGGATAAATGAGTAATTAATTGCTATTAATTCACATACTTATAACTATGTGTTCACATGTATGTACTATTAGGGGAGGTGGTGCAAGATTGATAATACTTACATGACTAAATTAAAAATAAAGGTATAGATGAAGGTACTATACTGTAATTATTTTTTTCACATGTATAGAACTATTGAGTCACATGATTGTACTATTGATTCACATGATATACTATTAGGGGAGGTGGTGCAAGTTTGATAATACTTACAGGACTAAATTAAAAATAAAAACAAAGATGAAGGTATTATACTGTAATATTTCGAGCTCCAAAATGTGCAATTATCGAAACTATATTTTCCTATAAATAGAAGCTCATTCTTCTTTCATTCTCACCAATTTACTAAGACTCACAAGAACAATTATAGAGAGAGAAGCTATAGAGAGAAAGAAGAAGAAAAGATTGCTACTTCACTATTCCAGCATCCAGTCTTCTTCTGAGGTAAGGGGTATTATTTATTTCATATTCTGAAGAGATATTATTTTTTGTATTCGTATGAATATTATTTTCGTTCAATATTCATAAAGAGTACTATTATCTTCGTTCAATATTCGTAGGAATATTATCTTCGTTAAATATTCGTTGGAATAGTATTTTCGTTCAACAGTTGTAAGGGATGTTATTTTTATTCAATATTCACTTGAAATAATATTTTCTTTCATACTTTGTAGTATGTAAATAATATTATTTCGTTTCAGATTTCGAATTCTATACTCATTTTGTTAAAATTTTGGCTTTTATACTCCATGAAATTAGTAGAATATCCTTGAAATTTGCGCTTCATCTAGTATCGTTTCACAAGGATATTTTATGCACATTCTTGTTAAATTTTAAACTTTTCATGTCGGAGTACTGTCCATGAGTACTATTCATTTATACGGTACTATTCACAAAAATACTATTCACGGGTATTATTCATAAAGTACTATTCATAAAGTACTATTCACGAGGTACTATTCATGAGTACTATTCACAAAGTATTATTCACGGGATACTATTCTTGAAGTACTATTCATGTGGTACTATTCACCCGGGTACTATTCACCCGAATTCTTGACAAAAATTAATTTTTTTTTATCCAAATCATTTTTGTTACAATATCATTCTTGAATTTTACTCCACAAAGCAGTATCATGTTGACAATTTAGATATTATTGAATTCTGGATAAATTAAATTATAAATCTTTAAAAATTTATCATTTGTTTCTTTTAATTGAATTCTTATATCATTGTCATCATCCTCATGCTTATATTGTAATGAAAGTTGTAAGACCCCAACTTTTATGAATAAAGAATAATTTTCTCTAAATATATATTTTTTAATATTATGGTGTGGATTGATATAATGTTATAGTTGTGGATAATATTTACAAATTTTACGAAGTAAGCAAGTGGTTATATAATATTCGATTGATCGGAGAATATTCATTTTAACAGGGAATATTCGTACGACGGCACAATCATTGGTTGACCCCACAATGGAAGTAATGTCGTAGCTAGAAAACGACATAATTATCTTTTTATAAAAATAACGGCGGAAGTTTTACCGTTAAACTGTTGAACTACCCGGTAATAAAAGTACAGTAATACGCGTTGTTGCATAGTAGCACACGGTATTGATTATTGATGCTTACGTGAGAAGTCACTCAGTTATATTCAATTATTGCTATAGTAATTGCTGCATCATATCTCTCATATTATTGATTCAATTATTATCACAGTATCATCTGTGTGACAACCCCAAAATAGGTCCATTCCACCCAACCCATTCTGAGTCGTCAAATACATGGTACAGAAAACAACTACAACTCTATTACAACAATTGTCGTACAAAATACAACAACACATATGCTGTGAGTTTGAATACAAATATATACCAAATGTGACACATGTCCCAACCGTGGACAACACCTCACAGTAACACCTTACATAAGGGTATAGTCAAAAACTGTTTTAGAAACTAGAATATTTGGGAAGTACTCAAGGAAACCTTCGTACATGGGAGGCCACGCGTCTAGGTTATGATAGATATCATATGGCCACAGAATTATCCTTGGTTGACCCAATAGACCCCAAAGAAAAACGAGAAGATTACTATCATATTCTTCCCAATGGTGAGTCTTCTCTTGACTTATCATTATCTCCACTGTCTCTAATTGAGAATTATACTTCAAACAAACACCAAGATTATATAGGTAGTGTTCGTAGATATACTCAGCAAGTGGATGAGCACAACCCTGTCTTATGATGACACGAGGTTGTATGTCATTAGACATCTTGCATGATAGTGACAAAACACCCTTCCATCGTTTGGTTTGCCTCACCCTATTTTCTTCACCAAATATAACTACTAAATGATGACCACCGTTCTATTCCCTTGTTACCCCCGCTCGACCCAGCTACACTCTTATTACCTGAAAGGAATTGTGAAGTAAAAGGGTGAGCACAACTAGCTCAGTAAAGAATATCATGACTAAAGATAATTAAATTATCAATAGCCTTCATCAATAATAAATCAGAGATTTAGAACATATGGTAAATGATAAAAATTTCAACCATAGTTGCAGCGGAACGAGCAATCCATTAGAAGAGTCAAATAGACCATAAAGTCTATTATCTTCTCCATGTTAAAAGTCCACCAACAATGTTTTATCCCTGTAACATCAATCAACAATTCATGTCCACAATCACATGAAACTCATAATCGTAATTGTAGTTCAAATTCCTTTTCTCATCCAGGACAAAGATAATTTTTATCACCTGAAACATCAAACATCATGGTTATACCAAATCACAGTTCCTGTTCATAATCATACTAATAACTTCATCTTTGCACTACGGGCCAAAGATATTCATCAACAAGTCATCTTTGCACTACAGGCCAAAGATATTCATTAACAACTCATCTTTGCACTACAGGCCAAAGATATTCAACAACGGGTCATCTTTGCATTACGAGCCAAAGATATTCGTCAATAACCCATCTTTGCACTACAGGCCAAAGATATTCATATCTCAAAGAAATATACAATCATTTCAGAATTTATATAAACAATAATTATAACCATGTTGATCAATTCACCTTTGCACTTAAGCTAAAGATATTCACTTATAAATTCAATGGTCATGATCATACCAGTCACAATTCAACTTTGCACTACAGGCCAAAGAGAACCCTAGTCATGATCATACCAATAATCTACCCATCTTTACACTCTAGTGAAAGAGAATTTCAACATCAGGGTTATAAAAATGTTATATATGATAATAAAATCAATATAATCAATACATTGTTTTAATCTCAAGAGTAATATTCATAACTCAACTATAATTTGGTTAGAAAAAGAAACCAATTTTTATCGTGAATAGTAACTCGTGAATAGTAACTCATGAATAGTAACTCGACACAAAAAGGTAGAAATTCCACAATAAAATCCATACCAATATTTCGGTATAATGATATTGAAAGAATAACATTACTTAAATTTATAAACAATTTATTTTAATTGTTTACACTTTACTAATTAATGCATTTAATCATCATAAAATGCCAACTCTTACAATTTCATCATCAATAACCAAAACCCTCATAAAAAAATCTGCATATACCTCATATAGGATTCTCAAGCCATAAAATCCTATTTTCTAATTTTTTTCTTCACAAAACATATTTAATTCATTTACTCATAACTAGACCATTTTCATAAAAATACCAAATCAGTTCCAAAAATATTTCTTTTCTGGAATTTAGCATAATATAGTCCCATAGTGAACATATATTTTTCTCAGAATTTTTAAAAGTCATTTACTATTTTTCATATGGCCAAAATAGCCGAATATTTAGACATTTATCAAAAATTGTACTTTTGTCTAAAAATTCTGAAATTTACATAGTATACTTCTATCATATACATGTACTCCCAATAAAAATTTCATCAATTTTGGAGTTAACCACAAGGAATTATAAGCTGTTACTTCTAAAATAGTCTTTTCTCATAAAATTCATAACTCTCAACCTATACATCCAAAAATCACCATTTTTGGACACAATCAAGAAAACTCATCAAAATATCATTTCAAATTTTTCCAGAATTTTTGAAGATCAGAAAAATTACGAAACTGAAAATCATAACAACCCTTAAAATCCCTTAATATCCCTTACAATCACTTACAATCCCTTACTATCCCTTACTATCCCTTACCTCAAAAGAGCAGTACTTCTGACTGGATATCGGATATGATGCTGAAGAAAACTTGCACTGATGAATAGCAACTCACCAAGTATCTAAAAACTCACAAAATATGCTTCATAATATAGAGAGAGAAAGAGAGAAAACTTATGTTTTTGGTGTGATTTTCAATTCTAACTTAGCCCTCTATTTATAGGAAAATTTTAGTAGGTTTGACCTGCAACCTGATGGCTTTACCTGCTACTATTCCCACCCACCACATTTGAAATATAATTCAGCACATTTCTTCACCAACCACAAGTGGAGCCCACCAATTCTAGAATTTTCCACCAAAATGATAAACTCCAAAAATTCAACAATTTCTGAACCAGTCATCTCATAAAATTCATAACAAATCATACGTTCATTTTTAACGGTTCAAAATTTGTGGGTATATACTCAACTTATATATGTATAACATATCCAAAAATTACCACGATCCAACGGTCGGATTAAAAATTATAACCCCCGCAAAATATCTCAAAAACCCTGATTTTTAATACCTCCATTCCGACAAAAATACGGATAAAAATCTCAACATTAACTCCTTCATTTTTTAACCACAAAAATATATCCCTCATTTATATCCACATAAAATAAATATTTTCTTATCATATGAATCAATAATTAATTATTCACAAATAATATTACAGAATCACATTTATGACAACCAGGCCGTTCCCAGGAAAGAGGGGGCTTTCCAATAAGAATTTCTCCTTACTGGCGCGCAATTAGGTGACCAAACCTCTCCTTAGACAGAACTTTCTAGTCATTGCCAATAATGTTATCTAATAATATTATTCAAATAATATGAATTATTGATCTGATAATGGGAAATACTGTGCAGTGACAATTATTGAACAACAATAATATAAAATTTCAACGTAGCAATTATTGAATCAATAAAATAAAATATTGAACAGTAATTACTGTAACAATTATTGAGTAGTGCCTTCTTACGTAAGAATCAATAATTTCAAAAATACTGTGCAATACCGTGTGCTACTGTGCAATAACGCGTATTACTGTATTTTAACCACCGGGTATTCCAACAGTGTTAACGGTAACAACTACGCCGTTATTTGTAAAAACTCAAATTTGTCGTTTTCCTTCACCCGACAGTTATTCGTTATGGGGCCCACAAATAGCTACGCCGTCGTACGAATATTCTCCGACAGAAAGAATATTCCACGACCAAACGAATATTCCCCGACAACAATGATTATTTTATAACCACTTGCTTATTTTGAAAAAAAATTCATATTTCACCCATAACTTTAAAATTTTATCAATTTAACCATTTACTGAATAGAAAAATTGAATACTTTTATTTCATAAAATTCGAGGTCTTGCAATCTGCATAATATGTTATATTATTAAATCAATAATTGAGACGACAAAGTTATTCATATTATTATTTACAATATTGACAATGTCTAGAATATTCTGTCAATGAGAGGTTTAGTCACCTAATTGCGCGCCAATAAGGAGAAATCCTTATCGGAAAGCCCTCTCTTTCCTGGGAATGATCTGGTTGTTAAATATTGTGAGTTATGATATTAATTAATGATGAATAAGTTCGTGTTGATTAAAGATGAAATTGATGGTTCCATTGTGTGGGAATTATTAGTATTAATGGAAATCGACATTTATTTTGATAATAATTAATGTCTGGAGGTTATATTGACCAATCGGGTAATTTACCGGATAAATGAGCAATTAATTGCTATTAATTCACATGCTTATAACTATGTGTTCACATGTGTGTACTATTGATTCACATGAATTACTATTAGGAGAGTTGGTGCAAGATTGATAATAGTTGCATGACTAGATTAAAAATGGAGGTATAGATGAAGGTACTATACTATAATTAATTTTTTCACATGTTTAGAACTATTGAGTCACATGATTTACTATTGATTCACATTATTTACTATTAGGGGAGGTGGTGCAAGTTTGATAATACTTGCAGGACTAAATTAAAAATGAAAAAAAAGAGGAAGGTATTATACTGTAATATTTTGAGCCCCAAAATGTGCAATTATTGAAACTATATTTTCCTATAAATAGAAGCTCATTCTTCCTTCATTTCTCACCAATTCACTAAGTCTCACAAGAGCAATTATTATAGAGAAAAATTATAGAGAGAAGGAAGAAGAGAAGTCTGCTACCTCACTATTTCAGTATCCAGTTTTCTTCTAAGGTAAGGGGTATTATTTCTTTCGTATTCATGAAGAGAGTTATTTTCTTTCAATAGTCGTAAGGGTTGTTATTCCATTCTTTATTATTTTATTGGAATAACCTGTCTGTGCGGTCTATCGCATGCCTGGTGAATTCTGTTGTTATTTCATTCTTTATTATTCTGTTGGAATAATCTGTCTGTGCTGTCTGTCGCATGCCTGGTGAATTTTGTTGTTATTCCACTCTTTATTATTCTGTTGGAATATCCTATCTGTGCAGATTATGCATGACCTGGTTCCATTCTTTATTATTCTGTTAGAATATCCTGTCTGTGCGGGTTACGCATGACCTGGTTCCATTCTTCACTACTAAAAAATCGACCTATAGCTACGGTCGCCGACCGTCGCTATAGGCCAAAAGACCGTCGCTAAAGGTTTTAGCAACGGTCGACGACCGTCGCTATAGAAGCCGTCGGTAAAACCTTTAGCGACGGTGTTTTGGCCTATAGCGACGGTCGCCGACCGTCGCTATAGGTCATGACAAAATCGTGTATATATGTCTATAGCTACGCTCGGCGACCGTCGCTATAGGTCTGTGTTTTATAGAACACTATAGCTACGGTCGATGACCGTCGCTATAGCCTTTTTATATTTAAAAAAAATTAATTAATAATACAAATTTATTCAACAAAACACAAATACAATATAAAATAAAATATACAAAATATTATATACATCATTTAAAAATCATTCACATTACAACATTACAACATTACAATATAATAGTTGAATAATTCATCTCCTCAAATATGATGATAATTATTATACTAAACTACTAAACTAATAACTTTTAAAATCTATCATTACAATACAATATTTTAGTTACATTAAGAAGAGATGCTGAACTCGAGCAGAGATACTAAACTAATAACTACAAGAAAGTACTTGTTTCCTTGCAACCCATTTCGATCTAGTTGATTCACAGCTACAACCTGAGTAAAAATGAACCAAGTTGCTATATTTTTTCTTGTAAGAAAAAAGATACCAAGTCTAGCATTAGATATAGTTCAACAGTCATAAATTACCTGCCCATAAACCATAATATCCAAACACATTACAAAAAATATGACACACAACACAACTACCCTTTTTCCTTTCTCAACCACCTTTTCTTCCTCAATCTCTTAAACAATTTTGAATGCAAGTCATATTTCCCCAACCAAAAATGAATATAAATTCTTGAGTGAGAAGAGAAGTAACATATTCACTCACTCACGGCTGGAAATATCAATTCTCTTCTCCCTCCAGGCTCCAGTAGAAACATTTCACCATGTGTCACTAGGCAGATGGTCATCACAAACTGCAAAATAAAACTAACTTGAACAAATTAAGATAACTATACATAATAACAAGTTAAGATAAAAGAATGTAGTTGGAAATGAAGCTTTGACAAGACAGAGTCAACTCACTTGAACAAATTAAAATAACTATACATAATAACTAGGCTATTGTGGCACCTGGAGAATTTCTATCAAGATGGTGTCTCTACTACAATTTATGTCTATGTACCATGGATCTGTTGCTTCATAATCAAGTCTAAAATAACAAGGCCTACCCATATGATTTGCTTGAATATTGCCATAATACACAATTTCGTTTTGCAAAAATCACAGAAAAGTTCCATGGAACGAGAACAATAATAAAAAGTCTAAACACTATCGTACTGGAATATCACAAAAACTATATATAAGGTCAGAGTATATCAATGTCCTCATGATTCATTCCAAATATTGCCAAAAAAAAGTCATCACTAATTGCACCGGCTCAAAGCTATGATAGCATATAATTCAATTAGAAACAATTGAGACAGCAATTGGTTGCAAAAGAAGATACGGAGCAAATGGAGAGAAATCATACCATCAATAGTATAGTATTTTTTAACGTATCTGTACATCTCCGAAAAAATATATAAAATAAAGTCAAAAGATAAAATTTGTCCTTTTTTTCTTTATTGAGAGAACAATATAGTAGTGCTATACTATTCCATAATGACGTATTGTTATGCAAATTGCAATAGAGATATACGTCAGCTAAAGTTTGACTCTTGACTCAAATTAAATAACAAAGTAAATAAATAAATAATGAAATCCCTCCCTTTTATGTTTTAAAGACTCTTTTTGGCTATATTTTGAGTTGGATGATGAAGTGTTTGTACATTTGAACAAGTCAAAATTAAAGTGGGCTTAAAGTCAAAAGAATCATAGAGAAGAGCATCTGAAAATTTTAAAGCATCTTAAAACGTAACTACTAACAAACAAGATAAAACATTGAAACGTCTTATAATTATATATATATATATATATATATATATATATATATATATATATATTACAATCTTACATGTTAATATTTATATAGATAAATTTAATTGATAATATTTTTATGATATATTTAATATAATGAGTCAATTTTATAATTCTATCAAATATCATGTATTACTATATACGTTACAACAAAAATCTTTCACAATAGGTAGAAAAACTATATTAATAACAACCTTTGATATTTTACCATATTTTTCTAGTTCGTTCTTTCTTTTTTTTTAAAGCCATTTACTTGGAGTCGAAGGATTCTTATTCTTATAAAGTTATAAAAATTGTGTAAACATGTTTGTGAGAAATAAAAATAATTAGTTGTGGGCACCAAAGTTGGTTGCTTGGGAAAAACGTCAACACCATCTGTATTGTGAACCTGAGATATACAATAAGAAGGAAAGATAAATAGCTGTTGTGCCAAGCTAATTTAATGCTAATCCTAGCCGGATGGGTAATACTGATCCTAGAGGTCTCAGGTTCACAATATTGTATATCTCTTTCCAAAGTTGGTTGCTTGGAAAAAATAAAATGTTTATTCAAAAGAATACGGAGCAAATGGAGAGAAATCATACCATCAATAGTATAGAAGATACGGAGCAAACGAAAAACGTTTGTTGCTTGGGATCAACACCATCTGCTACAATCTAATTGGAAAATTAAGATAGTAAAGTATTAAAGACAGTTAATTCAAACAACTTTAAACCAACCTGAAAAAAAAAATTAATACGTGTATATTATAGATATATATAGCTTTGTTACGAATATGCACATGTCAACCTAAAAAGAGATTGATATAGGCTTTGTATCAGCAAAGCAATGAAGAAAAAAAATGGGCATCGTCCATCACCCAAGCAGCCACCATAAATGTCCTTGTATATGATCAACTAGCGGGGAGTAATTTAGAATATATAGGTAAACATATGTCCCTGTATAGATCATTCTTGGTTGTACTATGTATTTAGATTCAGAGCTACATATGAATTATTTTATAAATGAATCTAAGTAATTAAATGATCAAATACCACTAGCAATACTTCATAGAAACATTCAGGATTGACATAGCATCCTGACCTCAGATCTCCACTGATCAGTATTCACAAATACAGTCACAGCTTGATACTCTTCATTTACCTGCCCAATGTGAAGAGTATGCAAGTAGAATCCTAGAGTTCAAATATTGTGCTTACAATGGAACCATAGAGTGGAAGTAGAATCCCCCAATTTTCAAAGTTCAAATATAGAAAAGAGAAGTAGAATGCCCCAATTTTCAAGAGCAAAAAACCATTACCTTCAAAAGAACAAAGTTGTGGAGAGACTTTTAAACCAACCATATGCCTGGAGTTCAAAAAAAGGCTCCAAAATATCCGGCTAGAACCACAGGGGTAGGCTCGTTAAGTTCAGCTTTCCACTCCCGAAGCATCTGATGAACTTGCTCTTCCAGCAAAGCAACATCGTTCGAACGGTTCTCCTTCCTCGCAGACTGCAGATCAGAGAACATCCCCTGAAGATCATCCACCCGATTCTTCGCTCTGTCTTTGAATACTTGATGCCCAGCTACACTATTCTTCGTACCTTTCCCCATAGCCCAATCAAAAACCCTAATTTCCTGCACAAAATCCATTACTAATCTCAATTGCATGATACTATACATCAATTTAAAACAAAAATCGTAATAATAATAAAAAAAGAGAGAGCCTAATTTGGTCTAAATCACACCCTTTTCATCAGAATTTATAAAATTACAAGGGATGACAATAGTCAGAGAAGAAGGTCGAGGGGTTCCAATTTGGGGGAAAAATTGGAGCGAGGATACTGAAATAATTTGGGGGAAGGTGGGAAGGTTTTTTCTTAAAAAAAGCCTCTATACCGACGGTTCCGTGTCGACCGTCGCTATAGATTCCCTATAGCGACGGTTCCGTTCTGACCGTCGCTATAGATCGTCGCTATATGTCGAATTTTTAGTAGTGCTTTATCATTCTGTGGGAATAACCTGTCTGTGAGGATTACGCACGCCTGGTGAATTCTTCTGTTATTCCATTCTTTATTATTCTGTTAGAATAACCTGTCTATGTGGATTACCGCATGCATGGTGAATGATCCTTCGTATTCATTCCTTATTAAATTGTGGAAATGATCTGTCTATGTGGATTACCGCATGGCAGGCAAAAATCTATTTGTGGTTTCATATATTCTATTATACTCAGTTGGTTAAAGTTTTGGCTTCTATACTCCATGAAATTAGTGGAATATCCTTGATATTTGCGCTTCATCCAGTATCTTTTCATGGAAATATACTTCTGAGCATTCTTGAATTTTACTCCACAAAGCAGTATCATGTTGACAATTTGGACGTTATTGATTTCAGGATAAATTAACTTATAAATCTTTAAAATTTATTCTTGAACTTATTTTATTGAATTATTATGTCATTGTCATCATCCTCATGCTTATATTGTGATGAAAGTCATCTTTGGCTTACGTGCATAGATGGACTTGGTATAATTATGACCAGGGATCATTCGGTATAGTCATGACCTGTAATTTTATAAATGATGTGGTAAAAGTCCTCAGTGGCCTGTAGTACATTGATGGACAGTTTCTGGTATGATTATGACCAGTGATTATTCGGTATAGTCATGACCATTGATGATTTAATGAATATCCTTGGCCCGCAGGGATGATTTGATGATGTGGTTTATTTATTAAGCTGAGTCTCAGCGATAAAAATTGATGAAAACATTTTAAATCATAGAAGATAGTAGATATCATGCTCTACTTGACTCTTCTAATGAATTGCTTATTCCGCTGCAGTTAAATTTGTTGTCTATTATATTCTATCAGTTTAACATTGTTGAAGGCTAATGATAATTTATTTTGCATTATTTTAGTCATAATATTTCTTACTGGGCTAGTTGAGCTCACCCTTTCTTTCACTGTTATATTCAGAAAATGAGAACGTAGCTGGGACTAGTCGGGGAACGGAGTGACGGTCCAGATAATAGCATTAGTAGTCCTCACTATTCTGTTAAATAGTGTGACAATAAATGTAATGATGACTCCATTGAGTGTGGATATTTTCTAGATGACAATATTCTTATTAAAACTCTTAGATTATATTTTGTCGTATTTTACACGACTTTTGTATAATTAAGTTGTATTTGAATTTTGTACCATGTATTTGGCGACTCAAGATGGATGATGTATACCTATTTTGGGGGCGTCACAAAGGTCATCTTCTGCTTACGTGCATAGATGGACTGTTGATTTGTATGATTATGACCAGGGATCATTCGGTATCATTATGACCCGTAATGTTATAAATGATGTGATAAAAGTCCTCATTGGCCCATAGTGCATTGATGGACAGTTGTTGGTATAATTATGACCAGGGATTATTCGGTATAATCATGACCATTGTGATTACATGAATATCCTTGGCCGTGGTACAGGGATGATTCGATGATGTGGCTTAATTATTAAGCTGAGTCTCAGCGATAAAGTTGATGAAAAACTTTTTAAATCATAGAAGATAGTAGATATCATGCTTTACTTGACTCTTCTAATGGATTGCTTATTCCACTGCAGTTAAACTTGTTGTCTATTATATTCTATCAGTTTAACATTGTTGAAGACTAACGATAACTTATTCTGCATTATCTTAGTCATAATATTCCTTACTGGGCTAGTTGAGCTCACCCTTTTGCTTTCATTGTTCTGTTCAGGAAATGAGAACATAGCCGGGACTAGTCGGGAAACGGAGTGACGGTCCAAATATTTGCATTAGTAGTCTTCACTATTCTGTTAAATAGTGTGATAATAAATAAGGACTTATTTTGAGTTTGAATACTGTCTAGAATACAATATTTGTATTAAAACTCACAGCTCATGTTGTATAATTAAGCTTGTATTTGTATTCAGTACCATGTATCTGGCGACCCAAGATGGGTGATGTATACATGTTTTGGGGGCGTCATAAGTAGCACGTAAATTTACCATGAGTCCTTAACCTGCGAAAGTAGTTATTTGCAAGGGTGAGCTCTACAACCCAACAATTCTAACAGTTTTCATGCAGCACATAGCATATAATAGCATACTCAACTCATGCATTCATAATCCATTAATATTTACTACGTATGTTACTTCTCATATAACAGGCATATAGGTTTACTTCACAAGCATATCATCAAAGATCAACTTTTAATTTTATACATGTCTCATATGCATTTCATATATATACATCAACATTCTCATGGCATAATATAGCTTAATCTAACAATTATAGAATTCATATATCAATTAGGAACTGAAAGACTTGCCTGATTCGTAGTTTATCAACTACGACTTAACTAATTAAAGCTTATCTACACTTCATGTATTCCTACACAGTTATATAATCATGGTTTTATATCCATTAGTCATACGTTTCATACATTCTTAATATAATAATAATAATGTTACATTATTTCCTAACTAGGTTTGTAAAACCTATATTTCACTTTCTCATCATACTCTTAGAATAGCTAGGTATGTATAGGTATACCTTAACCACTCGTACTTGACATCAAAATTCATATATATCTATCACGCACTTGACTCGCTATGTGATCGACACATATTTAAAGTTTATAGATGTGTGATCTACATCGTCCTTACATGCTCTTATGCTTAAAACATCATTTATGTCAAGTATTATAGCTTTAGACATTCATTACACATATGCTTTAAGGTTTAGGTCAAAGTTAAAATAATCAGGCATCCTTCCCTGTGGCGCAGCTGCGCTACAATTAGGCCTGGGATGGGCGCAGCTGCGTTGTCCCCTTGTCAAACCAAAGTTGGATATTTATTTTCTGGTTTCATCTGAGTCCTTAGCATGCATGACTGTTAACACATAACTAACCCATATGTTAAGAGGTCTTAGCCCAAGTTTGGTGCCTCTTGCATTTACCTTAAGTTGTTTTACACTTTATAGCTTTATTTGATAATTTCCAACAAGGCTAAGTAGGTTCATACATAAGTAATGAACTACATTAACCATTCCATCATGTAAGGATGTTAGACACCTATAACGCGTATGCTCGCATTTAATCAACTTATTTAATCATAGTTAGTATAGTTCATCATTTGAGAACTCATTACAATTCATACTTGAACGACTTATGTGGTGTCTAACTAGATGAGCGCACATGTAGGCCATGTTTATTGACTTAAAATATACTAGCATGCCATCCTACAAGTTCAGAAGTTTAGACAACACAATGCTCATGAATAATGTTTTCAAAACGTCTAAGTTTCTTTTCTTTAAATCTATGTCATGCCTACCTAATCATGCAAGGAAACTCCGAATCATATGTCATATTTATTTGTGCATATTTCTACACATTCTTACAAGGTCGAAATGTAGGCGACACCATGCT
This sequence comes from Panax notoginseng, assembly GCA_016801055.1. Classification (NCBI taxonomy): domain Eukaryota; kingdom Viridiplantae; phylum Streptophyta; class Magnoliopsida; order Apiales; family Araliaceae; genus Panax; species Panax notoginseng. The sequence goes on along the minus strand of CM029014.1, from coordinate 215,272,148 downwards.
CATGATTATTAGTTTTCAAAACTTGAATTTCTCTTTGAAAACACATATTATCCATGCTATACAAGTTAACTTATACGAGGTAACTTAAGATCACATTTTATGCTCGCATAACTCCACCATATACTCATACTACAAAGTCAGAACTCAAATGACTTAAAGTTCGTCAAGGTTTGTTTTCGAAATCTTCAAGTTTCTTTTCAAAACACATGCTAAGTCATGCTAAAGCATTCCATTATGAGTAAGGTAATCTTATATGTCATGTCTATTATCATGCATATTTAGTTTTTATTACTTAGGATAACATATTCCATCGTCGGGAGCACTATACTCGCGTATGTGCTTGCTCGCCTCCCTCCGATCGTCTCTAAATACGTAATAGTCACAACGATGACTATTTTGACCCTTCCTAATGATCTCAAATTGAAATACTTAAAGAACAAAAGATGTAGGTCTATTCGTCCTCGTTCCGGATCATCTTGAATCACCTCAATCGGAGTTCGTATGAAAACGTTATGTCTAATTTACTACAGTAGGTCAAAGCTATCTACCAGACACTGAAGCCCGGTGCAGCTGCTCCCCAATTGGCCTTGTGGGCAGCGCAGCTGCTCCCTGGGAGGCAGAACAGCCCCTCAGGCTCTGCTCTTCGCAATTTTATAGACCCATATTCCTTCAGATTTTCATAACATGAGTTATACTCATCCAAATTAGTCCATTTTCGATTCTATGGGTTTGTAACTCATAAAACTACAACATACCAAATACCCAACAATTAAAATAAACATTAACTAACCCAAAAATTAATCTAAAACTCATGTTCATGCTAAATGTTCATGTTTGACAAATTTAGCGAATTCATTTACTACAAATTCGTTTCTCAACCAAATTGGTCCGTTTAACTTCCATTGTTTTCGCATTTGACTATATTAACAATATCTAACAATTATTCGTGGATTACAACAATCCTTAGCCATAAATTTTGTGACTCAAAAGCTACTTTTTCTTGTTATTACTAAGAAATTCGTAATCTTGAAATGAAGAACATATGTGTATTACAATCACACAATCATCATACTTTCACCATTCTATCAATGATTTCATCTTATAGAAACATAGAGGAGAAGAATTTAGTACCTTTGAAGAGCTCTTCTACTTTACATGCTTATTTCTTCTTCTTATTGTATTTGCCAAATTGCAAAAGCTCTCTTGACATTCCCTTATCTCTCAACCTCACTGACTCTCTATATATTATCTGAACTCAGCAAATTAGCAGCCTTGGTTTGAGAAGGGAAGTCTCTCTTTATAGAGAATTCAATACCCGTACCAAAACTTTGCCTCAAAGATTAAACTAATGGAAGAAGGAAGAAGATGTTGGACAAGAAGGAGTTGGTGGAAAATCAAATCAACCCACTCCCCTCTTCATCATTTGGAAGCTATGGATTTTGGAGAAGAAGAAGCAAGCTAGCTAGCTAGGCTTTTTGTATTTCACGTGATGAAGAAATGACTCCTAATTTGGGAAATTATACCCTTAAAACTCAGCATTCCATATTATTATTAGCATACTTAGGTTTATTTGATACTTTTTCTCCAAATGTGCATACATATACACCCACTCACATAGAATTATTTAATCTATGTACATTTGATTATTCTAAATAATATTTACATTAGACTAGAATATAACTTAGTTGGGTACTAATATTGTTTTCCATAAAATTTATCATCTCAAATATACCCAATTATCATAATGATAATTATTTATGAACTCACCATTTATTTTCTTTTAATACTTCTCATTAAATCCCCCTTTGATTTAACTTCCCTAGTTATGCCACACAAGACATAATTATGCGAACTTAGTAATTAATAGTCCACAAGCTTATAATGTAATCTCACAAAATAATATTATTCATAACATTACATCTGTAAGACCCCGAATTTTATGAAATAAAAGTATTCAATTTTTCTATTTAGTAAATAGTTAAATTGATAAAAATTTAAAGTTAAGGGTGATATATATAAAATTTTCAAAATACGCAAGTGGTTATAAAATACTCATTTCTGTTAGGGAATATTCGTTTGGTCGTAGAATATTCTTGCTGTCGGGGAATATTCGTACGACGGCGCAGCCTTTTGTGGGCCCCATAACGGAAAGCGATTGGATGAAAAAAACGACAAGTTTGAGTTTTTATATATAACGACGTAGTTGTTACCGTTAACACTGTTGGAATACCCGGTGGTTAAAACACAGTAATACACGGTGTTGCACAGTAGCACACGGTATTGTACCAATTATTGATTCTTACGTAAGAAGGCACTACTCAATAATTGTTACAGTAATTACTGTTCAATATTTTATTTTATTGATTCAATAATTGTTGCGTTGATATTTTATAATGTTGATTCAATAATTGTCGTTGCACAATATTTTCCATTATCAGATCCATAATTCATATTATTTGAATAATATTATTAGATAACATTATTAGCAATGTCTAGAAAATTCTGTCTAAGGAGAGATTTGGTCACCTAATTACGCGCCAGTAAGGAGAAATCCTTATTGGAAAGTCCCCTCTTTCCTAGGAACAGCCTGGTTGTCAGTATTGTGATTCTGTAATATTATTTGTGAATAATTAATTATTGATTTATATGATAAGGAAAATATTCATTTTATGTGGATATAAATGGAGAAAATTTTAATGTGACAATTGTTAAAAATTGATATTTTATCTTTTCTGATAAAATAATTTATTTAAATATATTATTATATTATAATAATATAATAATGATGATATTTTACAATGAATGTGTGATATATGAATAAATGGGGAGGAAGAATATTTTTGTCACAAAAATATTTAACACATGTTTTGTGTGTTGGTGGACCCTATTTTTGACTGAAATTTGATTATAGCCTGTAAAATCGTCCGTATGTGGATTTCGGTCAATTTTTGTTTGAAATTTGGAAAAACTTAAACTTACAAAGCTGTAAAAAATTGAATTTCCTACAGATTGGACATAAGATTCAAATTTTTCTAATAAAAGGCTATTTATTATAAATTATTGAAGTTTCAGAATATTGAGTCTGAATTGATTTTGTTACAAAAAATATTTAAAACATATTTTTGATGTTGGTGGGCCCCACTTGCATGTGTAAAATTCTGAATTCAGATTGTAAAATGTGCGTAGGAAATTTTTTAATAAATATTATTATTTTATTAAATTTTCTACTTTGGTGTTCTAAGTATTTTCCTATAAATAGGGTGTTTAGGTTAGAATTAAAAATTACACTAGAAACTGAAGTTTTCTCTCTCTATATTATCGAGCGTATTTTTGTGAGTATTTAGATATCTTGAGTATTGCTATACAGTGCAAGTTTCCTTCAGCGTTATATCTGATATTCTAGTCAGAAGTATTGCTCTTTTGAGGTAAGGGATTGTAAGAGTTATTATGTTTTTTAGTTTCGTAATTTTTTCGAACCTTCAAAAATTCTGGAAAAATTTGAAATGATAATTTGATGAGTTTTCTAGATTGTGTCCAAAAATGGCGATTTTTGAATGTATAGATTAGGAGTTATGAATTTTATGAGAAAAGACTATTTTAAAAGTAAACCCTTATAACTCTTTGTGGTTAAGTCTAAAATTGGTGAAATTTTTATTGAGAGTACATGCATATAACATCAATATACTCTGTGAATTTTGAAATTTTTGGACAAAAGTACAGTTTATGATAAATGTCTAAATATTCGATAGTTTTGGCCATATGAAAAATAGTAAATAAATTTTAAAAATTTCGAGAAAAATATATGTTTAGTATGGGAATATATTCTGCTAAATCCCAAAAAATAAAATTTTCTGGGACTGATTTGATATTTTTTATGAAAATGGACTAGTAAATGATTTGATATTTTTTATGAAAATGGACTAGTTATGAATTAAATATGTTATATGAATTAAAGGTGATGAAAATTATTTCCGTCCTGGATGCGAAGAGAAATTTAGAACCATAATTATGATTATAAGTTATTCACATGATTGTGGATAGGAACTGTTGATTGATGTTACAGGGATAAAATATTATTGGTGAACTTTTAACATGGGGAAGATAATAGACATTATGGTCTATTTGACTCTTCTAATGGATTGCTCGTTCCGCTGCAACTATGGTTAAAAAGTTTTATCATCTACCATATGTTCTAAATCTCTGATTTATTACTAATGAAGGCTATTGATAATTTAATTATCTTTAGTCATGATATTCTTTACTGGGCTAGTTGTGCTCACCCTTTTGCTTCGCAATTCCTTTCAGGTAATAAGAGTGTAGCTGGGTCGAGCGGGGGTAACAGGGGAATAGAACGGTGGTCTCTAGCTGTGGAGGTTCTCCCTAAACAGTATAGAAAAGTGAGTTATATTTTATACATCATTTAGTAGTTATATTTAGTGAATCCAATAGGGTGAGGCGAACCCAACGTTGAAAGGGTGTTTTGCCACTATCATACAAGATGTCTAATGACCTACGACTTCGTGTTATCATAAGACAGGGTTATGCACATCCACTTGTTGAGTATATCTGTGAGCACTACCTTTATAATCTTGGAGTTTGGATGAAATATAATTTCCAATTAGAGACAATAGAGATAATTATATGTCAAGAAAAGACTCACCATTGGAAAGAATATGATAGTAATCTTCTCATTTTTCTTTGGGGTCTATTCGGTCAACCAAGGATAATTCTCCAGTCATATGATATCTATTATAACTTAGATGCATGGCTTCCCATGTATGAAGGTTTTCTTGAGCATTTTCTAAAGATTTTAATTTCTAAAATAATTATTGACTGTACCTTTATGTAAGGTGTCATTGTGACGTGCTATCCAAGGTTGGGATAAGAGTCACAGTTGGTATATATTTGTATCTGAACTCACAGTATATGTGTTGTCGTATTTTGCACGACAATTGTAATAATAAAGTTGTAGTTATTTTCTGTACCATGTATTTGGCGACTCAGAATGGGTTGGGTGGAATGGACCTATTTTGGGGGCGTCACAACATCTCTAAGCAATATTTAAATATATTGGTCCCCTTCTTTTATTAGATACTTATTATCCATAACATATCTCATCTATCTAATCTTTTCATATATTATTACATTATGTAATATATTAAAATTCCTTTTTAATTTATCTATTCATTCCATTTTCTTTATGTTAACACATACATTAATTCACCATCTTATGTAAGTGAATTAACTCTTTCTATTCAATTTAATATCATGCCACTACCACACAAAGCTCTATAATGTTATATTCTATAATATAACTTGATTAACCAACATTCATTCTAGGTTAATAAACTTCCATAATAAATATTTATTCCATTCACGCGTGGTTATCCTACTCCATTCATGGATAACTTAATCACCATTTATGACCTTTATATGAGTCCCTAGTAACCATTTCTTGAAATCAAATGTTCACAACTTACTCAGAATTTTCTACAGACCAGCGCAGCTGAGCTGGTCATAGGCTTGGAAATGGCGCAGCTGCGCCATACCAAGTTTAGAGGCAGACAAGTTCTGCTTGAGCAGAACCTTAGCTTCAATTCATGAATGCTTCATGCTTTTAATTTACTAACTTGATATACCAGTTAACTAACATCTACCCATCTTCTTTACTAATTCATCTCTACAATGTATAACAAATATATAATAATGATATATATTTATTAAACACATCATCACTTATTACATAGCTCATATTACCCTATGTAATACAATACTACATACCTCGTATCACATAAATATTCTTGTTCGAATCCATCTCATACTTTAAGAATTTTATCTACTAAATTCTTATTTTAATAATTTCTGAAAATTCGGGTTCTTACACTTGAGATCATCATTATTCATTATACTTGTGAGGTTTATTCTCTTCTTTGGTTCTTTGAAGAATTCCTAAGTAATTTCTTAGTTTATTCTTTGAGATTCAATTTAACTTATCATACAACAATACATAGTTGCTTGTGGCGTCTTCTACCGTATCAATTGTCGATTGTGCCGAGGTTCCTGTTTCAATATAAACACGGGGTTTAGGTGTCGTTGGTGTTCCATACAACGCAAATTTCATTGCTTGATCGATTGTACCAAGGTTCTCTTCTCAATATTGACGTTGGGGTTGAATTGTCGTGAACGTTCCACCTTACGTGTAACATCCCAAAATAGGTCCATTCCATCCAACCTATTCTGAGTCGCCAAATACATGGTACAGAAAATAACTACAACTTTATTACAACAATTATCGTGCAAAATACAACAACACGTATGCTGAGTTTTTGGATACAAATATATACCAAATGTGACATTGAACACCATCATGTATCAGCACCTCACAAAGGTACCTTACATAAAGGTACAGTCAAAAACTGTTTTAGAAACTATAATATTTGGGAAGTGCTCAAGGAAACCTTCGTACATGGGAGGCCATGCGTCTAGGTTATGATAGATATCATATGGCCACAGAATTATCCTTGGTTGACCCAATAGACCCCAAAGAAAAATGAGAAGATTACTATCATATTCTTCCCAATGATGAGTCTTCTATTGACTTATCATTATCTCCGCTGTCTCTAATTGAGAATTATACTTCAAACAAACACCAAGATTATATAGGTAGTGCTCGTAGATATACTCAGCAAGTGGATGAGCACAACCCTGTCTTATGATGACACGAGGTTGTATGTCATTAGACATCTTGTATGACAGTGGCAAAACACCCTTCCAACGTTGGGTTCTCTTCACCCTAGATGATTCACCAAATATAACTACTAAATGATGACCACCGTTCTATTCCCCTGTTACCCCCGCTCGACCCAGCTACACTCTTATTACCTGAAAGGAATTGTGAAGCAAAAGGGTGAGCACAACTAGCTCAGTAAAGAATATCATGACTAAAGATAATTAAATTATCAATAGCCTTCATCAATAATAAATCAGAGATTTAGAACATATGGTAAATGATAACAATTTCAACCATAGTTGCAGCGGAACGAGCAATCCATTAGAAGTGTCAAATAGACTATAAAGTCTATTATCTTCTCCATGTTAAAAATCCACCAATAATGTTTTATCCCTGTAACATCAATCAACAGTTCTGGTCCACAATCATATAAATAACTCATAATCATAATTATGATTCTAAATTTTTCTTCGCACCCACGACGAAGAATATTTTCATCACCTGTCTTTACCTGAAACATCAAAGATCATGGTTATACCAAATCACAGTTCCTGTTCATAATCATACTAATAAATCCATCTTTACACTACGGCCAAAGATATTCAACAACAGTTCATCTTTGCACTACAGGCCAAATGTAACGACCCCAAAACAGGTCCATTCCACCCAACCCATTCTGAGTCGTCAAATACATGGTACAGAAAATAACTACAACTTTATTACAACAATTGTCGTGCAAAATACAACAACACATATGCTGTGAGTTTGGATACAAATATGTACCAAATGTGACTCATGTTCCAACCGTGGACATCACCTCACAATAACACCTTACATAAAGGTATAGTCAAAAACTGTTTTAGAAATTAGAATCTTTGGGAAATGCTCAAGGAAACCTTCGTACATGGGAGGCCACGCGTCTAGGTTATGATAGATATCATATGGCCACAGAATTATCCTTGGTTGACCCAATAGACCCCAAAGAAAAATGAGAAGATTACTATCATATTCTTCCCAATGGTGAGTCTTCTCTTGACTTATCATTATCTCCGCTGCCTCTAATTGATAATTATACTTCAAACAAATACCAAGATTATATAGGTAGTGCTCTTAGATATACTCAGCAAGTGGATGAGCACAACCCTGTCTTATGATGACACGAGGTTGTATGTCATTAGACATCTTGTATGATAGTGGCAAAACACCCTTCCAACGTTGGGTTCGCCTCACCCTATTTTCTTCACCAAATATAACTACTAAATGATGACCACCGTTCTATTCCCTTGTTACCCCCGCTCGACCCAGCTACACTCTTATTACCTGAAAGGAATTGTGAAGCAAAAGGGTGAGCACAACTAGCTCAGTAAAGAATATCATGACTAAAGATAATTAAATTATCAATAGCCTTCATCAATAATAAATCAGAGATTTAGAACATATGGTAAATGATAAAAATTTCAACCATAGTTGCAGCGGAACGAGCAATCCATTAGAAGAGTCAAATAGACTATAAAGTCTATTATCTTCTCCATGTTAAAAATCCACCAACAATGTTTTATCCCTGTAACATCAATCAACAATTCTGGTCCACAATCATATGAATAACTCATAATCATAATTGTAGTTCTAAATTCCTCTTCTCATCCAGGACGAAGATAATTTTCATCACCTATCTTTACCTGAAACATCAAAGATCATGGTTATACCAAATCACAGTTCCTGTTCATAATCATACTAATAAATTCATCTTTGCACTACGGCCAAAGATATTCATCAACAAACCATCTTTGCACTACATGCCAAAGATATTCAACAACAGGTCATCTTTGCACTACAGGCCAAAGATATTCATCAACAGTTCATATTTGCACTACATGCCAAATATATTCATCAACAGTTCATATTTGCACTACAGGCCAAATATATTAATATCTCAAAGAAATATATAATCATTTCAGAATTTATATAAACAATAATTATAACCATGTTGATCAATTCACCTTTGCACTTAAGCTAAAGATATTCAATTATAAATTCAATGGTCATGATCATACCAGTCAACAATTCAACTTTGCACTACTGGCCAAAGAGAACCCATAGTCATGATCATACCAAAATTTACCCATCTTTACACTCAAGTCAAAGAGAAATATCATCATTAGGGTTATAAAAATATTATATATGATAATAAAATCAATATAATCAACATATAGATTTAATCTCAAGAGTAATATTCATAAACTAACTATAATTTGGTCAGAAAAAGAAACCAATTTTGCCGTGAATAGTACCCGTGAATAGTAACTCGTGAATAGTAACTCGTGAATAGTAACTCGTGAATAGTAACCCCGACACAAAAAGGTAGAAATTCCACAATAAAATACATACCAATATTTCGGTATAATGATATTGAAAGAATAATATTTCTTAAGCTTATAAACAATTTATTTTAATTGTTTACACTTTACTAAATAATGCATTTAATCATCTAAAATGCCAAACTCATAAGATTTCATCACCAATAACCAAAACCCTCATCAAAAATCTGCATATACCTCATATAGGATTCTCAAGCCATAAAATCCTATTTTCTAATTTTCTTACTTCACAAAACATATTTAATTCATTTACTCATAACTAGACTATTTTCATGAAAAATACCAAATCAGTTCCAAAAATATTTCTTTTCTGGTATTTAGCATAATATAGTCCCATAGTGAACATATATTTTTCTCAGAATTTTTAAAAGTCATTTACTATTTTTCATATGGCCAAAATAGCCGAATATTTAGACATTTATCAAAAATTGTACTTTTATCTAAAAATTCTGAAATTCACAGAGTATACTCCTATCATATACATGTACTCCCAATAAAAATTTCATCAATTTTGGAGTTAACCACAAGGAATTATAAGCGTTACTTTTAAAATAGTCTTTTCTCATAAAATTCATAACTCTTAATCTATACATCCAAAAATCACCATTTTTGGACACAATCAAGAAAACTCATCAAAATATCATTTCAAATTTTTCTAGAATTTTTGAAGATCAGAAAAATTACGAAACTGAAAATCATAACAACCCTTAAAATCCCTTAATATCCCTTACTATCCCTTACAATCTCTTACTATCCCTTACCTCAAAAGAGCAGTACTTCTGACTGGATATCGGATATGATGCTGAAGAAAACTTGCACTGAATAGCAACTCTCAAAGTATCTAAATACTCACAAAATATGCTTCATAATATAGAGAGAGAAAGAGAGAAAGCTTATGTTTCTGGTGTGATTTTCAATTCTAACTTAGCCCTCTATTTATAGGAAAATTTTGGTAGGTTTGACCTGCAACCTGATGGCTTTACCTGCTACTATTCCCACCCACCACATTTGAAATATAATTCAGCACATTTCTTCACCAACCACAAGTGGGGCCCACCAATTCTAGAATTTTCCATCAAAATGATAAACTCCGAAAATTCAACAATTTCTGAACCAGTCATCTCGTAAAATTCATAATAAATCATACGTTCATTTTTAACGGTTCAAAATTTGTGGGCATATACTCAACTTATATATGTATAACATATCCAAAAATTACCACGATCCAACGGTCGGATTAAAAATTATAACCCCCGCAAAATATCTCAAAAATCCTGATTTTTAATACCTCCATTCCGACAAAAATACGGATAAAAATCTCAACATTAACTCCTTCATTTTTAACCACAAAAATATATCCCTCATTTATATCCACATAAAATAAATATTTCCTTATCATATGAATCAATAATTAATTATTCACAAATAATATTACAGAATCACATTTATGACAACCAGGCCGTTCCCAGGAAAGAGGGGGCTTTCCAATAAGGATTTCTCCTTACTGGCGCGCAATTAGATGACCAAACCTCTCCTTAGACAGAACTTTCTAGACATTGCCAATAATGCTATCTAATAATATTATTCAAATAATATGAATTATTGATCTGATAATGGAGATATGTGCAGTGACAATTATTGAACAACAATAATATAAAATATCAACACAGCAATTATTGAATCAATAAAATAAAATATTGAACAGTAATTACTGTAACAATTATTGAGTAGTGCCTTCTTACGTAAGAATCAATAATTCAAAAATACTGTGCAATACCGTGTGCTACTGTGCAAAAACGCGTATTACTGTATTTTAACCACCGGGTATTCCAACAGTGTTAACGGTAACAACTACGCCGTTATTTGTAAAAACTCAAATTTGTCGTTTTCTTCACCCGACAGTTATTCTATTATGGGGCCCACAAATGGCTGCGCCGTCGTACGAATATTCTCCGACAGAAAGAATATTCTACGACCAAACGAATATTCCCCGACAACAATGAATATTTTATAACCACTTGTGCATTTTGAAAAAAAATTCATATATCACCCTTAACTTTAACATTTATCAATTTAACCATTTACTGAATAGTAATTATAAGAAAAATTGAATACTTTTATTTCATAAAATTCGGGGTCTTACAATCTCCCCTCCTTATGAAATTTCGTCCCCGAAATTTACGTACCTGGTATTTCAAAGAGTTAAGAATACCTTACTTTCATTTCAGATTCCATCTTTCCTGTCATCATGATTTCTCCATTGCTCATCTCCTGTATTTCAGATATCATTCTAGAATACAGCTTCAAAACAAAGGTTAATTTAACAAATTAACATATCACATAATATCCCGATATTATGACTGACCAACAAATAAGCTTAGGTAGGACACACTAGCGAAGGATTTACTCATCTCTCCCCTCCTAGTTCTATTCCCCGATCTTCGCCATAGATCATATCCCTAAGCTCTGATACCAAATGTAACTCTGGACACCAACCTATGTCAGCACCTTACATTGATACCTATCAGTTTGCCACCGCAGAACGGCGTCCCCTACGGAGAGTCTGGCTTCGGTGCATCCCCCATCAACAGGAAGTCACCAGCGAGAGGCTCGGGGCTCTTTACTTATAGCTCTGATACCAAATGTAACGACCCCAAAATAGGTCCATTCCACCCAACCCATTCTGAGTCGTCAAATACATGGTACAGAAAATAACTACAACTTTATTACAACAATTGTCGTGCAAAATACAACAACACATATGCTGTGAGTTTGGATACAAATATATACCAAATGTGACTCATGTTCCAACCGTGGACATCACCTCACAATAACACCTTACATAAAGGTATAGTCAAAAACTGTTTTAGAAATTAGAATCTTTGGGAAATGCTCAAGGAAACCTTCGTACATGGGAGGCCACGCGTCTAGGTTATGATAGATATCATATGGCCACAGAATTATCCTTGGTTGACCCAATAGACCCCAAAGAAAAACGAGAAGATTACTATCATATTCTTCCCAATGGTGAGTCTTCTCTTGACTTATCATTATCTCCACTGTCTCTAATTGAGAATTATACTTCAAACAAACACAAAGATTATATAGGTAGTGCTCGTAGATATACTCAGCAAGTGGATGAGCACAACCCTGTCTTATGATGACACGAGGTTGTATGTCATTAGACATCTTGTATGATAGTGGCAAAACACCCTTCCAACGTTGGGTTCGCCTCACCCTATTTTCTTCACCAAATATAACTACTAAATGATGACCACCGTTCTATTCCCTTGTTACCCCCGCTCGACCCAGCTACACTCTTATTACCTGAAAGGAATTGTGAAGCAAAAGGGTGAGCACAACTAGCTCAGTAAAGAATATCATGACTAAAGATAATTAAATTATCAATAGCCTTCATCAATAATAAATCAGAGATTTAGAACATATGGTAAATGATAAAAATTTCAACCATAGTTGCAGCGGAACGAGCAATCCATTAGAAGAGTCAAATAGACTATAAAGTCTATTATCTTCTCCATGTTAAAAATCCACCAACAATGTTTTATCCCTGTAACATCAATCAACAATTCTGGTCCACAATCATATGAATAACTCATAATCATAACTGTAGTTCTAAATTCCTCTTCTCATCCAGGACGAAGATAATTTTCATCACCTATCTTTACCTGAAACATCAAAGATCATGGTTATACCAAATCACAGTTCCTGTTCATAATCATACTAATAAATCCATCTTTGCACTACGGCCAAAGATATTCATCAACAAACCATCTTTGCACTACATGCCAAAGATATTCAACAACAGTCATCTTTGCACTACAGGCCAAAGATATTCATCAACAGTTCATCTTTGCACTACATGCCAAATATATTCATCAACAATTCATATTTGCACTACAGGCCAAATATATTAATATCTCAAAGAAATATATAATCATTTCAGAATTTATATAAACAATAATTATAACCATGTTGATCAATTCACCTTTGCACTTAAGCTAAAGATATTCACTTATAAATTCAATGGTCATGATCATACCAGTCAACAATTCAACTTTGCACTACTGGCCAAAGAGAACCCATAGTCATGATCATACCAAAATTTACCCATCTTTACACTCAAGTCAAAGAGAAATTCAACATTAGGGTTATAAAAATGTTATATATGATAATAAAATCAATATAATCAACATATAGATTTAATCTCAAGAGTAATATTCATAAACCAACTATAATTTGGTCAGAAAAAGAAACCAATTTTCGTGAATAGTACCCGTGAATAGTAACTCGTGAATAGTAACTCGTGAATAGTAACTCATGAATAGTAACCCCGACACAAAAAGGTAGAAATTCCACAATAAAATACATACCAATATTTCGGTATAATGATATTGAAAGAATAATATTTCTTAAGCTTATAAACAATTTATTTTAATTGTTTACACTTTACTAAATAATGCATTTAATCATCTAAAATGCCAAACTCATAAGATTTCATCATCAATAACCAAAACCCTCATCAAAAATCTGCATATACCTCATATAGGATTCTCAAGCCATAAAATCCTATTTTCTAATTTTCTTACTTCACAAAACATATTTAATTCATTTACTCATAACTAGACTATTTTCATGAAAAATACCAAATCAGTTCCAAAAATATTTCTTTTCTGGGATTTAGCATAATATAGTCCCATAGTGAACATATATTTTTCTCAGAATTTTTAAAAGTCATTTACTATTTTTCATATGGCCAAAATAGCCGAATATTTAGACATTTATCAAAAATTGTACTTTTATCTAAAAATTTTGAAATTCACAGAGTATACTCCTATCATATACATGTACTCCCAATAAAAATTTCATCAATTTTGGAGTTAACCGCAAGGAATTATAAGCGATTACTTTTAAAATAGTCTTTTCTCATAAAATTCATAACTCTTAATCTATACATCCAAAAATCACCATTTTTGGACACAATCAAGAAAACTCATCAAAATATCATTTCAAATTTTTCCAGAATTTTTGAAGATCAAAAAAATTACGAAACTGAAAATCATAACAACCCTTAAAATCCCTTAATATCCCTTACTATCCCTTACAATCCCTTACTATCCCTTACCTCAAAAGAGCAGTACTTCTGACTGGATATCGGATATGATGCTGAAGAAAACTTGCACTGAATAGCAACTCTCAAAGTTTTTAAATACTCACAAAATATGCTTCATAATATAGAGAGAGAAAGAGAGAAAGCGAGAAAACTTATGTTTCTGGTGTGATTTTCAATTCTAACTTAGCCCTCTATTTATAGAAAAATTTTGGTAGGTTTGACCTGCAACCTGATGGCTTTACCTGCTACTATTCCCACCCACCACATTTGAAATATAATTCAGCACATTTCTTCACCAACCACAAGTGGGGCCCACCAATTCTAGAATTTTCCACCAAAATGATAAACTCTGAAAATTCAACAATTTCTGAACCAGTCATCTCGTAAAATTCATAATAAATCATACGTTCATTTTTAACGGTTCAAAATTTGTGGGCATATACTCAACTTATATATGTATAACATATCCAAAAATTACCACGATCCAACGGTCGGATTAAAAATTATAACCCCCGCAAAATATCTCAAAAACCCTGATTTTTAATACCTCCATTCCGACAAAAATACGGATAAAAATCTCAACATTAACTCCTTCATTTTTTAACCACAAAAATATATCCCTCATTTATATCCACATAAAATAAATATTTCCTTATCATATGAATCAATAATTAATTATTCACAAATAATATTACAGAATCACATTTATGACAACCAGGCCGTTCCCAGGAAAGAGGGGGCTTTCCAATAAGGATTTTTCCTTACTGGCGCGCAATTAGATGACCAAACCTCTCCTTAGACAGAACTTTCTAGACATTGTCAATAATGCTATCTAATAATATTATTCAAATAATATGAATTATTGATCTGATAATGGAAATATGTGCAGTGACAATTATTGAACAACAATAATATAAAATATCAACGCAGCAATTATTGAATCAATAAAATAAAATATTGAACAGTAATTACTGTAACAATTATTGAGTAGTGCCTTCTTACGTAAGAATCAATAATTTAAAAATACTTTGCAATACCGTGTGCTACTGTGCAAAAACGCGTATTACTGTATTTTAACCACCGGGTATTCCAACAGTGTTAACGGTAACAACTACGTCGTTATTTGTAAAAACTTAAATTTGTCGTTTTCTTCACCCGACAGTTATTCTGTTATGGGGCCCACAAATGGCTGCGCCGTCGTACGAATATTCTCCGACAGAAAGAATATTCCACGACCAAACGAATATTCCCCGACAACAATGATTATTTTATAACCACTTGTGTATTTTGAAAAAAAAATTCATATATCACCCTTAACTTTAACATTTATCAATTTAACCATTTACTGAATAGTAATTATAAGAAAAATTGAATACTTTTATTTCATAAAATTTGGGGTCTTACACCAAAGATATTCATCAACAGACCATCTTTGAACTACATGCCAAAGATATTCAACAACAGTTCATTTTTGCACTACGGGCCAAAGATATTCATCAACAATTCATATTTGCACTACAGGCCAAATATATTCATATCTCAAAGAAATATATAATCATTTCAGAATTTATATATATAAACAATAATTATAACTATGTTGATCAATTCACCTTTACACTTAAGCTTAAGATATTCAATTATAAATTCAATGGTCATGATCATACCAGTCACAATTCAACTTTGCACTACAGGCCAAAGAGAGCCCTAGTCATGATCATACCAATAATCTACCCATCTTTACACTCCAGTGAAAGAAAATTTCAACATCAGGATTATAAAAATGTTATATATGATGATAAAAAAATAATATGATCAACATATAGTTTTAATCTCAAGAGTAATATTCGTAACTCATGAATAGTAAATCGTGAATAGTAACTCATGAATAGTAATCCCGACACAAAAGATAGAAATTCCAAAATAAAATTCATACCAATATTTCGGTATAATGATATTGAAAGAATAACATATCTTATGCTTATAAACAATTTATTTTAATTGTTTACACTTTACTAAATAATGCATTTAATCATCTTAAAATGCCAAACTCATAATATTTCATTACCAATAACCAAAACCCTCATCAAAAATCTGCATATATCTCATATAGGATTCTCAAGCCATAAAATCCTATTTTCCAATTTTTTTACTTCACATAACATATTTAATTCATTTACTCATAACTAGTACATTTTCATAAAAAATACCAAATCAGTTCCAAAAATATTTCTTTTCTGGAATTTAGCAGAATATAGTCCCATATTGAACATATATTTTTCTCAGAATTTTTAAAAGTCATTTACTATTTTTCATACGGCCAAAACAGCCGAATATTTAGACATTTATCAAAAATTGTACTTTTATCCAAAAATTCTGAAATTTACAGAGTATACTTCTATCATATACATGTACTCCCAATAAAAATTTCATCAATTTTGGAGTTAACCACAAGAAATTATAAGCGGTTACTTTTAAAATAGTCTTTTCTCATAAAATTCATAACTCTTAATCTATACATCCAAAAATCACCATTTTTGGACACAATCAAGAAAACTCATCAAAATATCATTTCAAATTTTTCCAGAATTTTTGAAATTCAGAAAAATTACGAAACTGAAAATCATAACAACCCTTAAAATCCCTTACTATCCCTTACCTCAAAAGAGCAGTACTTCTGATCGGTGTAAGGCTGAAGGAAACTTGCACTGAATATCAACTCTTAAAGTATCTAAATACTCACAAAATATACTTCATAATATAGAGGGAGAAAGAGAGAAAACTTATGTTTCTGGAGTATTTTTGAATTCTAACTTAGCCCTCTATTTATAGGAAAATTTTAGTAGGCTTGACCTGCAACCTGATGGCTTTACCTGCTAATATTTCCACCCACCACATTTAAAATATAATTCAGCACATTTCTTCACCAACCACAAGTGGGGCCCACCAATTTAGAATTTTCCACCAAAATGATAAACTCCGAAAATTCAACAATTTCTGAACCAGTCATCTCGTAAAATTCATAATAAATCATACGTTCATTTTTAACGATTTAAAATTTGTGGACATATACTCAACTTATATATGTATAACATATCCAAAAATTATCACGATCCAACGGTCGAATTAAAAATTATAACCTTCGCAAAATATCTCAAAAACCCTAATTTGATTTTCAATACCTTCGTTCCGACAAAAATACGGATAAAAACCTCAACATTAACTCCTTCATTTTTAACCACAAAAATATATCCCTCGTTTATATCCACATAAAATAAATATTTCCTTATCATATGAATCAATAATTAATTATTCACAAATAATATTACATAATCACATTTATGACAACCAGGCCGTTCCCAGGAAAGAGGGGGCTTTCCAATAAGGATTTCTCCTTACTGGCGCGCAATTAGATGACCAAACCTCTCCTTAGACAGAACTTTCTAGATATTGCCAATAATGCTATCAAATAATATTATTCAAATAATATGAATTATTGATCTGATAATGGGAAATACTGTGTAGTGACAATTATTAAACAACAATAATATAAAATTTCAACGTAGCAATTATTGAATCAATAAAATAAAATATTGAACAGTAATTACTGTAACAATTATTGAGTAGTGCCTTCTTACGTAAGAATCAATAATTTCAAAAATACTGTGCAATACCGTGTGCTACTGTGCAATAACGCGTATTGCTGTATTTTAACCACCGGGTATTCTAACAGTGTTAACGGTAACAACTACACCGTTGTTTGTAAAAACTCAAATTTGTCATTTTCTTCACCCGACAATTATTCGCTATGGGGCCCACAAATAACTGCGCCGTCGTACGAATATTCCCCGACAGAAAGAATATTCCACGACCAAACGAATATTCCCCGACAACAATGATTATTTTATAACCACTTGTGTATTTTGAAAAAAATTCATATATCACCCTTAACTTTAATATTTATCAATTTAACCATTTACTGAATAGTAATTATAAGAAAAATTGAATACTTTTATTTTATAAAATTCGGGGTCTTACATTATGACTTTGCTAAAAACGATTCGGGCGATGACCACCTCACGCAAGCGTGTCGTGGAGTGTGACGCCCCTAAAATAGGTATACAACACCCATTCTGAGTCGCTAAATACATGGTACAAAAAGCAAACTACAACTTCAATAATACAATTATCGTGCAAAATACGACAACACATACTGTGAGTTTAAATACAAATATTGTCTTCTAGACAATATCCACTCTCAAATAAGTCCTCATTATAATTATTCAAACACTATTTTACAGAAATAGTGAGGACTGCTAAAACATCTTTCTAGAACCATCACTCCATACCCCGACTAGATCCTGCTATGTTCTCACCTCCTGAGAAGAAAAATAGAACAAAAGAAAAAGGGTGAGCTCAACTAGCCCAGTAAAAAATATTATGACTAAGATAATATAAAACAAATTATCATTAGTATTCAACAGGGAAAAATTTGATAGAATATAATCGACAACAAGTTTTAGATCAACAACTGCAGCGGAAATAGCAAACCATTAGAAGAGTCAAGTAGAGAATGAATTCTACCATCTTCTAAGATTTAAAAGTTCATCATCAATATTTTATCCCTGTAACATCAATTAATAATCATCTTTAACCAAATATTCATCTTTGCACTACAGGCCAAAGATATTCATTTGTATCACCAGTCGGTCATGTTCATCTCAACACATGTTCATCTTTGCATTACAGGCCAAAGATATTCATCAAGTAATCATACATCTTTGCACTACAGGCCAAAGATATTCAGTAATATCATCATTTAGGACGAGGATGATGAAAAATATCTTAAAAAAAATGAATCCAGTGAGACAGGAGGACAAATAGTGGAGATTCGTATAACAGTTTATCCAAGATCAATAATACTTCATAATAATTAATTGTGAAGTAGAATTCAAAAATAAAGATCAAAACATGGATATAATCAAAGATAGTAACCATAATAGATATCTTGGACAAAAAGAAGAAAATTTTATTTTTCGGTGAATAGTGCCGTATTCGTGAATAGTACTGTATACGTGAATAGTGCCGTATACGTGAATAGTAACTCCGACACAAAAAGTTTCAAATTGATAAAAACTCATGTTAATATTTCAGCGTAATGATATTGAAGAAAATAATATCATTTAAGAAGAAAATAATATCCCTTACCTCAAAATATCAGTACTTCTGGTCGGAATACCGGTATAAGGCTGAAAGAAACTTGCTCTGATGAATAGAAACTCTCAAAGTATCTAAATATTCTCAAAATACACTCAATAATCTAGAGAGAGAAAGAGAGAAAACTTGTTTCTGGTGTGATTTTTAATTCTAACTTAGCCCTCTATTTATAGGAAAATGTTAGCACGCCGAAGCAGACTTAACCTGCAACCTGATGGCTTTACCTGCTACTATTCTCACCCACCATATTTGAATAAAAATCTCAGCACATTTCTTCACCAACCAAGAGTGGGGCCCATCAATTCTAGAATTTTTCACCAAAATGATTAACTCCGAAAATTCAACAATTTCTGAACCAGTCAACTCGTAAAATTCATAACAAATCATACGTTCATTTTTAACGGTTCAAAATTTGTGGACATATACTCAACTTATATATGAATAACATATCCAAAAATTACCACGATCCAACGGTCGGATTAAAAATTATAACCCCCGCAAAATATCTCAAAAACCCTGATTGATTTTTAATACCAACAAAAATACTGATAAAACACCTCAACATTAACTCCTTCATTTTTAACCACAAAAATATGTCCCTCATTTATATCCACATAAAATAAATATTTCCTTACCATATGAATCAATAATTAGTTATTCACAAATAATATTATAGAATCACATTTATGACAACCAGACCGTTCCCAGGAAAGAGGGGGCTTTCTAATAAGAATTTCTCCTTACTGGCACGCAATTAGATGACCAAACCTCTCCTTAGACAGAACTTTCTAGATATTGCCAATAATGTTATCTAATAATATTATACAAATAATATGAATTATTGATCTGATAATGAAAAATACTGTGCAGCAACAATTATTCAAACAACAATAACATAAAATATCAACGCAGCAATTATTGAATCAATAAAATAAAATATTGAACAATAACTATGGTAACAATTATTGAGTAGCGCCTTCTTACGTAAGAATCAATAATTGGTGCAATACCGTGTGCTACTATATTTTAACCACCAGGTATTCCAACAGTATTAACGGTAACAACTACGCTGTTAATTATAAAAACTCAATTTTTGTCGTTATCTTCATCCAATCATTTTCCGTTATGGGGCCCACAAATAGCTGCGCCGTCGTACGAATATTCCCCGACAGAAAGAATATTCCACGACCACACGAATATTTACCGACCAAAAATGAATATTTTATAAGCACTTGTTTATTTGAAATATTTGCGCATTTTACCCATAACAAACCACATTAATCAAATCAACCCTTTCTATTTCAAAATAATAAATAGAGGAAATTTAATTTCATTTATTAATAAGTTGGGGTCTTACAACCTCTCCTCCTTATGAAATTTCGTCCTCGAAATTGACGTACGTACCTGGTGTTTCGAAAAGGTGATGATACCTCGCTTTCATTTCTGATTCCAACTCTCAAGTCATTTCTTCAATAGCATGGTTTCTCCACAAAACCTTAACTTATGGTATAACCTTCGTGCATAGGACATGTTCTTTTCTATCCAATATCTTAACAGGTACCTCCTCGTACGTTAAATCTTTGGCTATCTCGTCTGGTTCTAACGCAATAATATGATTCGGGTCGTCCACATATTTATGTAACATCGATACGTGAAAAACGTTATGAACACGCGACATACTTAGCGTTAAGACGAGTCTATAGGCCACAGTTCCTACTCGATCGAGGATTTCAAATAAATCGAAGGCTTGAGCTTTCTTCTCTTCATCGACTCTTACTTATAGAATAAAACATTCTTGCACATTCTTCTTTATATTCATCAGCTCCAGGTCTGTAGCTTGAGCGGCTTTAACGTTATCGATTAAAGTCAATTTTACTTATATATCATCACGTGGGTCCCTAGAGTCATTAACTCTATCTCTATCATTTATAAATTATACAAAATAGGTCTTTGTGTTTAACAATATCGCACTCGTACTCGCGTACAATCTTCTACTCAACGCGTCAGCTACCACGTTCGCTTTTCCAAGATGGTATGGTCAGAACAGGTTCCGAATGAGTCGCCTCTTGAGCTATTGGAAAATCTTCTCGCATTCCTCGCTCTATACGAATTTTGTATCTTTCTGAGTCAGCTAAGTTAACGGAGTAGCAATTCGAGAAAATCCTTCCACGAATCTCCGATAGTAACCAGTTAAGCCCAGAAAGCTACGTACCTTGGTCACCGACTTTGGTTGCTCTCAATGGTGATTCATATCCCAATCTTGGATAGCACGTCACAATGACACCTATTATTTTACCACCACACCATATAGAGTCCCTTACGGAGAGTCTGGCTTTGATGCATTCCACAAAGGAAGTCACCAGATAGAGGCTCGGGTACCAACTTCTATAGTTGGGTTTTTAACTCCTGAAGTTCAATAGGAGCTATTCAATATGAGATTTTAGAAATGGGTTTTGTATCGGGTTGAAGATCAATACAAAAATTCAATATCACGCTCTGGGTTAGGCCAGGAAATTCTTCAGGAAATACGTCAGGAAATTCACTAACAACAGAAATATCATTCAAATCTGACGTATTTTTGTTCAAGTCCATGACATGGGCTAAGAAAGCTTGACATCCGTTTTTCAATAAACAAATGGCTTTATGGCTTGGTATGGCAACGATTATTTTAGTGGTTTGGTTGTTTGAATTCGCATAATAGGTTGGTTAGGAATATGAAAACTAACAACCTTACGAAAACAATCAATTTTGGCATGATGAGTAGTTAACCAATCAATTCCTAAAATCACATCAAAAGCAAGTATCTTTAAAGAGATAAGGTCAATAGGTAATGTGATTGTGCCAACTTGGATTAAGCAAGATTTATAAACTGTAGATGTAATGAAAGTTTCTCCTAACGGAGTCTCCACAGATAGGTCAAAGTCTAATTTCTCCGGAGTCAAGTTTAAACGTTGAGCACAAGCAGGAGAGATAAAATAATGGGTAGAACCGGTATCTAGTAAGGTATAAACTTCGCAAGAATTTATAATTAACTAAACCGTTATACCTTCGTTCGGGTTCCCTCGCGTTTTGGGCAGTCACGATAAACGCTCTTCCAGAAACCGCCGACTTTATTTTGTCCGTATCCGCCTTTGGTGTCACCGTCCCAGCTGGACTTGGTTTTGCTATAGTACAATCTCGAGCGATATGTCCTTCCTTTCCACAATTATAACATACCTTGAACTGTTGTGGGCAGTTTGGACTTATATTTCCCTCCTCTCCGCATCTGTAACATCTAACTGGCGGTCGTTCTCCTCCCCTAGAATTTGCTCCTGGTGTTGGTGCTGCTGTTGACGTCTTCCTGTCATCGTTAAATCTTCTCTTCTTGAAATTTCCACTTGACTCACCTCTCCTATTATCATGGCCATGATGACCACCCGAATGGTTACCACTTTTGTCTGTATTTTTCCCCCTCGCTGGTTCTCATCGCTCCGATGACTGCTGTCACCAGTATGATCCTGGTTGTGGTCCCTCGATTGAACATACTCAGTATCTCGCTCTAATAATTGAGCCATGTTTACAACATCTGAATATAAAGAAAATTTATGAGAGATAAGATATTGCCGAATCTCGGGTTTTAGACCTCTCAGAAACATCCTTGTCATTCGTTCCTCATTTTCGACCAAATGAGGGGTAAACTTGGATAACTCTGCAAACTTTGCCTCGTACTGGGACACCGTCATGTTGTTTTGTTCCAGTCTAATAAACTCTACCTCCTTCATATGACAAATACTTTCAGGAAAGTACTTGTCATTAAACAGTTTCTGAAACATTTCCCAGGACATGTTGAGTGCGTCAGGCTGGGTACGCTTCACAGACTCCCACCAGTAGTCTGCCTCACCGCGAAACATAAAGGTGGCGAATGGAACCTTCTGTTCCTCCGTGCATCCCAAGACATCGAATATCTTGGTAATTTGCTTGACCCACGTTTCCGCCATGATCGGATCCGGCTTTTCCTTAAATTCTGGTGATCCCAACTCCTTGAACTGTTTGGCTGTGACAAACCGCGCGTTGCCATCATTTCCACCCGTATTTTGTACACGAGTCTCCCTCGTCTGATTTTGCATGAACTGTAAGAAGCTCCTAAACATTCCATCATTCATCGTTTGCCCGGTAACGTTGTTTACAGGAGGAATATTGCCTTCCCGTTGCACGTTCTCCTGGTTTGTAACTAAAGGTTGTTCCACAGTATCATACACTCCATTGTTAACGTTCTCAGCAGTCATTCTTAAATACTGTCATAAAACAAGGGTTAATTAAACAAATTAACATATCACATAATATCCCTATATTATGACCGACCAACAAATAAGCTTAGGTAGGACACACTAGCGAAGGATTTACTCGTCTCTCCCCTCCTAGTTCTATTCCCCGATCTCCGCCAGAGACCATATCCCTAAGCTCTGATACCAACTGTGACGCCCCCAAAAAAGTTATACAACACCCATTCTGAGTCGCCAAATACATGGTACAAAAAGCAAACTACAACTTCAATAATACAATTGTCGTGCAAAATACGACAACACATACTGTGAGTTTAAATACAAATATTGTCTTCTAGACAATATCCACTCTCAAATAAGTTCTCATTACAATTATTCAAATACTATTTTACAGAAATAGTGAGGACTACTAAAACATCTTTCTAGAACCATCACTCCATACCCCGACTAGATCCTGCTATGTTCTCACCTCCTGAGAAGAAAAATAGAACAAAAAGGAAAAGGGTGAGCTCAACTAGCCCAGTAAAGAATATTATGACTAAGATAATATACAACAAATTATCATTAGTATTCAACAGGGAAAAATCTGATAGAATATAATCGACAACAAGTTTTAGATCAACAACTGCAGCGGAAACAGCAAACCATTAGAAGAGTCAAGTAGAGAATGAATTCTACTATCTTCTAAGATTTAAAAGTTCATCATCAATATTTTATCCCTGTAACATCAATTAATAATCATCTTTAACCAAATATTCATATTTGCACTACAGGCCAAAGATATTCATTTGTATCACCAGTCGGTCATGTTCATCTCAACACCTGTTCATCTTTGCACTACAGACCAAAGATATTCATCAAGTAATCATATATTTTTGCACTACAGGCCAAAGATATTCAGTAATATCATCATTTAGGATTGAGGATGATAAAAAATATCTTAAAGAAAACGAATCCAGTGAGACAGGATGACAAATAGTAGAGATTCGTATAACAGTTTATCCAAGATCAATAATACTTCATAATAATCAATTGTGAAGCAGAATTCAAAAATAAAGATCAAAACATGGATACAATCAAAGATAGTAACCATAATAGATATCTTGGATAAAAAGAAGAAAATTTTATATTTCAGTGAATAGTGCCGTATTCGTGAATAGTACCGTATACGTGAATAGTGCCGTATACGTAAATAGTAACCCGACACAAACAGTTCTAAATTTGATAAAAACTCATGTTAATATTTCAGCATAATGATATTGAAGTAAATAATATCATTTAAGAAGAAAATAATATCTTTTACCTCAAAATATCAGTACTTCTGGTCGGAATACCTGTATAAGACTGAAAGAAACTTGCTCTGATAAATAGAAACTCTTAAAGTATCTAAATACTCACAAAATACACTCAATAATATAGAGAGAGAAAGAGAAAAAACTTGTTTCTGGTGTGATTTTCAATTCTAACTTAGCCCTCTATTTATAGGAAAATGTTAACACGCCGAAGCAGACTTAACCTGCAACCTGATGGCTTTACCTGCTACTATTCCCATCCACCACATTTGAATAAAAATCTCAGCATATTTCTTCACCAACCAAGAGTGGGCCCACCAATTCTAAAATTTTCCACCAAAATGATTAACTCCAAAAATTCAACAATTTCTGAACCAGTCAACTCGTAAAATTCATAACAAATCATACGTTCATTTTTAACGGTTCAAAATTTGTGGACATATACTCAACTTATATATGAATAACATATTCAAAAATTACCACGATCCAACGGTCGGATTAAAAATTATAACCCCGCAAAATATCTCAAAAACCCTGATTGATTTTTAATACCGACAAAAATACTGATAAAACACCTCAACATTAACTCCTTCATTTTTAACCACAAAAATATATCCCTCATTTATATCCACATAAAATAAATATTTCCTTATCATATGAATCAATAATTAATTATTCACAAATAATATTACATAATCACATTTATGACAACCAGGCCGTTCCCAGGAAAGAGGGGGCTTTTCAATAAGAATTTCTCCTTACTGGCGCGTAATTAGATGACCAAACCTCTCCTTAGACAGAACTTTCTAGACATTGCCAATAATGTTA
Source organism: Panax notoginseng (assembly GCA_016801055.1). Taxonomy (NCBI): domain Eukaryota; kingdom Viridiplantae; phylum Streptophyta; class Magnoliopsida; order Apiales; family Araliaceae; genus Panax; species Panax notoginseng. Next base: position 215,246,313 of record CM029014.1, on the reverse strand, counting down.
TCTAATAATATTATTCAAATAATATGAATTATTGATCTGATAATGGAAAATACTGTGCAACAATAATTATTGAAACAACAATAATATAAAATATCAACGCAGCAATTATTGAATCAATAAAATAAACAATTGAACAATAACTACTGTAACAATTATTGAATAGCGCCTTCTTACGTAAGAATCAATAATTGGTGCAATACCGTGTGCTACTATATTTTAACCACCAGGTATTCCAACAGTATTAACGGTAACAACTACGCCGTTAATTATAAAAACTCAATTTTTGTCGTTATCTTCATCCAATCGTTTTCCGTTATGGGGCCCACAAATAGCTGCACCGTCGTACGAATATTCCCCGACAGAAAAAATATTCCATGACCACACGAATATTTACCGACCAAAAATGAATATTTTATAACCACTTGTTTATTTGAAATATTTGCGCATTTTACCCATAACTAACCACATTAATCAAATCAACCCTTTCTATTTCAAAATAATAAATAGAAGAAATTTAATTTCATTTATTAATAAGTTGAGGTCTTACATGGAGTCTATCACATTATCTCCATTTTGTCAAACTGAGGATTATATTCCAATCATACTTCTAAATTATTTCGATAGTGCTTGAAAATATAATAAGAAAGCGGATATTTACGCACAACTATATCTTTTGGTAAAAGGTTTTTGTACGTGGTTGGACATCTTACATGATAAAACATTTTACTGATGAAGAAATAGAAAACAGCAGAAGATATATACTAAATTAAATTTGTTAAAGTCGAAATTAGTTTGCTCGCCAAATCACTAAACAACGAATCTAAAACTTTAAGTTCTCAGTACAATTATTGTCACACTATTTTTCAATGTTTTGAGAACAACTACAACGACTAACTCGAACCATCACTTCATTCCCTTATTATCCCGACTAATCTCAACTACACACTCTATTTCTTGAATGAATTGTGAAACAAAAGGGTGAGCACAAATAACTAGTAAATAATTTCGTGACTAAGATATATAAATAAGTTATCAATAACATTCAACAATAATAAATCGGATATTTAGAATATATGGTAGATGATATAAGTTTTCAACAAATGACTGCAGCGGAATGAACTATTGTGACACCCCCAAATCCTGGTACTCCATTTCCTCAAGATTTGGTGTTCACGTAATCAAAACATTCATTTCTAACTACCCAATTATAATAAAATTGAATAAATAAAACCTGCCCATACAGGATTAAATTTAAATAAATCTCCCAGGTTATCTAACCTTTACAAACATTCATTCATTCATGCGGAATAATTAAAATAACATTCATTACAATCTTTAAACAAGTCTGAAAATAAACTATTCAATCTATTACAGGTCTTCAGCATTGTTTCATCTTTCCTTTCCCTTTACTGGTGCTAGGTACATCACCAGTTTCAACCTTAGCTGTAAGAAAGTTTACAGGCAAGAGTGAGAAAACAAAGCCCACTTGAAATAATAATAGATAAATCATTTAACTTTACATCATTTGCCAATATTAGGTTTAATAGAACTGAACAATAAATTCTATTACTTTCTGAAAACTTTAATCAATTACTGAGGGTCTAATGACCACGAATCATGTCCACAGTTATAAGTAATCTTTCAACCTAAACTTTAACAGTCATAAGACTGTAAGGACTTCATGTACTTAGGGGGATCAACCCTTCGTACAATGTATTGTGCACAACCATTTCAACGCTAAGCGTAAACCTCTATTAAAAGAGTTGTTCATCTCAGTATTTAGAATACAAGTCCACACCAAAGTAAGTTTGGTTTGGATAAGCTTTCAAGGAAATTTGGAATTTAACGAACATCAACTAAGGAGTAGTTGAATAACACCAATAACACTATACTATAGAATAATAGTGATTGAATCAATCATAGTAAACTAAAGTCATGCATTAGGAATAATCAAATAGCATACAATTTGAATAACTATAGCATACCTTGCTTGAACAATACTAAGCCAAGGTTAATTAGAATTGAATACTAAACATGCATAGCAATTTATTTATGCATGCTAAACAACAAGTGTAATACAAGAATAATTTGTTCAACATCAAACCAAAGTTTAGACAGCTTGCATCATTATAAGGTAATCGAATTGAAAACAATAATTAGTTCAATAAGATAAAGGATTAGAAATCTTGCATCGTCATGAGTAACTAAATACAATGACCTACTCAATAATAGACAATCTCGCTCTACGAAAATGTAGAGGTAGCAACTTGCAACAATTGTAATTGAATTTGAAAACAATAATGTACCAAATGAATTTAAATTCGCACAATGAAGTTTTGAGTTTTGAGTTAGAGAACTTGTCTTGTTCGTAGGCTAAACCGAATCAATTTGAATCACAATATCCTATATACATATGTCATCGTGACATAGTTAGTCATTAACACATAACTATTACATTCATCGTGTAGGTTAAACAATCACTACTCACGTTCACCAAAGGTCCTACACATATCATATGTATTGACAATACACATTAGTTATACTAACATTAGATTCATATAGCTTACTAACAAAATCGCATCTTTTCATGAACATCACTATTTAGCTTTATTACAACTACTTAAGTGATCATGCCATTGCACTATATACACATTAATAACTTGATACAACATCCTATTACATGTCTAACATATTATCATTAGGTTATACTAATACACAAAGGATTGCACTTGCATCTGCGCATTCCAACGCCTTCCGATGGCCTCCAAATACACAACAGTCCTAAAGATAGTCATTTTGACCCTTCATAATGATTTCCAATTGAAACACTTAAAGAATAAAAGTTATAGGCCTATTCGTCCTCGTTCCGAATAATCTTGAAACGCATCAATCAAAGTTCTTATTAAAAAGTTATACTCATTTTAGTAAACTACGTCCGGTTAGTTTTTTTTTTCAAAATTTTGGCTTGACAGAACACCCCCCCCCCCCCGCCGGGGAGGGTTTTGCACTAGGGGGCCCACCGGGGCGGGGGTCACTGCTGCGATTATGCGATTTTAGCTCTAGAACACTAAGAAAAGCCAAATTAGGCCTCCAAACTCCTTCTAACAACCATACCAAACTACCCAATGAGTAAATAGGTTTACATAAACATAATCTAATACTTTCTAACGCGTTTCTAGTCATCTAAACAACATAAACATCAAATTTACAACAACCGATTTCAATGTTTTTGGCAAAACTCCATTGTTGACAATTTTTAATGAAAATCAACACTGTGATTTTGTTTTTCAATAAAAACAGAAATTTCAAAACATCATAGTTATGATTATACATACTTTATCAATTTTCATAATCAATTTATCAATTGAACAACTACTTAAACCTTAATTTCTATTGTAAACTAAGCCATGTTCATATATATTCATATAAACTCACTGTAATATGGGTTTCTTCACAAATTACATACATACATGAATTAATTGACTATTCTTATATATAACTTATGAAAAACAATTTTTATAACAAATAATTTAACATACAAAACCATATACCACACACAATTTATCCTTCACAAAAAATTTTCAAAGAATTTTTTTTGGAAGAGAAGACAACTAAAACTTTTGAAAAATAAAAGGGTTTAGATGATACCTTGTATCCTAGAAGATGATAACTTTGTTTAAGAAGATGATAACAAGACTTCTTTTCCCTCAATTCTTGTCACAATTTCTCTAGGATTATCTCAATTTTTCTCTGTATTCTTCTTCTTCTCCTCTCTTCTTCTTCTGAGTCTTTCTCCTAACTCTATTCTAACTTACGTACTAACAAAAAGATATAACGCATACTAATAATAATATAGGTATTAAGTATATAATATTAATATATGTATAACTGACATCAGTTATCTAACTTTTTAAAATCAAAAGCCCTAAGGCTTGTTTGGCTAACATAATAAAAATAACTCATTAACTCTTACACCTTGTTTGGTAAACCTAATTAAAATAAATCAATTAATCCTTATACCTTGATTGGTAAAACACCATTAAATTAAAGACTTAATATGCATTAAAACTTGTTTGGCCAAAACTAAATTAAAGTCCTTTAATTTATTTTAATAACTCCTTTATAGCAAGGTTATTAGTCACACTTTATTTAATTAAATAAATAAAACATTAATCCATTAAATTACTTTAATCACATAAATAATTATAATTTCTTTTACACTTATAACTTCATTTAATCAACTAATATTTTAAACTACAATTTCTCATTTAAAATATTATTATTTATTTAAAATCATTATAAGCTCTCTAGCTTATTAAATTAATAATTATTATAAAATCTCATAACAACTAATTTATTTAGCTCCTTAATTAATTACACAACAAATAATTAATTAAATCACATCAATTCAAATTGCCATATAATTAAATAAATATTTAATATTGCCAATAAATATTTACTATTTACTATTTAATTATTTATCTGATTATTTATTCAACAAATAATTAAATACACCACATCACTCAAATTGAACAATTAATTATTCAATCAATAAACCTATCCATTAAATATTTATATAAATTAATAAATATTTATTATAACACTTTAAAATTATAGAATGTTACATCATTCCCTCCTTACAAGAATTCTGTCCTCAGAATCACAATTCAAACAAATCATTCATTATATTTTTCCCTACTTACAAAGATTATGTCCCCAGAATCGAAGACACGGATTAAACAAATAACTCAGGGTAATTTTTTATCATTTTCTCTTCGAGTTCCCACGTAGCTTCTTCAGCGTTGTGGTTCCTCCATATCACCTTCACAGAAGGTATCACTTTATTCCTGAGCACTTGTTCTTTCCTGTCTACTATCTGGATAGGAACCTCTTCATAAGATAAATCTTTCTCGAACTGCAACGGTTCATACTCGATCACATGCTTGTAGTCGGGTTTATATGGTCGTAACACCGAAATGTGAAAAACATTATGAATGTTTTCCAACTCTGGAGGTAGAGCTACCTCGTAAGCCACTTCTCCCACTCTTCGCAGCACTTCAAATGGTCCAATAAACCTCGGGCTTAGTTTTCCCTTCTTACCGAAACGAATTTTTCCCTTCCAGGGAGAAACTTTTAGGAATACAAAAGTTCCTACGTCAAATGCACGATCTTGTCTATGTTGATCAGCATGCTTTTTCTGTCTGTCTTGAGCTGCTACCAACCTTGTTCTGATGAGTTTGATAACTTCAGCAGTTTGTTGTACCAGTTCTGGTCCTAACAGTTGGCGTTCGCCGACTTCATCCCAACACAGTGGAGTTCTGCACTTTCTGCCGTACAATGCTTCGTAAGGTGGCATGCCGATGCTCGCGTGATAACTGTTGTTGTAAGCAAATTCCACCAATGGTAGTTGATCTTCCCAGCTTCCTTTAAAATCCATGACGCATGCTCTCAGCATATCCTCTAATGTCTGAATCGTTCTTTCGCTTTGGCCATCTGTTTGTGGTTGATAAGCCGTACTCATTCACAATTGAGTCCCCATGCATTCTTGTAGTCTCTTCCAGAAATTCGATGTAAACCGCGGATCTCTATCAGACACTATTGATACTGGCACCCCATGTCTCGAAACAATTTCCTTAATGTACAATCTTGCCAACTGATCAAGACTGAACCTAATCTTTATTGGTAAAAAGTGCGCTGACTTCGTCAGTCTGTCCACTATCACCCAAATCGTATCGCATCCTCTCTGAGTAGTTGCAAGACCCACCACAAAATCCATCGTGATGTGTTCCCACTTCCATTCTGGTATTTTCAACGGTTGAAGTAACCTGCTGGGTCTTTGATGTTCGGCCTTTACTCTCTGACATGTTAAGCACTTCGCTACACATTCTTCGACGTCCCTTTTCATATTTGGCCACCAAAAATGTCGGCGCAAATCTTGATAATTTTCGTGCTCCCTGGATGAATTGAATATTTTGAGCTATGAGCTTCGATCAAAATTTCTTCTTTCAGTTCTGGTGCTGCTGGAACCCAGATCCTTCCCTTAAACCGTAGTAACCCTTCGGTGTCGATCTTGTATTTTACATCACCGCCTTCAATCAAATTCTCTTTGATTTTCGCACACTCTTCGTCTTGTAGTTGGGCACTCTTCACTTTGTCCATTAAAGTTGGACCAGCTTCTATCTGAAATAATTGTTCGTCAGATTCCTTTGGAAATTTGATCTCCAACTCCAGTTTTGTCATTGCTGAAATGAGCTCCTCCTGAGTTGTAATCAGCATCAACTTCTCCCTACCTTTCTGCTTAAAGCATCAGCTACCACATTCGCTTTGCCCAGATGATAAAAGATCTCACAATCGTAATCTTTTATCAGTTCCATCCACCTTCTCTGACGCAGGTTCAAATCTTTCTGAGTGAAAATATACTTCAGACTTTTGTGGTCTGTGTAGATCTCACATTTCTCTCCATAAAGATAGTGTCTCCATATCTTCAGAGCAAACACAACTGCAGCCAATTCCAAATCATGAGTCGGATACCCTTTCTCATAATCTTTCAATTGTCTTGATGCATACGCAATAACTTTGCCATTCTGATAAGAACACAACCCAACCCTTTGTGTGAGGCATCACTATACACCACAAAATTTCCTGTATTGTCTGGTAACGTCAACACAGGTGCTATACTTAGCTTCTTCTTCAAATCTTGAAAACTTTCTTCACATTTCTCCGTCCACACGAATTTTACAGCTTTCCTTGTCAAATTTGTTAACGGAGTGGCTATCTTAGAAAAATCTTGAATAAATCTTCTATAATAACCAGTCAATCCCAAGAAACTCCTCACTTCTGACGGTGTTCTTGGTTGTTCTCAATTGATTACAGCTTCCACTTTCAATGGATCCACTGAAATCCTTTCCTTGTCAATAACATGACCCAAAAATTGTACATGATCGAGCCAAAATTCGCATTTAGAGAATTTCGCGTACAGCTTTTCCTTTCTTAGTGTCTCCAATGTCAAACGTAAGTGTTCCACGTGTTCTTCTTGAGTTTTGGAATACACTAGAATGTCGTCGATGAATACCACTACAAACTTGTCTAAGAATGGTTTAAACACCCTGTTCATCAAATCCATGAACGCAGCAGGTGCATTGGTTAAACCAAAAGACATCACCAGAAACTCGTAATGTCCATACCGAGTTCTGAATGTCGTTCGTGGTATATCCTCCTTCCTCACTTTCAACTGGTGATACCCACTTCTCAAATCAATTTTCGAAAAGTATTTAGCACCCTTCAACTGGTCAAACAAGTCATCTATTCTTGGCAACGGGTATTTGTTTTTTAATAGTGACTTTGTTTAACTCCTGTAATCAATGCAATCAATGCAAAGACGCATTGACCCGTCCTTCTTCTTCACGAATAAAACTGGCGCTCCCCACGGCGATACACTTGGTTGAATATATTTCTTGTCTAGCAGTTCTTGCAACTGTACCATCAGTTCCTTCATTTCTACCGGAGCCATTCTGTACGGAGCCTTTGATATCGGTGCTGTTCCCGGCACTAAGTCGATCACGAATTCAATTTCTCTGTCCGGCGGAAGTCCTGGCAAATCTTCTGGAAACACGTCTTCGAATTCTCTCACTACCGGTATTTCTTCTAATTTCACACCTTTCTTCTGAGTATCGACTATGTAAGCTAAATAGCCCACACAACCTTGACTCAACAACTTCTTGGCCTGCATAGTCGTCAGATATTTTATTTGTCTTGGCTACTTGCTACCATAAAATACTACCTTTGACGGAGTCATAAGGTTTACACACTTCTTTTGGCAGTCAATTACTGCTCCATAATTGAACAACCAATCCATTCCCAAAATTACATCAAATTCCCCGAGTCTAATCGGAATCAAATCTACTAACAAGATATTCCTCTTAATGTTCACCCTACAGTTCTTGTAAACGAACCTAACAGGGATTATTTCCTTATTCGTAATTTCTATGTTCAAAGGAAAATTCAGTTCTTCTCTAGGCAATTCTAACCTCTTAGCAAATTCATCAGATATAAACGAGCAAGTAGCACCCGAATCAAATAATACATATGCATCAATATCATTGATTGGGATAATACCTGACACCACATCCTTTGATTGCACAGCATCTTGCACAGTCATGTTGAAGGTTCTGGCTGTGGGTTTGTTTGATGGTGCAGGTCCTGTAATAGCCCATGTACATCCATTGTTACTTCCTCCATTGTTTCTGGTTGTCACTCCCTCCTTCTTCTTAGGACATTCACGAGCAAAGTGATCCTTAGATCCGCACGTGAAGCACACATTCTTCTTTGTTTGAGTGCAATTTGGGGCGATGTGACCCTCCTGGCCACATTTGTAGCAAACTCGTTTCCCCATCAAACACGCTCCCTTGTGAAACTTCCCACATGTCGCACATGCTTCAAACTTCTTATTCTGCTGGTTACCCTGCTGGTTTTCAGTACCCATACTTCCATTCCACTTTCTCTTCAAGTTGTTGTTGTTGTTGTTGTTGTTGTTGTTGTTGTTTCCACCGCTACCACCTCCACTCTTCATCTCATTTTCATTCTTTTTCTTCTTTTGTTCCTGGTTGAATTTTGTTACCGCCTCGCCTCCACCTTCGGCGAGTACTGCTTTCTCCATTACTGCTGCAAATGTCTTCAACTGGAACAGGAAAACCCTACTGTACAGCCAGGGCTTCAGTCCCTGTTCAAACCTCTTCGCCTTGCGTTCGTCTGTGCTAACCTGATATGGCGCAAACCTCGCCAATTCGTTGAATTTTGCGGCATACTCGGATACCGACATCGTTCTTGCTTCAGCTCCAGAAACTGTACTTCCAGCTGACTCTTTGAACTCTCCGAAAAATAGGTCTAGAAGAACAACTCCTTAAACCTATCCCAGGTCATCACTCCTGGCCCTTCACGAGTTTTATTGGCCTGCCACCAATAACTAGCTTCTGCTTTCAACATGAAAGTTGCGAAAGCCGTCTTCTGGTCATCCCCTACCCTAGCGACATCGAACACCTTCTCTATCTCCATAATCCAGGTTTGAGCTTCAACTGGATTCATGGACCCACGGAATTCAGGTGGTCCAACCGCCTTAAACTCCTTAAACGTTGTACCATGGTTTTGAGGTTGATTCTGCAACGCTCCTGTCAATAGTGTCACTAGTTGTTGAACGGGATTCGCATCAACATTGTCGTTAGCTTCTTCGGTGGTTCTCTGTTGTGTTGGTTGACGTCTGGGAGGCATTTTCTGTTTAAAATAAAACATCTATTAGACCATTACTCAACTTCTTTAAGTATTTCTAATTAACTTGCCTCTACAAAAGAAATAACCACATAGCACATAACACTTTGAATAAAATAATAACTTTTATTTATTCATAAACTTTTTGAAAACATAACACAATAGCATCTCTGCTATCTACATCCTTTCCTGAACTACAAAAGTTTCAGGACAACACCATTATTATCATATCCCATGGTTACTTAACACTAGGGATTTACACATTATTTAATACATATTACGTGCATTACAGGCACACTTTCTACGATGATCTATTAAGATACTTCTTAGCCCTATCACGTTCTTCCTCCATGACTCGAAACATCGTTCTTCGATCTAACACAAATGATGGCAGCGTCTCGAACTGAATCGGATATCCCATAACTTGATCTTGAGCTCGATTAATTGCGGTGTCGAATATTTTGACCATTTCTTTCATCTTCATCCTTTTTGCCTGTGAGCTCCTTACTGCTCTTCCAGTTCGTTGATAAGCTTCCTTGTATGCATCTTCAGCTCTTGCCCTCTTAGCCGCTTCTTCTCTCAGCCTGCTCTTCAGTTCAGCAACCATCTCGATCAATTGTTCCTTTCTCCTTCAGTCTGTGTTAGTTTCTCCTCGGCGTTTGTCAGTCGTTCATCACGATCCTGGATCTCGCCGTCTTTTTGTGTAATTGTAGTCTGTTGTTCAGCTACTATCTCCTGCAACTCCTCCACTGTATCTTGTAGTTCCACGTTAAGGTCGTGCACTTCATCATATACATGGCCAGCTATCGAGTTAAGCGGAATCCTTTCCTCCTCATCCTCGTCATCCTCATCCTCCTGCGGTAACTCAATGGGATCCTCCTCGTCGTCTGTCTCCACATCATCATCCTCATCCTCAACTACTGTGACCAACGGGGCTGACTCCCGTGGCAATAGTTGTTCCCAAACTACCTGAACATCGTGAGGTTCCTCCTCTACAGGCATTTGAGATCCCTCCTCCCTAGCCTGACTGGACTCTCCAACATTAGTCATCCTGACAACAAAGTTTTAAAGTTTTAATTAATAATCATTACTACTCGACACTCACGAGTACATAAACATAAACACATAAGCACATAAGTGTTTTATTACTTCTTTCTTAAAACTCGATAAGAGTTAACTCCACTATCTTTTCAAAAGGTTACTTCCTAAGGCTTTTCCCCCACCTAAGGTTCATAACCTAAAGCTTTGATACCAACATGTGACACCCCCAAATCCTGGTACTCCATTCCTCCTCAAGATTTGGTGTTCACGTAATCAAAACATTCATTTCTAACTACCCAATTATAATAAAATTGAATAAATAAACCTGCCCATACAGGATTAAATTTAAATAAATCTCCCAGGTTATCTAACCTTTACAAACATTCATTCATTCATGCGGAATAATTAAAATAACATTCATTACAATCTTTAAACAAGTCTGAAAATAAACTATTCAATCTATTACAGGTCTTCAGCATTGTTTCATCTTTCCTTTCCCTTTACTGGTGCTAGGTACATCACCAGTTTCAACCTTAGCTGTAAGAAAGTTTATAGGCAAGAGTGAGCAAACAAAGCCCACTTGAAATAATAATAGATAAATCATTTAACTTTACATCATTTGCCAATATTAGGTTTAAAAGAACTGAACAATAAATTCTATTACTTTCTGAAAACTTTAATCAATTACTGAGGGTCTAATGACCACGAATCATGTCCACAGTTATAAGTAATCTTTCAACCTAAACTTTAACAGTCATAAGACTGTAAGGACTTCATGTACTTAGGGGGATTAACCCTTCGTACAATGTATTGTGCACAACCATTTCAACGCTAAGCGTAAACCTCTATTAAAAGAGTTGTTCATCTCAATATTTAGAATACAAGTCCGCACCAAAGTAAGTTTGGTTTGGATAAGCTTTCAAGGAAATTTGGAATTTAACGAACATCAACCAAGGAGTAGTTGAATAAGACCAATAACACTATACTATATAATAATAGTGATTGAATCAATCATAGTAAACTAAAGTCATGCATTAGGAATAATCAAATAGCATACAATTTGAATAACTATAGCATACCTTGCTTGAACAATACTAAGCCAAGGTTAATTAGAATTGAATACTAAACATACATAGCAATTTATTTATGCATGCTAAACAACAAGTGTAATACAAGAATAATTTGTTCAACATCAAACCAAAGTTTAGACAGCTTGCATCATTATAAGGTAATCGAATTGAAAACAATAATTAGTTCAATAAGATAAAGGATTAGAAATCTTGCATCGTCATGAGTAACTAAATACAATGACCTACTCAATAATAGAAAATCTCGCTCTACGAAAATGTAGAGGTAGCAACTTGCAACAATTGTAATTGAATTTGAAAACAATAATGTACCAAATGAATTTAAATTCGCACAATGAAGTTTTTAAGTTTTGAGTTAGAGAACTTGCCTTGTTCGTAGGCTAAACCGAATCAATTTGAATCACAATATCCTATATACATATGTCATCGTGACATAGTTAGTCATTAACACATAACTAATACATTCATCGTGTAGGTTAAACAATCACTACTCACGTTCACCAAAGGTCCTACACATATCATATGTATTGACAATACACATTAGTTATACTAACATTAGATTCATATAGCTTACTAACAAAAGCGCATCTTTTCATGAACATCACTATTTAGCTTTATTACAACTACTTAAGTGATCATGCCATTGCACTATATACACATTAACAACTTGATACAACATCCTATTACATGTCTAACATGTTATCATTAGGTTATACTAATACACAAAGGATTGCACTTGCTTCTGCGCATTCCAACGCCTTCCGATGGCCTCCAAATACACAATAGTCCTAAAGATAGCCGTTTTGACTCTTCATAACGATTTCAAATTGAAACACTTAAAGAATAAAAGTTATAGGCCTATTCGTCCTCGTTTCGAATCATCTTGAATCGCATCAATCAAAGTTCGTATGAAAAAGTTATACTCATTTTAGTAAACTACGTCGGTTAATTTTTTTTTTTCTCAAAATTTTGGCTTGACAGAACACCCCCCCACCGGGGCGGGGGTTTTTGCACTAGGGGGCCGTCGGGGGCGGGGGTCACTGCTGCGATTATACGATTTTAGCTCTAGAACACTAAGAAAAGCCAAATTAGGCCTCCAAACTCCTTTCTAACAACCATACCAAACTACCCAATGAGTAAATAGGCTTACATAAACATAATATAATACTTTCTAACGCGTTTCTAGTCATCTAAACAACATAAACATCAAATTTACAACACCCGATTTCAATATTTTTGGCAAAACTCCATTGTTGACAATTTTTAATGAAAATCAACACTGTGATTTTGTTTTTCAATAAAAACAAAAATTTCAAAACATCATAGTTATGATTATACATACTTTATCAATTTTCATAATCAATTTATCAATTGAACAACTACTTAAACCTTAATTTCTATTGTAAACTAAGCCATGTTCATATATATTCAATATAACTCACTGTAATATGGTTTCTTCACAAATTACATACATACATGAATTAATTGACTATTCCTATATATAACTTATGAAAAACAATTTTTATAACAAATAATTTAACATACAAAAACATATACCACACACAATTTATCCTTCACAAAAAATTTTTCAGAGAATTTTTTTGGAAGAGAAGACAACTAAAACTTTTGAAAAATAAAAGGGTTTAGATGATACCTTGTATCCTAGAAGATGATAACTTTGTTTAAGAAGATGATAACAAGACTTCTTTTCCCTCAATTCTTGTCACAATTTCTCTAGGATTATCTCAATTTTTCTCTGTATTCTTCTTCTTCTCCTCTCTTCTTCTTCTGAGTCTTTCTCCTAACTCTATTCTAACTTACGTACTAACAAAAAGATATAACGCATACTAATAATAATATAGGTATTAAGTATAAAATATTAATATATGTATAACTGACATCAGTTATCTAACTTTTTAAAATCAAAAGCCCTAAGGCTTGTTTGGCTAACATAATAAAAATAACTCATTAACTCTTACACCTTGTTTGGTAAACCTAATTAAAATAAATCAATAATCCTTATACCTTGATTGGTAAACACCATTAAATTAAAGACTTAATTTGCATTAAAACTTGTTTGGCCCAAAACTAAATTAAAGTCCTTTAATTTATTTTAATAACTCCTTTAT
>CM029014.1:215076299-215232694 GCA_016801055.1 Panax notoginseng | reverse complement strand
TTTATCTATCTTATGAGTGAACAAGAGGAGTGGGGCGACGATATTGGGAGCCAACAATTTTAGTTCGCACATGAAGTTCGGGCGTGATGTTTTTTTGGGATATATTTGTATAAGTCTCTCATTTTATAAGTTTCTTATAAATAAGAGACTGGGGGACAATATTGGGATGTGATTATTTGGGTCTACCATGGTGCAGCCCAATCTATTAATGATCCGGATCTGGTGATGAACCATATGTATTTATTATGACAGTAGAAGAGTCCTTATTAAAATAGGATTGTGTTTCCTTATTTGGAGAGATAAGGAATCCTTTTCCTAGTTGGATGCAGGTGGAGGTTACATCTATATATATGGCTACAAGTTAGGGTTTAGAGGGGGCATAAGAGATACAACACAAATATACAACTTGTACCCTCAATATTATTATAGTGGATTACTCTCTCTCTCCGTGGTTTTTTCCCCAATTGGGTTTCCACGTAAATCTTGTGTTCATACTTTATATCTTTTTATTTATGTTTGTGTGAATTTATTTCGTGAGTTTGATTTCACAACAATTACTCCATCAATCGTTGGCGCTATTTTGGCCTGCTGTTTTGGTGATTTCGTCAGGCGTACAAAATCAGGCGTTAACATTTGGTAAGATTCATCAGGAGCAACACCATGTATTTAATGTTCATACGCATGATAACTACATATTTGCTTATATATATATAGATTCACACACACACACACACACACCACACATATATATATATACACAATATCTCTTAAGCTATTCACACGTTTACAAGAACAATACTGGATATAGGTTGAGGCATAGCTAAGTAGAATTTCTACAGTTGACAAGGAGAATCTATCATGAATATTTCCCCTCAAATACACCAAAATGCAGATTATATATGTTTGCCATATCAATGAAACCATGCAGCACCAGAGACTAAATTTAGCACAAATTCAGTAACAACCACAGTTGCAGCCTATTGTAACACGATGATGGGGTCTACTGTAACATGATACACCTATTAAGTAAAGCATGAGTAGAAACTTTAATCATACAGATTAGATGAGCAAACAAATTCAATAATACAAAAAAGGTACACCCTCATTGTCTGCAGTTCAAAAAGGAAAGAAATCCAACATAATGAAGAACAAAATATTAATTGTTTAAAAGACATCACTGTTTCAACTTTCAAGCTAATTGATTAGAATGTAAATAAGCACAGAAAGTCTCCCCTATAATCGCGAATACAGGAAAGTGCTGCTACCTCATCATTAGTCACTTGTTCATCTAAAACAGAATCAAACAGAACTCATGTTTGTCAACATAAGTAGTCAAGTCCACCTTCCATGCCAAACAAAAAGAAAAATTAGTATCTTCCCACCGACAGAAATAGTAATGCTACTTTTGAAACAAGCTATTTTATCAAGTTTTCACATCATATTCAGCCCGCGAAAGTCTCCATCTGTTTGGCCTCTTTGATGTCGGCTGCTCATCACCTCAAAGTCACTGTCAAATCTTTAGTGACAGCAGCATAAAAGGTGATGGTTCAAATGGTTTTGTGATAACATGCTGAAAAGAAAATTGAAGTGATTATTGTTTACAAATCCAGGTTCTAGCTATGAGAGGTACACTGGATGGTACTTAAACTACTATCTAAGGAGACCAATCTTACTAACTGATATCTAGCAAAAGAAATGAACTATAGTATCATATTATTTAAAATCAAATGTAGCCACATAATTAAAACGATAGCATAAGTTATAGTTAAGCTCCTAATTAGCATGTTGATCACTCAAGCTGGCTCATAAAAACAAATTCACATGCCTTTTATACTTGTGTTGTCGGAGGAAATCAAGTAACGGATCAAAAGAATCTTTGTTTCGGAACATGATTGAAGAGAGGTGACGGTGAGGAACTGAACCCCATTGCCAATATAAGAGGAACTGGTGGGCATGGAAATGTAGCATTGAATTGCTCAAAATCAAGCTCAAGCATGTAATAGTCATTAACCCTAACAGAAATTTTCAATAGATCCTTATCTGCATGAAGCTAAATGATGCAAAACTAATGACATGTATTTTCCAAAATCACAATATAGCACAAAAATTGATAGTCATTACTGCCCCATCAGTAAGTTCTTCCTTGAAGTGAAGATATTCAGCAACGCTTAACTGCTCCACACTGAGCTCAATTACATTAACACGAACATATTCCCAAACACCAGGCCTCGGACGAACTGCCAATCCTACAAACGGAGGCAAAACTATAGCTTCCTATTACCAAATGATAAAGCATAAATGACAAAAAATGAGAGCATGCATTAAATAAGAAGAGGTTATAAAAAGGGTAGCAGGGACCTATAAAAAAGAGAGGGTTAGGCAGACATTTTAAATTCCCTGTTTTTTCTACTTTTGTAACAAAACCTTAATGAAACAAGGAAAGCAAACCAGGAATGATATGCAGAAACTTATTAGATGGATTTCAATTATAAGAAATTCAATATCTTAACCAGCAGAAACTTGGAAGTACAACTGGAGTGTACACTACGTACGGCGAAGTAAGTAATTTATATACATACGTGCAGTTTATTTACAAATTTTTAGAGGGTGATGCTCTGTGTAATTTCTAAGAAAAGGTAAGAAATTTATATACTCCATTGTTCCAAAAGAATGAGAACCCACTTCCAAAATCAAGAATGAAATTGCATTATATTTAAATAAGTTGTGATATTGACCATTGTGTTAAACATAATGATTGTGAAAATGGACACTCAGCCAGAATAGATGCTATTGTCTACTTTCATGGAAACAAAAAACCAAAATAAAAAAATAGTAACAAGATTGAGAAAATTTCTTTTTGTTTATAATTTTTACCGACATACAAACATGTATAGTTTTTAAAATTTAAATAAATAAATAAATATGGGTCCATCTCTGAGATTTTGCCTTCCAATTTCATCGCCTTTGATATTGTCTAGCTCGTCAATCAAATCATGGGTTGCAATATCCCCTTCCCTAGTGCCACATATCTTTCAAAACACACAAAAACAGACAGTACCAAAAAAACAGAAAAATGAAAACCTAAGAGTACAATCTTAAAATCAATCCAAAAAAATTGAAGTGATCGGCTTTTTCTGGCAGCTTCACGATTCTGAGCAAGCCAAAGACATCTCACTTCTGTAAATCATTACAAACAACAAGAAGAAAAACAAACCAGAAACCCTAAGCCCTCTTCTGGTATTCAGCAGACAAGTAAAATTCAAACGAACAAATTCATACATTTCTTATAATAGAACAAATAACCTAATTAAATATTCAATAAATAGTAGAACAAGATCTGATGATATGGAGTTCTTTCCCGATACGGCGAGGGGTATTTCGAGACCAAACGTCGGCGAAGAAAAAAATCCGGCGAGCTTGTGCAAAGGAAAAGAAACGAACCTGGAGGGGCATTCTGGGGTTTTTTTGCGCAGGAATAGAGAAGACGTTTGCTGTCATATAGGACTGATGAGATATTCTGTAAGTCGCCATTAATCTTTAAGCTTAATGCACTCAAGCGAACGAGTAAAATGGCATAGGATGTGGAGTTAAGAGTTTGAGGACTTCGAAAAGGAGGGAAACAGGCTTCCCTCCGTGTTTTTACCGTGCATAACGTTTTTTTTGAAAAACCGTTATAACTTTAAAATTAAAAATTGTCCCTTATATACCTGCAACGTTTTTGTATATCTATCTATAACATTTTCTCAAAAGCGTCGTCCAAAAAATGAAAAAGTCTTGGCAGACAGAAAATCTAGACAGGAAAATTGGATATTTTCAAATTTATTTATTTATTTATTTATTTATTTTTATTTGTGACTCTCAAAAAATGTATAGTATTTATTACGACAGAAATTTTTACAAAATATAATGTACAACCTTGTTTCTTGTATATGTATCTAAATTACACCTAAAACACTATATTTTGTAAAAATTTCTATTAGAATAAATACTATACATTTTTAAGAGTCACAAGTAAAAAAAAAAAAAAAATTGGAAAATGTCTAATTTTCCTGTCTAGATTTCCTGTCCGTGTAGAACTACTCGCAAAAAATTGATCATAAAACTTTTTATAAAAACGTTGTTATTTAAGTGTCATTTTTTTACTGTTTTGTTTTGTAGTAGTGTTTAGTCAACTGATTAGCTACTTTTATAGATAAATTATAAATTATAATATTATATATTCAAAACCTTATATCGTGGTTCATGAGATTAATTAGCTTGAAAGAAAGAATTCTAGCAACAACAAAAAATAGAAGAATATAGATTTAATAATCTTGATAGAATAGAACTATGGTGAACTTATGGTCACTATAGTGGGATCTAAAAAAAATTATTTTATTTTCTTAACTTTTTATTTTTAATTAGTTTACGGAGAGACCATTTTTTTTTTTTTTGCCTAATTTCGATGATAAAGCAAAAACAAGAGAAAAACAAATGAGAAAACAGTTGGGCTTAAATGAAACAGTTGGCCTTCATCTTTAGCTTGGGCTTGGGCTTGGGCTTGGGCTTGGGCTTGCCCGGTCCAATAAACAGTCTTAAATATGGCGGATGAAAGTGCTAAAGTAGACGAAACTATGGGTAACAAATGTAATTAACATATAACCAAACAAAATCACATAGACCTAAACGGCTAAAACCTAACCATATTCACCCTGGCCAGTTCGCCGTTGATTTCCCCTCTTCTTGCTCGCGCACACGCAGAGAGTTCAAACTCAACCAAAAATGGCGGACGTGGTGCAGTACAAGCTAGAGCGCATGATAAACGAGCTCGACGACCTCGAGCGCCGGAACCTTTTCTCCCGCCGCGAAATCGCCGAAATCGTGAAACAGAGGCGAAAATTTGAGTACAGACTCAAGCGTCCGAGCCCGCTCAAGCAAGATTACTTGACATACATTGATTATGAGAAGCAACTGGACGCCCTTCGCCTCCTCAGACGAAAGGCCGTGTCTCGGGAGTTGAAGAAGAACGGCAACAAGAAATTGAAGAAATCAGTTTCAGATTTTGCTGGTGTTTCGAGAATTGTTGAGATTTATCGTTTGGCCACGAATAGGTTTAAGGGAGATATTCAGCTCTGGTTTCAGTATCTTGAGTTTTGTAGAGAACGAAGAAATGGACATATGAAGAAGGTATATATATATATATATATATATATATATATATATATATATATATATATATATATACATATGGAATTATCAGATAGTAGAAATTTGAAATGTGGACTTTTTGAATTTTCTCTTTCTTTTGTCAATAAAATTTTATTTTTGATGATTTAAGAATTTAGAATTTGATTTTCTAAGTTTTGTATTTGTTCGTACGTACGTGTAATGTGTGTGTACATCGGTTGGTAAAAAAGTTAATCATTTTGCATTTACTATTTAAGCTTGCAATCAATATTGTCCTAAAATTGGCAATGAACAATGTAAACTTAAGTCGTGATAATTTGTAAGTTTTGTATGTGTTATTTGGTTCTGTATTGTGTGAAATTGGAATATATTTTATGATATCTTATTCAAACTAATCATTTTAGCTTATATGCTTTTGTTAATTGTGCTAAGAGTATGTATATATTAACTGTATGTCTAATTAGTAATGAATGTTTCTGATGTCAAGGCTACTTGACCCTCAATTAAGGTTTTAACTATGGTTTTCGAAATCTTAACTTTTGTTAATACTTAGGTCCTGGCCCAAGTTATCAGATTTCATCCTAAAGTTCCAGGGGTTTGGATTTATGCAGCAGCTTGGGAGTTTGACACCAACTTAAATGTAGCAGCTGCTCGTGCTTTAATGCAAACTGGTTTAAGAGCATGCCCAACTTCAGAAGATCTATGGGTAGAGTATCTTCGTATGGAACTCACATACCTTAATAAGTTAAAAGCTCGGAAGGTTGCTCTTGGGGAAGATGAAGGAACACTAATTCGGGAGCATAATGATCCCAAGGATAAGCAATGGCGAGATGAAAACAAAGAGTTATTTATGTCTCTTGATGACAATAGGGAGAATGATGAGGCATCAGATGTCAAAATTGGGGAGTCAGATAAGAAATC
The DNA here is from genome assembly GCA_016801055.1 of Panax notoginseng. Taxonomy (NCBI): domain Eukaryota; kingdom Viridiplantae; phylum Streptophyta; class Magnoliopsida; order Apiales; family Araliaceae; genus Panax; species Panax notoginseng. Next base: position 215,226,607 of record CM029014.1, on the reverse strand, counting down.
AGATTTGTTTCGAGAGCAAGGTTTGAGTATTCTTCGAGCCGTTTACAGTGGTGCAATTGATGCTCTCCCTTCAAGTTTTAGCATGAGAACTCGGTTTATGGAGATTCTTCTAGCCACCGAGTTAGCACATTCAGAAGAAATGCAAAAGGAGATACTTGCTGACATGAAAAGAGATTTTTCAAATAATCCAGAATATTGGGACTGGCTTGCAAGAGTTGAAACTGTTGGCCTTCATAGTACACAGGAAATGAGTAAAGAAATTATGTTAGATCAGCTACAGAAAGCAATTCAGGTATGCTACCTTGCCACGTTATTATTTATAGGTCTTGCTACTATTTTCAGTATTTTGCATGTGTACTCAATTATACTTTAGAGTTTAGAGCTACTTAATTTAGCAATTTATATATATGTAACTTTACTTTGTGTTGAAGATTCTATATGTTGGATTCATTTCAGTGTAGCTGTGTAAAACGTTGTATTTAATGTATCTATGATGTACTGTAAATATATGATCAGTACGTGAAACTAATGTATTGATTAGCATGTCGTGTAAAATGGAAATCCATAAGAATGAAATTCATATCCATTCAAAAGAGTGCTGAGACTCTTCATTTGTAAACAACCATGTCCAATAGTATTTTTGCTCTGGCAATCTGTGTAAACTACACATTTGCTGTTTAGTGAATAGGGCATGAGTGAGTCTAGGCTTCGGGGGATTATAGGATTTGATGAAAACTCATCCCTTACTCTCATTTTTCTGTTGCTTCGTTTGCCCATTTATCCTTCACTGGGTTAGTGGGTTTTCACATATTTTCTGTTGCATTCCAGAAAAGCATGCTTAGTTGTGTTCTTGTTGGGGTACCTATAGACATCTCTTGATCACCTTGCATTTTACATATATAGATTTATGAGGAGGCGTTGAAGATTGTGCCAACAACCATGATGTTTAACCTTTATACAAAATTTTTGGTGGATGCAACTTTTCACAAAAATGGAGAGATTCAGAATTCTGCTATTCTTGGCTCTTCAGCTGATGGTGTGGATTCTATTTCACACGTATTGATGGTGTACGAAAAGGCTGAAAGAATGGGTTGCATTACTGAAGATCTTGTGTGCCAGCATGTAACATTTTTGTTGGAATTCGGGAGATTAGATGAAGCTAGGAACTTGGCAGAAAAGCTTTGTAGTGGAAAGCTTCTAGATGCAGTGCGTTTATGGGTTTTGCGGCTATCAATAGAGATCACATGTCTTAATGAGAAATCTCCTTCTCCAAGCAAAGCTGACCTGTCATTTGTCTTCAAACTCTTCAGAGGCATTCTAATGAAAGCTTCCATTTCAAAGGCTGAGAGCTTGTGGGTTATGGTATGTAAATAATACTACATCACTTTCCCTTTACTTTTGTGAAAGTTGAGATTGAAATGAATATTGTTTTGTTCGACTTGTAATGTCATGTTAAAATTTTGAGCTACTTGACTCTTCTTTTTGATTTGTGTACGAGCCACTTGACTCTTCTTACTTTAAAGAATGGCTTATATAGAAGTTTTAATTTGTATATCTTCATGCCAACTACAAATGCTTCTACGTATTTACCATCTTGTCTTTAATTTTTTGATATTTATTTTTTATTTTAACTTTCTTTATTTGTGAGAAAAAAGTGAAGGTTTGATCTTTTTTCTATACTGTATACTCTGAATATACATGTTCCCTAACAAGTTAGAAGATAAGGTTTCAGACCCCCCCCCCCAAAAAAATATTTTCTCCAGCACCAACTTAAGTTTGATAAGAAAATTGAGCATCGTATAATGATAATGAATCAAAGGAAGCACAATATAGGAGAGAGCAGTTTTACGTGGTGTTTTGGAATCACTTTTAGCCAATGTATTAGGATTTTTATAAACCTTCAAAGCTATTTTGCATTTCTTCTTTCTTCTGGACAACCTGATGTACTCTAGGGCCTCCAAGTTTGCAGAATAGTATTATATTATCTCTGACAGAATGATTCCCCACCGTCTTTCATTTCATATTGATGTGCCAGAGCCATATTCGGACTATCTATTCAATATTTTTGATTTTTAATTTGTCTAGTATGCCATACAATGTATGTGCTGTAAATGCCTATTTGTTTTCTTGACCCAAACACAAGAATGGAGTGTTTCATACCGATACGCATATTCTCTCTTCCATTTTATTTTTCGAGCTGAGTCGCTTGTAGGTTCTAATGTCTATTTAGGAGGGAATCATCTTGAGTTTCATGTTATTCTTTAGCAGTAGTCGTAATTCTACTAACATTTCATTCATGAATAATTTGATGACATAATTAATTTGTAAAATTCATATATTTTTCCTCTCTTTGTAGGCTTTCAAGTTTTTCGCAAATCAAAGACGTTATTTTGACAACCTTGTGGAGATATCCCTTGTTTTGTTGGCTAAAGATGGTGGTAGTGATGTTGGATTTTCACTATCTTCTGCAATAGTAAATTTGGTTCTTCAAAAGGATGGAATTCAGAGTGCAAGGGAGATGTATAAGCGGTATGTACCTAGATCATCAGCTTTTGAACATTATTTTCGTGGATTTCATCATAGTGACCTTCAAATTATCTAAATTTCAGATATTTAGCAGCGGAATGTCTCCTCTTATAATTAACCATACTAATTGCTTCTGACTCTTCTTTTTTGTCTTGCTTCCACAATATGCAATTGTTTCTAAGAACAAACTTAAATTTAGAAGTTGACTCAATTGTACTTGTAATCAGCTATGTACTTGATTTTAGCACGTCAAACATGTCATTTTTTTGTTTTCCACTTTGTCTACCCTACTCGGTTCATTTTATGAATTAATTGCTTGCAAAAAACCGTTAGCTGTTTTACTTCTTGTGCATGTGCTTAAAATTATTTAGAATCAAATTGTGTCATATGGGAACTTATACAAAACCTTCTGTCTTGTTTCGAGTGCAGATTTCTTGCTTTACCTCATCCTGGTCTCGCAATATATAGAAATTGCATTGAGCTGGAATTGAACCTTGCATCCGCGGGTGACAAACCCTGTCTTGTAAAAGTCCAGAGGTTATTTGAATCTGCACTTGCAACATATGACCAAGATGTGGGTCTGTGGCAAGATTATTATAATATGGAGTGTAAGGTAAGGCTGGCTCTTTTTTTGCTTCCATTACTAAAAATCACCTTAGGGTGCATGATCTTATATGGACAGATCACTCTAGAGAAGAACCACACTAGATTGTGCAAGTCTTTGAAAAATTATCTTGGTTGATTGTTGCTAAACGACTCTAATTTCCTTCCTCCCTACTTTAAGCTCCCAAAATCCTTCACAGGTGGAGTTAATACCAAATCCCTCGTGACTATCAAGAGTTAGGATGAGGGTACACTCCATTACACCTTCCACCCGATATTCCCCAATACACTTTTGGTAACAAAAATATTACATTTAGTGACACAATAATATTTGTAGTAAATAATCGTGATGTGTATTTAGAGAAATTGGATGAAAAGTATAATAGAGGGGAGAGGGGAGAGGGGAGAGGGGAGAGGGGAGAGGGGGGAGGGGGGGAGATCTTGGTCCTGAGATTTATGTTAGCTAGGCTTGCTGAAATCCTTCTTTAGGGAGAGTTTTTGACAACCCATATTTGATTATTGCAGATGGGAACATCAGAAGCAGCTGCTGCTGTCCATTGGCGTGCAAGGAAGACACTGAAAGACAATGCGGCATTTCTGACTAGTAGAAATACGTGATGAATATTTACTACATGTGGGATCACATTCAATTTTGACTTGTTTGGTCTTCCTCCCTTTCCATTTCCCCCTCATAGTATTGTATTTGTAGAAGAAACAGATATCAAATGATACGAGATAATTTTATTTTCCGTATTTTGTCTTTCCCATTCGCTCAGGCTGCGATTATATATAGGCAAAAGGAAAGAGAGAAACAGAGTCGGATCTAACATCTAAATCATGTATTTTGATTTAAAGTCCACCAAACCTGAGTTTTTTTCACCAGCCCTTACAAGAAATATTGTAATGATCTCCATAAAAAAAAAAAAAAAAATATATATATATATATATATATATATATATATATATATATGGGAATAATTTGTTACGAATAAAAAATAAACATAATAAGTCATCTTTATTGTCCACTGGAAGAACGGACGACCGACTATTAATACTGGACGAAGATTAAAAATAATATTATATCTGTTACTATTAGTAGCGGACGAGTGATTGTCGTTAGACCTTGTTTTATACGGTAATAATAATATATGTCAATTTTTAATTCATAGCATGTATGCGTTATGAATATATATATATATATATATATATATATATATATAATATAATATATATATATATATATATAGGGAGATGATCCATAGCAAGTATTTGTTATGGATGAAAATTGGGCAAATACCATCATAACCATCCACTCTATAAATTAAGGGCGCAGATTAAAAATGGGATAGTGTCGTCCGCTACTTCGTCTAGCGGACGCTGAAAAAAATGATCGGACCAAATTGCCCACTACACATACATAGGTTGAACTAGCGTACGAATACTTTTCCCTCAAACCGCCCTGCGATTTTCTTCTTCAATTAAATCCTCCATCCTTTGCTGATGCGAAGAATGCGATGCTGCAACCCCCATATTCGAGATCTGTATATTATAACCATATTTTATTCCTTCTTTGATATGGATGCAAATCGGCGATTTATTCCTTATGTGATATGGATTGCATATCTTTGGGTTTCCTTGTTTGTTGATAGTTTGCGTTGACTGTTGGCTTATTGGCTTATACACCCAACAATGTTGGCAGGCAAATACATCCGCCCAACTAACTGTTGGCTTATACACCCAACACTGTTGGCTGTCAAATACATCCGCTTGGGGGCAAATTGGGCATTAAATTTTTTTTTTATAATCCGCTACTTGGTCTAGCGTATGGGATTCATTTTTTTTCAGCATCTGCTAGACGAAGTATGTGACGCCCCCAAAATAGGTATACATCACATATTCTGAGTCGCCAAAAATATGATACAGATTACAAATACAATCTTAAATATACAACATGAGCTGTGAGTTTTAATACAAATATTATCTTCTAGACAGTATTCAAACTCAAAATAAGTCCTCAATACATTTATTTTCACACTATTTCATAAAATAGTGAGGACTACTAATTAATGCTATCATCTGGACCGTCACTCCGTTCCCCGACTAGTCCCTGCTACGTTCTCATTTCCTGAAGAGAACAATGAAAGTAAAAGGGTGAGCTCAACTAGCTCAGTAAGAAATATTATGACTAAGATAATGCAGAATAAATTATCCTTAGCCTTCAATAGTGTTAAACTGATACAATATAACAAACATCAAGTTTAACTGCAGCGGAACAAGCAATCTATTAAAAGAGTCAAGTAGAGAATAAAATCTACTACCTTTTATGATTTAAAAGGTTTTTCATCACTTTTATCGCTGAGACTCAGCTTAATAAATAATCCATATCATCCCTGCACTACGGCCAATGATATTCATTAATATCACGACCACAAATTATCCATGCACTACGGGCCAAAGATAATCGTGTTTTCATCAACGGTTCTGATCATGCCATAAAATAATTCATCTTTGCACCCTTGGCCAAAGAGAATCCATAGTCATAATCATACCAAAAACTGTCCATCAATGCACTACGGGCCAATGAAAACTTTTTCCACATCATTTGTAACATTACGGTCATGATTACACCGAATAATCCCTAGTCATAATCATACCAAGTCCATCTATGCACTACAGGCCACAAATGACTTTCAACAAAATACAAACATGAGGATGATGACAATGATATAAAAATTCAATAAAACAAGTTCAAGAATTAATTTATCCAAGAACCAATAACGTTCAAATTGTCAACATGATACTGCTTTATAGAGTAAAATTCAAGAATGCTCAAAAGAATATTTCCGTGAAAAGATACTGGATGAAGCGCAAATATCAAAGATATTCTACTAATTTCATAGAGTATAAAAGCTAAAACTTTAACCAACTGAGTACAATAAAGAATTGAATAACAAAAGAAATCATCAGACATGCGATAGACCGCATAGACAGGTTATTCCAACAGAATAATAAATAACGGAACCAGGTCATGCGTAAACGCACATACAAGATATTCCAACAGAATAATAAAGAATGAAATAACAACAGAATTCACCATGCATGTGATAGACCGCACAGACAGGTTATTCCAACAGAATAATAAATAATGGAACCAGGTCATGCGTAATACGCACAGACGGGATATTCCAACAGAATAATAAAGAATGGAATAACAGAAGAATTTCACCATTTATGCGGTACTTCGCATATACAGGTTATTCCAACAGAATAATAAGGAATGGAATAACAGAACAATTTTACCATGTATGCGGTACTTCGCATATACAGGTTATTCCAACATAATAATAAAGAATGGAATAACATAAGAATTTCACCAAGTATAGGGTAGTCCACGTTAGACCTGGCAAAATTGGCCCAGGCCCGCGGGCCGGGCCGGGCTGGCCCGTAAAAACTGGGCTTTGGGCTTAACTTTTTTAGCCCATAGAAACTTGGGCGCTTTTGGCCCGGCCGTGGCGGCCCGGTCCGGCCCGGCCCGTGGCCCGTGAGTTTTTTTTTTTTTTTTTAAATAAAATTTTGCTACTTGTAGGGCTTGAACACAAGACTTGTAAGTAAATAAATAAGAGTTCAAACCAACTAAGCTACAACAACTATTTATTTTTAATGCAATCTTCAATAAATTTTAACTATATTTAAAAATTATAATTAAGATATGTAGTTAATGTAAGTAATTAATTAATAATACTAATTTATAATACTATTAAAATTTTAATTGATTGAGATATGTAGTTAATAATTTTAAAGTATAAAACTATTAAACTAACAATTATTAGTTTAAGTTAGATAATATAATTATAAAAATTTAAAATTATCTATATATTAGTATTAATTACAATATTTATTATTTTTAAAAGTTAAATAAATTATATTAATTTTAAAGAATCAAATTTGATTATATACTTTGAATTACTAGCAATATATAATCCGAATCAACCACTAATTTTTTAGATTGTAACTTTGCAAGTCCAAAATCTATACACAATAATATAGATAATTTTATCCCTTAATTATGCAATCCCCTTACTTATTGTAGTACATTTGGAAAGTAAATCAATCATTATCCCTTAATTATGCATTCCCCCTACTTATTGGAAAGTAAATAAATAATTACCCCCAAATCATGCCTTTAGAATAATATCTAAAATTATAATACTATTAAAATTTTAATTGATTGAGATATGTAGTTAATTTAAGTAATTAAAATTATAATTATTACTATTTTTGGTGTATCAAGATTTTACAAAAAAAAAGTAGAAAAAAACCCGATGGCCGGCCCGGCCCGTCCAACCTGGGCCACGGGCCTCACTTTTTCAGCCCGCCAAAACCCGGGCCGTTTTTAGCCCGGCCCATTTTTGGCCCGCCCGCGCTCGGCCCTGCTCGGGCCGGGCCCGCCCACCCGTTTGCCAGGTGTAGTCCACGTATACAGGTTATTCCAACATAACAATAAAGAATGGAATAACAGAAGTTCTCTTCATGAATACGAAATGAATAATACCCCTTACCTTTGAAGAAACTGGATATAAGAGTAGTGAAGTAGCAGAATACTTTTCTTCTTTCTCTCTATACTTTCTCTCTCTAGAGTTTCAGTGAATTCGTAAGAAATAATGAAGGAATGAGCTTCTATTTATAAGAGAATGGACTGAATAGTAACTAATTCATGAACGGTCCAGATTGATTTACTTTTAAACGGACGGTCCATATTGATTTACTATGCAGTATTAATAAAATATTCTAATAAAATAAAATCTTTTAAATAAAATATAATATATTATATTTATAATCTAATAAAACGAATAACTTTATAAAAGTATTCTGTTTTATATAAAAAATTTTAATATACAAACACTATGCAGATACTATACAAACACTATACATAATAGAATATTATATATTCTATTTATAGTCTAATAAAATAAATAACTTTATAAAAGTATTCTATTTTATATAAAAAATTTTACTATGCAAATACTATGTAGACATTATGCAAATACTATGCATAATAGAATATCATATATTCTAAAAATAAATAACTTTATAAAAGTATTTTATTTTATTACATTAATAATACTAATAAAATAAAATTTATATATATATAAAATATATATAAATATATAATAATATAATATATATATATATAAACTTCCGTGACTTCATAAAAAGACACCTCAATATATTTAACAATGTGACGCCCCCAAAATTAGGTATACATCACCCATCTTGGGTCGTCAGATACATAGTACAAAATACAAATACAACTTACTAATACAACTGTCGTGTACAATACGACAAAACATAAACTGTGAGTTTGAATACAAATATTATCTTCTAGAGAGTATTCATACTCAAAAGGAGTCCTCATTACATTTATTAACACACCATTACATAGAATAGTGAGGACTACTAACTAATACTATCATTCGGACCATCACTCCGTTCCCCGACTTGCCCCAGCTACGTTCTCATTTCCTGAAGAGAACAGTGAAAGAAAGGGTGAGCTCAACTAGCCCAGTAAGAAATATTATGACTAAGATAATGCAGAATAAATTATCATTAGCCTTCAACAATGTTAAACTGATAAAATATAATAGACATCAAGTTTAACTGCAGCGGAACAAGCAATCCATTAAAAGAGTCAAGTAGAAAATAAACTCTACTATCTTTTATGATTTAAAAGATTTTCAACACTGTGATCGCTGAGACTCAGCTTAATAAAATAATCCACATCATCGAATCACCCCTGCACTACGGCCAAGGATATTCGTATATTCATTAATGGTCATGATCATGCCAACAACTGTCCATCAATGCACTACGGGCCAATGAGGACTTTTACCACATCATTTGTAACATTACGGTCATGATTATACCGAATAATCCCTGGTCATAATCATACCAAGTCCATCTATGCACTACAGGCCACAGATGACTTTCAACATTTTATAAACATGAGGATGATGACAATGATATAAGAATTCAATAAAACAAGTTCAAGAATTAATTTATCCAAGAATTAACAACGTCCAAATTGTCAACATGATACTGCTTTGTGGAGTAAAATTCAAGAATACTTAGAAGAATATTTTCATGAAAAGATACTGGATGAAACGCAATTATCAAGGATATTCCACAAATTTCATGGAGTATAGAAGTCAAAACTTAACCAACTGAGTATAATAAAGAATGGAATAACAAAAGAAATCACCATGCATGCGATAGACCGCACAGACAGGTTATTCCAACAGAATAATAAATAATGGAACCAGGTCCGGCGTAAACGCACAGACAGGATATTCCGACAGAATAATAATAAAAATGGAACCAGGTCCGGTGTAAAACACACAGACAGGATATTCCAACAGAATAATAAATAATGGAACCAGGTCCGGTGTAAAACACACAGACAGGATGTTCCAACAGAATAATAAATAATGGAACCAGGTCCGGTGTAAAACACACAGACAGGATGTTCCAACAGAATAATAATAAAGACGGAACCAGGTCCGGTGTAAAACACACAGACAGGATGTTCCAACAGAATAATAGAAGAATGTCACCAAGTATAGGGTAGACCGCGTATACAGGTTATTCCAACAGAATAATAAGAAATGGAATAACAACAGTTCTCTTCATGAATAAGAAAGAATAACACCCCTTACCGTTTTAAAGAAGAGCTGAAATAAGGAAGTAGTTAAGTAGCAGAATACTCTTCTTCTCTCTCTCTATAGTTTCTCTCTCTAGAGTTCAGTGAATTCGTAAGAAATAATGAAGGAATGAGCTGCTATTTATAGAAAAATAGAATGCATAGTAACTAATCCATGAACGGTCCAGATTGATTACTTTAATCTGACGGTCCATATTTAAAGAAAAATCTTTTAAATAAAATATAATATATTCTATTTATAGAATAACTTTAATAAAGTATTCTGTTTTATATAAAAAGATGTTTCTGTTTTATTACGTTAATAATACGAATAAAACAAAACGTCATTATCGCTAAATAATTCATATTATTAACTGACAATAATTGAATCAAACTGAGTGACTTCTCACATAAGCATTAATAATCAATACCGTGTGCTACTATGCAACCACACGTATTACTGTACTTTTACTACCGAGTAGTTCAACAGTAACAATGGTAAAATTTCCGCCGTTATTTTTAATAAAATATTTTTGTCGTTTTCTCAATCCGACAATAATTCCGTTGTGGGGTCCACCAATGATTGTGTCGTTGTACGAATATTCCCTGTTAAAACGAATATTCCCCGACCAATCGAATATTATATAACAACTTGCGTACTTTGCAAAATTTATAAATATTACCCACAACTATAACATTATATCAAATTAACTCCATAATATTCAAAAATGATATTTATAGAAAATTCATCTTTATTTATAAAAGTTGGGGTCTTACAACCTCCCCTTCTTATGAAATTTCGCCCTCGAAATTAGGGTACGTACCTGGTATGTCGAAGAGGTAAGGATACCTTGATTTCATTTCAGATTCTAACTCCCAAGTCATTTCCTCAACATCGTGGTTTCTCCACAAAACTTTGACTTGAGGTATAACCTTGGAGCGTAGAATATGTTCCTTCTTATCCAAGATTTGAACAGGAACTTCTTCATACGTCAAATCTTCCGCTATTTCGTCCGGTTCTAACTCAATAATGTGGTTCGGGTCTTCCACATATTTGCGTAACATGGATATGTGAAAAACGTTATGAACACGAGACATACTTGGCGGTAAAGCGAGTCTATAAGCCACAGTTCCTACTCGATCGAGGATTAAAAATGGACCGATGAATCGAGGATTGAGCTTTCCTCTCTTTCCAAATCTCGTAACTCCTTTCCATGGAGCAACACGTAAGAACACATGATCTCCTACATCAAATTCCACGTCCTTTCGATGAAGATCAGCATAACTCTTTTGTCGATCTTGTGAGGTTTTTATACGTTGTCGGATCGTTTGAATCTTTTCTGTAGTCATACGTACCAACTCCGGTCCCAACAACGTTGCTTCACCCACCTCATCCCAGCATACTGGAGAACGACATTTTCTTCCATACAATGCTTCGAATGGAGCCATGCCAATACTTGCTTGATAACTGTTGTTGTAGGAAAACTCCACCAATGGTAAGAACTTGTCCCAACTTCCCTTGAAGTCAAAGACACAGAGTCTTAATAGATCTTCAAGAGTTTGAATAGTCCTCTCTGATTGTCCGTCCGTCTGAGGATGATATGCTGAACTAAATCGTAACTCCGTGCCCATAGCTTTTTGTAAACTAACCCAAAATCGTGAAGTGAATCTTGGGTCTCGATCAGAAACTATGGATACTGGCATACCATGCAGTCTTACAATCTCGTTTATGTACATACGAGCAAGACGTTCAAGTGTATAAGTTTCTCGTATCGGTAAGAAATGAGCAGACTTGGTCAATCTATCAACAATGACCCAAATCGCATCAATACCTTGAGAAACCCTTGGAAGACCGGTAACGAAATCCATGGTAATGTGCTCCCACTTCCATTCTGGAATTTCAAGTGGTTGCAATGGACCTTTTGGTACTTGATGCTCCGCTTTGACTCGTTGACAAGTTAGACACCTTGAGATAAACAACGCTATCTCTCTCTTCATATTGCTCCACCAAAATGTATGACGAAGATCATGATACATTTTGGTACTTCCAGGATGGATTGCAAACGGTGTGTTGTGCGCCTCCATCATGATTTCATACTTTAAATCAGGGTTGTTAGGAACACAAAGTCTGGAGTTGACTCGAAGTATTCCTTCTTCATCGATTCTTGCTTCCGGCATAGCACCTTCTTGCACTTTCTTCCTCATACGCATCAGCTCCAGGTCTGTAGCTTGAGCAGCTTTAACTTTATCGATTAAAGTCGGTTCTACTCGTATATTCGCCATCATCACATGGGTCCCTGGAGTCTTTAACTCTATCTCCATCCTTTGCAAGTCACACAAAATGGGCCTTTGTGTTGACAATATCGCACTCGTACTTGCATATGATCTTCTACTCAATGCGTCAGCTACCACGTTCGCTTTTTCAGGATGGTATTGAATGGTATGATCATAATCTTTCAACAGTTCAAGCCAACGTCGTTGTCGCATGTTGAGTTCCTTTTGAGTGAAGAAATATTTGAGGCTTTTATGATCCGTAAAGATCTCCACCTTCTCCCCATACAAGTAATGCCTCCAAATTTTAAGTGCAAAGACAACAGCTGCCAACTCTAGATCATGAGTAGGATAATTCCTCTCATATTCCTTGAGTTGTCTTGATGCATAGGCTATGACTTTTCCATGTTGCATGAGAACGCATCCCAACCCTTTGCTCGAAGCATCACTGTAGATGACAAATCCCTCCGAGCCAGATGGTATTGTTAGAACAGGTGCTGAAATGAGTCTCCTCTTGAGTTCTTGAAAACTCTGCTCACATTCTTCGCTCCAACCGAACTTTGTATCTTTCCGAGTCAGCTGAGTTAATGGAGTAGCGATTCGAGAAAATCCTTCCACGAATCTCCGATAATAACCAGCTAAACCAAGAAAGCTACGTACTTCGGTCACTGATTTAGGTTGCTCCCAGCTTTGAATAGCTTCAATCTTTGCCGGGTCAACAGATATTCCACGACTTGATACTACGTGCCCAAGGAATGCTACCTCTTCCAGCCAGAACTCGCATTTCTTCAACTTGGCATAAAGTTTGTATTCACGAAGCTTTTGGAGTACCAGCCTCAAGTGTTGCTCATGATCTTCACGGCTTTTGGAATAAACAAGGATGTCATCGATAAAGACGACCACAAAGTGATCCAAATATTCCTTGAATACCCTGTTCATCATATCCATGAAGGCAGCAGGAGCATTAGTCAATCCAAAAGACATAACTAAGAATTCATAATGCCCATACCGAGTTCTGAAAGCCGTCTTTGGAATATCCTCAGTTCTAACCTTCAGCTGATGATATCCAGAACGAAGATCGATCTTTGAAAAGAATTGTGCTCCTTGCAACTGGTCAAACAGGTCATCAATACGTGGCAATGGGTACCTATTTTTGATGGTGACATGATTCAACTCCCGATAATCAATACAAAGTCGCATACTCCCATCTTTCTTCTTCACGAACAGAACAGGAGCACCCCAAGGAGAAGTACTAGGACGAATAAAACCAATGTCTAACAATTCCTGCAGTTGGGTCTTTAACTCCTGAAGTTCAATAGGAGCCATTCGATATGGGGCTTTGGAAATGGGTTTTGTACCGGGTTCAAGGTCGATACAAAATTCAATTTCACGCTCTGGGGGTAGGCCAGGAAGTTCTTCGGGAAATACGTCAGGAAATTTATTAACAACAGAAATATCATTCAAAGCTGACGTATTTTTGTTTAGATCTGTGACATGAGCTAAGAAAGCTTGACATCCGTTTTTCAATAAACGAATAGCTTTATGGCTTGAGATGACAGCGATTGATTTTAATGGTTTGGTTGCTTGAATTCGCATAATAGGTCGATTAGGAATATGAAAGCTAACAACCTTACGAAAACAATCAATTTTTGCATGATGAGTAGTTAACCAATCAATCCCTAGAATCACGTCAAATGCAAGTATTTTTAATGAAATAAGATCGACAGGTAATGTGTGGGTACCAACTTGAACCAAACAAGACTTATAAACCGTGGATGTAATGAAGGTTTCTCCCAATGGAGTTTCAACTGCTAAGTCAAAGTCTAATTTCTCCGGAATCAAATTTAATCGATGAGCGCAAGTAGGAGAAATAAAAGAATGGGTAGAACCGGTATCAAATAAAGTATAGACTTCGTTAGAGTTTATGATAAGCTTACCCGTGATGACCTCATTCGGGTTCCTTGCTCTCTGGGAGTTCACAACAAACGCTCTCCCTTGCACAACCGGTTTTGACTTTTCTGGGACGGCTTTTGGTGCCTCCATCCTAGCTGAATTTGTTTTCGGTAAACGACAAAATCGGGCTAAATGACCTTCTCTTCCACAATTATAACATGCTTTGGACGGCATCGCGCAGTTTGGACTGATGTGCCCCTCCCCTCCGCATTTGAAACATATGATAGGTGGTCGTTCTCCTTCCTTAACGACAGGTGCTGGTGCTGACGTCTTTCCATCATTGTTGAATCTCCTCTTCTTGAAATGTCCATTCTTATTGTTTTGGCCCTGATTACCACCGAAGTGGTTACCATTTCTGGCCTGTTGATTCCCTCCACGCTTGTTGTCACCGCTTCGATGACTGCTCTCACTGGTATTATCATTTTGCCGGCTGCTCTCTTTTGGTTGCGTTGTCTCGTTATCGCGCTCCACCAACTGAGCCCTATTTACAACATCTGAATACAAACACAGTTTATGAGAAACAAGATGTTGACGTATCTCCGGCTTCAAACCTCTTAAAAACATCCGCGTCATTCTTTCTTCATTATCCACCAGGTGGGACGCAAACCGGGATAACTCCGCAAATTTTGCCTCGTACTGCGACACGGTCATATTATTCTGCTCCAATTTGATGAACTCCACCTCCTTCATGTGACGAATACTCTCGGGAAAGTATTTGTCGTTAAACAGCTCTTGGAACTTCTCCCAAGACATCTTCAGTGCGGCAGGTTGAGTACGCTTTATCGATTCCCACCAGTAATCTGCCTCTCCTCGCAACATAAAGGCGGCAAAGGGAACCTTTTGCTCCTCGGAGCAACCCAAGACATCAAATATCTTGGTGATCTGCTTTATCCATGTTTCAGCTACAAGTGGTTTGGGTTCTCCCTTAAACTCCGGTGGTCCCAGCTCCTTAAACTGTTTAGCGGTGACCGCCTGAGAGTTTCCAGTATTTCCACCTACGTTGTGGACAGGAGCCGCTTTCACCTGTTGTTGCATGAATTGCATAAAAGCCTCTGAACATTCCATCATTCATCATCTGGTCAGTGTTGTTGTTTGCATGAGGATTGTCACCTTCCTGATGCACATTATCCTGATTATTGATATGTGGTGAATCAACAGTCGTCTGTGCTCCATTGCTATTCTCAACATTCTCAGATGCCATTTTCAGATACTGCCACAAAATAAAAATTAATTGATATGTCATATATTATCCTTATATTATGACCGACCAATTAAATACCATGCAAATAAACTTAGGTATGTCATACTAGCGAAGGAATTCCCCGTCTCTCCCCTCCTAGTTCTATTCTCACATCTTAGCCAGGGATCATATCCCTAAGCTCTGATACCAACTGTGACGCCCCCAAAATTAGGTATACATCACCCATCTTGGGTCGTCAGATACATAGTACAGAATACAAATACAACTTACTAATACAACTGTCGTGTACAATACGACAAAACATAAACTGTGAGTTTGAATACAAATATTATCTTCTAGAGAGTATTCATACTCAAAAGGAGTCCTCATTACATTTATTAACACACCATTACATAGAATAGTGAGGACTACTAACTAATACTATCATTCGGACCATCACTCCGTACCCCGACTTGTCCCAGCTACGTTCTCATTTCCTGAAGAGAACAGTGAAAGAAAGGGTGAGCTCAACTAGCCCAGTAAGAAATATTATGACTAAGATAATGCAGAATAAATTATCATTAGCCTTCAACAATGTTAAACTGATAAAATATAATAGACATCAAGTTTAACTGTAGCGGAACAAGCAATCCATTAAAAGAGTCAAGTAGAAAATAAACTCTACTATCTTTTATGATTTAAAAAGTTTTTCAACACTGTGATCGCTGAGACTCAGCTTAATAAAATAATCCACATCATCGAATCACCCCTGCACTACGGCCAAGGATATTCGTGTATTCATTAATGGTCATGATCATGCCAACAACTGTCCATCAATGCACTACGGGCCAATGAGGACTTTTACCACATCATTTGTAACATTACGGTCATGATTATACCGAATAATCCCTGGTCATAATCATACCAAGTCCATCTATGCACTACAGGCCACAGATGACTTTCAACATTTTATAAACATGAGGATGATGACAATGATATAAGAATTCAATAAAACAAGTTCAAGAATTAATTTATCCAGAATTAACAACGTCCAAATTGTCAACATGATACTGCATTGTGGAGTAAAATTCAAGAATGCTTAGAAGAATATTTTCATGAAAAGATACTGGATGAAACGCAACTATCAAGGATATTCCACAAATTTCATGGAGTATAGAAGTCAAAACTTAACCAACTGAGTACAATAAAGAATGGAATAACAAAAGAAATCACCATGCATGCGATAGACCGCACAGACAGGTTATTCCAACAGAATAATAAATAATGGAACCAGGTCCGGCGTAAACGCACAGACAGGATATTCCGACAGAATAATAATAAAAATGGAACCAGGTCCGGTGTAAAACACACAGACAGGATATTCCAACAGAATAATAAATAATGGAACCAGGTCCGGTGTAAACACACAGACAGGATATTCCGACAGAATAATAAATAATGGAACCAGGTCCGGCGTAAACACACAGACAGGATGTTCCAACAGAATAATAAATAATGGAACCAGGTCCGGTGTAAAACACACAGACAGGATGTTCCAACAGAATAATAACAAAACGGAACCAGGTCCGGTGTAAAACACACAGACAGGATGTTCCAACAGAATAATAGAAGAATGTCACCAAGTATAGGGTAGACCACGTATACAGGTTATTCCAACAGAATAATAAGAAATGGAATAACAACAGTTCTCTTCATGAATAAGAAAGAATAACACCCCTTACCGTTTTAAAGACGAGCTGAAATAAGGAAGTAGTTAAGTAGCAGAATACTCTTCTTCTCTCTCTCTATAGTTTCTCTCTCTAGAGTTCAGTGAATTCGTAAGAAATAATGAAGGAATGAGCTGCTATTTATAGAAAAATAGAATGCATAGTAACTAATCCATGAACGGTCCAGATTGATTACTTTAATCTGACGGTCCATATTTAAAGAAAAATCTTTTAAATAAAATATAATATATTCTATTTATAGAATAACTTTAATAAAGTATTCTGTTTTATATAAAAAGATGTTTCTGTTTTATTACGTTAATAATACGAATAAAACAAAACGTCATTATCGCTAAATAATTCATATTATTAACTGACAATAATTGAATCAAACTGAGTGACTTCTCACATAAGCATTAATAATCAATACCGTGTGCTACTATGCAACCACACGTATTACTGTACTTTTACTACCTAGTAGTTCAACAGTAACAATGGTAAAATTTTCGCCGTTATTTTTAATAAAATATTTTTGTCGTTTCTTTCAATCCGACAATAATTCTGTTGTGGGGTCCACCAATGATTGTGTCGTTGTACGAATATTCCCTGTTAAAACGAATATTCCCCGACCAATCGAATATTATATAACAACTTGCGTACTTTGCAAAATTTATAAATATTACCCACAACTATAACATTATATCAAATTAACTCCATAATATTCAAAAATGATATTTATAAAAAATTCATCTTTATTTATAAAATTTGGGATCTTACAAACAACATTTATCATCATTATTATAATTCACAATATTAATCGACCAGGTCGTTCTCAGGAAAGAGGGGACTTTTCAATAAGGATTTCTTCCTATTGGCGCGCAATTAGGTGACCAAACCTCTCATTGGCAGAACTTCTAGACATCGTTAATATTACAAATAATAATATTAATAACTCTGTCATCTCAATTATTGATTTAATAATATATAAAATATCGACATAATTGAATCAAATAACGTGAGATACTATGCAACAATTACTGTAGCAATAATTGAATAAAACTGAGTGAATTCTCACGTAAGCATCAATAACCAATACCGTATGCTACTATGCAACCACACGTATTAGTGTACTTTTACTACCGAGTAGTTCAACAGTTTTAACGGTAAAACTTCCGCCGTTATTTTCATAAAAATATTTTTGTCGTTTTCTCAATTCGACAATAATTCTGTTGTGGGGTCCACCAATAATTGTACCGTCGTACGGATATTCCTCGACAAAAGGAATATTCCCTGACCAATCGAATATTATACAACAACTTGCATACTTTTTAAAATTTATAAATATTACCCACAACTATAACATTATATCAAATCCACACCATAATATTCAAAAAAATATTTCGAGAAATTTAAATATTTATTCATAAAATTTAGGGTCTCACAAAGTAGCGGACGACACTATCCCATTTTTAACCTGCGCCCTTGATTTATGGAATGGATGGTTATGATGGTATTTACCCAATTTTCATCCATAACAAATACTTGCTATGGATCATTTTTCATATATATATATATATATATATATATATACACACACACACGGTCCGGATCTTAAGTTTACCCCTTATTGAACATACCTTGCTCACCCTCCATATAACCGTCAGCTAAGATGACGGTTCAATATATAGTGACGGACCGAATCATCGTTCGGTTCATCGCTAAAGGGAGTGAGCAAGGTATGTTAGATAAGGGGTGAGTTTAAGATCCGGACCGTATATATATATTTATATATATTTAGTTTATTTTTGGTGTATACCCTTTTATTTTATATACCCTGCTCACCACTTTTAGCGAGTACCGGACAACGGTTTGGTCCGTTGCTATAGAATAGATAAACGATTTATATGTTATGACAACGGTTCGATGCGTCGCTAAAAGTTAAGACGACGATTCTCTTATATACGTGACAGATCAAACCGTCGCCCCGTCCGTCACTAAAGGTGGTGAGCAATGTATGTTAAATAAAGGGGTATGCACTTGATCCTCTCCGTATATATGTTATTTACGGATAATTTGAGAACCAATTCTAAAAAATCATTTTTTTCCGCAATCATAGCTTTTATGACTGCGAAAAAAATGTATAAAGACAATTGTTCTATGTGACGCCCCCAAAATAGGTATACAACACCCATTCTGAGTCGCCAAATACATGGTACAAAAAGTAAACTACAACTTTAATAATACAATTGTTGTGCAAAATACGACAACACATACTGTGAGTTTAAATACAAATATTGTCTTCTAGACAATATCCACACTCAAATAAGTCCTCATTATAATTATTCAAATACTATTTTACAGAAATAGTGAGGACTGTTAAAACATCTTTCTAGAACTATCACTCCATACCCCGACTAGATCTTGCTATCTTCTCACCTCCTGAGAAGAGAAATGGAACAAAAAAGAAAAAGGGTGAGCTCAACTAGCCCAGTAAAGAATATTATGACTAAGATAATATACAACAAATTATCATTAGTATTCAACAGGAAAAAATCTGATAGAATATAATCGACAACAAGTTTTAGATCCACAACTATAGCGGAAACAACAAACCATTAGAAGAGTCAAGTAGAGGATGAATTCTACTATCTTCTAAGATTTAAAAGTCCATCATCAATATTTTATCCCTGTAACATCAATTAATAATCATCTTTAACCAAATATTCATCTTTGCACTACAGGCCAAAGATATTCATTTGTATCACCCGTCAGTCATGTTCATCTCAACACCTGTTCATCTTTGCACTACAGGCCAAAGATATTCATCAGGTAATCATACATCTTTGCACTACAGACCAAAGATATTCAGTAATATCATCATTAGGATTGAGG
This sequence comes from Panax notoginseng, assembly GCA_016801055.1. Classification (NCBI taxonomy): domain Eukaryota; kingdom Viridiplantae; phylum Streptophyta; class Magnoliopsida; order Apiales; family Araliaceae; genus Panax; species Panax notoginseng. The sequence goes on along the minus strand of CM029014.1, from coordinate 215,206,758 downwards.
ATGATGAAAAATATCTTAAAGAAAATGAATCTAGTGAGACAGAAGGACAAATAGTAGGGATTCGTATAACAGTTTATCCAAGATCAATAATCAATTGTGAAGCAGAATTCAAAAATAAAGATCAAAACATGGATACAATCAAAGATAGTAACCATAATAGACATCTTGGACAAAAAAGGAAAATTTTATTTTTCGGTGAATAGTGCCGTATACGTGAATAGTGCCGTATACGTGAATAGTAACCCTGACACAAAAAGTTCCAAATTTGATAAAACAAATTCATATCAATATTTCAGCATAATGATATTGAAGAAAATAATATCATTTAAGAAGAAAATAATATTCCTTACCTCAAAATTTCAGTACTTCTGTTCGGAGTATCGATATAAGGCTGAAGGAAACTTACACTGATGAATAGAAACTCACAAAGTATCTAAATACTTCCAAAATACGCTCAATAATCTAGAGAGAGAAAGAGAGAAAACTTATTTCTGGTGTGATTTTTAATTCTAACTTAGCCCTCTATTTATAGAAAAATGTTAGCACGCCGAAGCAGACTTAACTTGCAACCTGATAGCTTTACCTGCTACTATTCAAGCCTACCACATTTGAATAAAAATCTCAGCACATTTCTTCACCAACTAAGAGTGGGGCCCACCAATTCTATATTTTTCCACCAAAATGATAAACTCCGAAAAGTCAACAATTTCTGAACTAGTCATCTCGTAAAATTCATAATAAATCATACGTTCATTTTAAACGGTTCAAAATTTGTGGGCATATAATCAACTTATATATGTATAACATATCCAAAAATTATCACGATCCAACGGTCGGATTAAAAATTATAACACCCGTAAAATATCTCAAAAATCCTGATTTAATTATTAATACCTCAATTCCGATAAAAATACTGGTAAAATACCTCAACATTAACTCCTTCATTTTTAACCACAATAAATATATCCAACATTTATATCCACATAAAATAAATATTTCTTTATCATATGAATCAATAATTAATTATTCACAAATAATATTACAGAATCACATTTATAACAACCAGGCCGTTCCCAGGAAAGAGGGGGCTTTCCAATAAGAATTTCTCCTTACTACCGCGCAATTAGATGACCAAACCTCTCCTTAGACAGAGCTTTCTAGACATTACCAATAATGCTATCTAATAATATTATTTAAATAATATGAATTATTAATATGATAATAGAAAATATTATGCAGCAAGAATTATTGAAATAACAATAATATAAAATATCAACGCAGCAATTATTGAATCAATAAAATAAAATATTGAACAATAACTACTGTAATAATTTTTGAGTAGTGCCTTCTTACGTAAGAATCAATAATTGGCGCAATACCGTGTGCTACTATATTTTAACCACCGGGTATTCCAACAGTATTAACGGTAACAACTACGCCATTATTTATAAATAACTTATACTTGTCATTTTCTTCATCCAATCGCTTTCTGTTATGGGGCCCACACAAGGCTGCGCCGTCGTACGAATATTCCCCGACAGCAAGAATATTCCACGACCAAACGAATATTCCCCGACAAAATGAAGATTTTATAACCACTTGCTTATTTTGAAAAATTTACACATTTCACCCATAATCAAAGTATTATATCAAATTAACCCCTTATTATTCACAATAATATTTAGAAAAAATTTAATTTTATTCATTAATAAGTTGGGGTCTTATATTCTAAATCATCTATATTAATAAGATATAACCCATTTTGAATTTGGACGAGAAAGCAGAAGGACGGTTCAGATTTATTCTGATTGATTTGATTGGGAAAACACAAATACGGTTCAGATTCATTCTAATTGATTTGGACGGAAAAGGGTTGTGACGCCCCAAAAATAGGTATACAACACCCATTCTGAGTCGCCAAAATATATGGTACAGAAACAACTACATCTTTACTATTACAACATAAGAACTGTGAGTTTAAATACAAATATTGTCATCTAGACAATATCCACACTCAAATAAGTCCTCATTACAATTATTGATATATTATTTTACAAAAATGGTGAGGACTACTAAAATAACTTTTAGAACCATCATTCCATACCCCGACTAGTACTCGCTACATTCTCGCATCCTGAGAAAAATGAAACAAAAAAAAAAGGTGAGCTCAACTAGCCCAGTAAAGAACATTATGACTAAGATAATATACAACAAATTATCGTTAGTCTTCAACAGGGAAAAATCTAATAGAATACAATTGACAACAAGTTTTAAATCAATATTCGCAGCGAAAAATAATAATTCATAGAAGAGTTACGTAGAGAATGAAATCTACTATTATCCATGAATTTAAAAGTCCATCATCAATATTTTATCCCTGTAACATCAATCAATATTCATATTTGCACTACAAGCTAAATATATTTATCAGTTGGTCATGCTCATCTCAACACCTGTTCATCTTTGGACTACGGGCCAAAAATATTCATCAGAAATCATTCATCTTTGCACTACAGGCCAAAGATATTCAGTTATATCATCACTTAGGACTGAGGATGATGAAAAATACTTTAAAGGAAACGAATCCAGTGAAATAAAATAACAAATATTCAGAATTCGTATTTTGATTTATCCATGTCTAAAAATACCTTATATGTGAAACCCCAGATTTTATGAATAAAAATTTAATTTTTTTTTGAAATATTTTTTTAAAATATTATAGTGTGAATTTGAGATAATGTTATAGTTGTGGGTAGTATTTATAAATTTTGTAAAGTATGCAAGTTGTTGTATTATATTCAATTGGTCGGAGAATATTATTTTTGTCAGGAAATATTCGTACGACGGTACAATTATTGGTGGACCCCACAACAGAATTATTGTCGAATTGAGAAAACGACAAAAATATTATATTAAAAATAACGGCGGAAGTTTTACCGTTGATACTGTTGAACTACTCGGTAGTAAAAGTACAGTAATACGTGTGGTTGCATAGTAACACACGGTATTGATTATTAATGCTTATGTAAGAAGTCACTCAGTTTGATTCAATTATTGTCTGTTAATAATATGAATTATTTAGCGATAATGAAGTTTTATTTTATTCGTATTATTAACGTAATAAAACAGAAACATCTTTTTATATAAAACATAATACTTTATTAAAGTTATTCTATAAATAGAATATATTATATTTTATTTAAAAGATTTTTCTTTAAATATGGACCGTCAGATTAAAGTAATCAATCTGGACCGTTCATGGATTAGTTACTATGCATTCTATTTTCCTATAAATAGAAGCTCATTCCTTCATTATTTTCTTACGAATTTACTGAAACTCTAGAGAGAGAAACTATAGAGAGAGTTCTTCTTCTATAATCTTGAGCGTATTTCTTTAGAGTTTAAGAAAGCTTTAAGCGTAGTACAAGTTTCTTCGAGTATATTCTCGCCCTACCAGTCGGAATACTCTTCTTTCAAAGGTAAGTGATATTATTTGTTGTACCCGTAAGGGGTATTATTTTTTTTGTATTCATGAAGAGAACTTATGTTATTCCATTATTATTATTCTGTTGGAACATCCTGTCTGTGTGTTTTACACCGGACCTGGTTCCGTCTTTATTATTATTCTGTTGGAACATCATGTCTGTGTGTTTTACACCGGACCTGGTTCCGTCTTTATTATTCTGTTGGAACATCCTGTCGGTGTGAATTTCACCTGACCTGGTTCCATTATTTAGTATTCTGTTGGAATAACCTGTCTATGCGAAGTATCGCATGTATGGTGATTTCTGTTGTTATTCTATTCTTTATTATTCTGTTGGAACATCCTGTCGGTGCGAATTTCACCTGACCTGATTCCGTTATTATTAATCTGTTGGAATAACATGTCTATGTGAAGTACCGCATGCATGGTGATTTTTTTTGTTATTTCATTCTTTATTATACTCAGTTGGTTAAAGTTTTGACTTCTATACTCCATGAAATTAGTAGAATATCCATAATATTTGCGCTTCATCCAATATCTTTTCATGAAAATATTCTTCTGAGCATTCTTGAATTTTACTCCACACAAAAGTATCATGTTGACAATTTGGACGTTATTGGTTCCTGGACAAATTAATTCTTGAACTTGTTTTATTGAATTTTTATATCATTGTCATTATCATCATGTTTATATTATGTTGAAAGTCATCTGTGGCCTGTAGTACATAGATGGACTTGGTATGATTATGACCAGGGATTATTTTGTGTAATCATGACCGTAATATTACAAATGATGTGAAAAAAGTTCTCATTGGCCCGTAGTGTATTGATGAACAATTTTTGGTATGATTATGGCTATGAATTCTCTTTGGCCGTAGTGCAAAGATGAATTGTTTTATGGCATGATCAGGACCGTTGATGAAAACACGATTATCTTTGGCCCGTAGTGTATGGATAATTCGTGGTCGTGATACTAAAGAATATCCTTGGTCGTAGTGCAAGGGTGATTCGATGATGTGGATTATTTTTTTAACTGTGTCTCATCGATAAAAGTCATGAAAAACCTTTTAAATCATAAAAGATAGTAGATTTTATTCTCTACTTGACTCTTTTAATGGATTGTTGGTTCCGTTGCAGTTAAACTTGATGTCTATTGTATTTTATCAGTTTAACATTGTTGAAGACTAATGATAATTTATTCTGCATTATCTTAGTCATAATATTTCATACTGGGTTAGTTGAGCTCACCCTTTCTTTCATTGTTCTCTTCAGAAAACGAGAATATAGTTGGAACGAGTCGAGAAACGGAGTGATGGATCAGATGATAGCATTAATAGTCCTCACTATTCTATGTAATAGTGTGATAATAATTGTAATGAGGACTCTTTTTGAGTATGGATACTCTCTAAAAGACAATATTTGTATTCAAACTCACAGTTTATGTTTTGTCTATTGTATACGACAGTTGTATTATTAAGTTGTATTTGAATTCTGTACCATGTATCTGGCGACTCAGAATAGGTGACGTATACCTAATTTTGGGGGCGTCACATTATAAATAATCATAGTGAAGTAAAATTCAAGAATGATCAAAACATGGATACAATCAAAACTAGTATCCAGAATATATATATTTTGGACGAAAAGAAAAAAAATTCATTTTTCGGTGAATAGTAACTCGTGAATAGTAACTCATGAATAGTAACCCCGACATGAAAAGTTCTAAATTTGATAAAAAAAATTTAACCAATATTTCGGCATAATGATATTGAAGAAATAATATCATTTTCGAATAAAATAACATCCCTTACTTCGTAAAGACAGTACTTCTAGTTGAACACCGGATATAGGCTATGACTTGAATTTGCACCGTATAGCAACACTCAAAGTATTAAAATACTCACAAGAATATGCTCAATATATTGAGAGAGAAAGAGAGAAAAATCTGTTGTTTCTAGTGTGATTTTCAATTCTAATCTAAGCACCCTATTTATAGTAAAATGCTTAGAACACCAAAGCAGAAAATTTAATATAATATTAATATATATAATCAAATTTCCTACGCCCACCATTAATAACTCAATTCAGCTGATTTCAACAACCAATGGGGCTCACCAAACATATCAAAAACTTTTTTCTAACTATAAATATTTTAAAATTCCAAAAATCAATTATTCTGGAATTTTGGAACTTCGATAATTCATAATAAATTGCCCTTTTATTAGAAAATTCAAATCTCTCGAGTTTTTATAGGAAATTCAATTCACTACAATTTTGCAGAAGAAAGTTTTTTCAAATTCCAAACAAAAATTGACCGAAATCCATAAACGGACGATTTTACAGGCTATAATCATATTTCAGTCAAGAAATGGGTCCACCGACACACAAAATATGTGTTAATCATTTAATGCAACAAAAATACTCTTTCTCCTCATATACTCATATATCCCACATTAATTGTAAAAATATCACCATTAATATATTATTAAAATAATATATTTAAATGAATTATTTTATCAGAAAAAGATAAAATATTAATTTTCAACAATTGTCACATTTAAAAATTTTCTCCATCTACATCCACATAAAATCAATATTTTTCTCATTATATAAATCAATAATTAATTATTCACAAATAATATTACAGAATCACAGTACTGGCAACCAGGCCATTCCCAGGAAAGAGGAGGCTTTTCAATAAGGATTTCTCCTTATTGGCGCGCAATTAGGTGACCAAACCTCTCCTTAGACAGAACTTTCTAGACATTGTCAATAATGTTATCTAATAATATTATTAAGATCATATGAATTATTACTCCGATAATGGAAAATACTGCATAGTGATAATTATTGAAACAACAATAATATAAAATATCAACGTAGCAATTATTGAATCAATAAAATAAAATATTGAACAGTAATTACTGTAACAATTATTGAGTAGTGCCTTCTTACGTAAGAATCAATAATTGGTGCAATACCGTGTGCTACTGTGCAACAACGCATATTACTGTGTTTTAACCACCGGGTATTCCAACAGTATTAACGGTAACAACTACGCCGTTATTTATAAACAACTCATACTTGTCGTTTTCTTTATCCAATCGCTTTCCATTATGGGGCCCACAAAAGACTGCGCCGTCGTACGAATATTCCCCGGCAGGAAGAATATTCCACGACCAAACGAATATTCCTCGACAACAATGAATATTTTATAACCACCTGCTTATTTGAAATATTTACGCATTTTACCCATAACTAACTTCATTAATCAATTTAACCCTTACTATTTTAAAATAATAAATAAAGGAAATTCAATTTTATTTATAATAAGTTGGGGTCTTACAACCTCCCCTCCTTATGAAATTTCGTCCTCGAAATTGACGTACGTACCTGATGTTTCGAAAAGATGAGGATACCTCGCTTTTATTTCAGTTTTCAACTCCCAGGTCATTTCTTCAATAGCATGGTTCCTCCACAAAACTTTAACTTGTGGTATGGCCTTCATGCGTATGACATGCTCCTTCCTATCCAAGATCTTGATAGGTACCTCTTCGTACGTTAAGTCTTCGGCTATCTCGTCCGGTTCTAACTCAATAACGTGGTTTGGGTCCTTCACATATTTACGAAGCATAGATATGTGAAAAACGTTATGAACACGAGACATGCTTGGAGGTAACGTGAGTCTATAGGCCACATTTCCTACTCGGTCAAGAATCTGAAATGGACCAATAAATCGTGGATTGAGCTTTCCTCTCTTCCCGAATCTTGTAACTCCCTTCTATGGAGCAACTCGCAACAATTCATGATCCCCAATATCAAATTTCACGTCCTTTCGATGAAGATCTGCATAACTCTTTTGTCGATCATGTGTCGTTTGTATACGTTGTCGAATCGTTTGGATCTTTTCCGTAGTCATACGTACCAACTCGGGTCCCAACAATGTTGCTTCACCCATCTCATCCCAATATATTGGAGAGCGACACTTTCGTCCACATAATACTTCAAATGGAGCCACACCTATACTTGCCTGATAACTGTTGTTGTAGGAGAATTCCACCAATGGTAGGTACTTATCCCAACTCCCTTTGAAATCTAGGACGTAAAGTCTTAATAGATCTTCAAGAGTTTGAATAGTCCTCTCTGATTGCCCGTCCGTTTGAGGATGGTATGCCGAACTGAACCGTAAATCCGTGCCTATAGCTTTTTGCAAGCTAACCCAAAATCTTGAAGTGAATCTTGGGTCACGATCCGAAACTATGGATACTGGCATGCAATCTCACAATCTCATTCACGTACATACTAGCAAGACGTTCAAGGGAATAAGTCTCCCGTATCGGTAAGAAATGAGCAGACTTGGTTAATCTATCAATAATAACCCAAATAGCATTTATACCTTGAGAAACCGTGGGAATACCCGTAACGAAATCCATGGTAATGTGTTCCCACTTTCATTTTGGAATCTCAAGTGGTTGCAATGGACCCTTTGGCACTTGATGCTCCACCTTTACACGTTGACAAGTTAAACACCTCGAAATAAACTTTGCAATCTCTCTCTTCATATTGTTCCACCAAAATGTATGTCAAAGATCACGATACATCTTGGTACTTCTAGGATGGATTGCAAATGGTGTATTGTGTGCCTCCATCATAATCATGTACTTCAAATCAGGATCGTTAGGAACACAAAGTCTGGAGTGGACTCGAAGTATTCATTCTTCATCGATTCTTGCTTTTGGAATAACACCTTCTTGCACTTTCTTCTTCATACGCATCAGCTCTAGGTCTGTGGCTTGAGCAACTTTAACTTTATCGTTTAAAGTTGATTCTATGTGTATACTTGACATCATCGCACTCGCTCCTGCATATGATCTTCTACTCAATGCGTCAGCTACCACGTTTGCTTTTTTAGGATGGTATTGGATGGTATGATCGAAATCTTTCAACAGCTCGAGCCAACGTCGGTGTCGCATGTTAAATTCTTGGAAGCTCTTCTCGCATTCCTCGGTCCATTCGAAGTTTGTATCTTTTTGAGTCAGCTGAGTTAATGGAGTAGCGATTCAAGAAAATCCTTTTACGAATCTCCGATAATAACCAGAAAGCTACGTATTTCGATTACTGACTTAGGTTGCTCTCAACTGTGACTCATATCCCAATCTTGGATATCACGTCACAATGACACCTATCAGTTTACTACCATACGAATATGGCGTCCCCTACGGAGAGTCTGGCTTCGTTGCATTCCACAAAGGAAGTCACCAGATAGAGGCTCAGTTATCAACTTCTATAGTTGGGTTTTTAACTCCTAAAGTTCAATAGGAGCCATTCGATATGAGATTTTAGAAATGAGTTTTGTATCGGGTTCAAAGTTGATACAAAATTCAATATCACGCTCTGGGAGTAAGCCAAGAAATTCTTTAGGAAATACGTCAAAAATTTTACTAACAACAGAAATATCATTCAAATCTGACGTATTTTTGTTCAAGTCCATGACATGGCTAAGAAAGCTTGACATCCGTTTTTCAATAAACGAATGACTTTACGGCTTGATATGAAAGAGTTTGACTTCAATGGTTTGGTTGCTTAAATTCGAATAACAGGTTGCTTAGGAATATGAAAACTAACAACCTTACGAAAACAATCAATTTTGGCATGATGAGTAGTTAACCAATCAATTTCTAAAATCACATCAAAATCAAGTATCTTTAAAGAGATAAGGTCAACAGGTAATGTGATGGTGCCAACTTGGATCAAACAAGATTTATAAACAGTGGATGTAACGAAAGTTTCTCCTAACGGAGTTTCAACAGATAAGTCAAAGTCTAATTTTCTCCGGAGTTAAGTTTAAACGTTGAGTATAAGCAGGAGAGATAAATGAATGGGTAGAACCGGTATCTAATAAGGTATAGACTTCGTAAAAATTTATAATTAACTAACCCGTGCTAACTTCGTTTGGGTTCCTCGCATTCTGACCAGTCACGAAAAACGCTCTTCCAGGAACCGTTGACTTTGATTTTTCTGGGACAACTTTTTGAGTCACCACCCCCGTTGGACTTGGTTTCGCTACAGTAAAATTTCGAGCGATATGTCATTCCTTTCTACAGTTATAACATACCTTAAACTGTTGTGGACAGTTTGGGCTGATATGTCCTTCTTTTTTGTATTTATAGCATATGACCGGTGGTCGCTCTCCTCCCTTGGAACCAGTTGCTGCTGGTCCTGACGTCTTCGTATTGTCATTGTTGAATCTCCTCTTTTTAAAATCTCCTTCCGACTCGCTTCTTCTATTTTCATGGCCACGATTACCACCAGAGTGGTTGCCGTTCTTATCCGTATTTTTCTTTCTCCGCTGGTTATCGTTGTTCTGATGACTGCTGTCACCGGTATGATTTTGGTTGTGGTCCCTCGATTGACCGTACTCGTTATCTCGCTCTAATAATTGAGCCCTGTTGACAACATCTGAATAGAGAGAAAATTTATGAGAAATGAGATATTGACGTATGCCGGGTTTCAAACCTCTCAGAAACATCCGCGTCATACGTTCCTCATTCTCCACCAAATGAGGTGCAAACTTGGACAACTCTGCAAATTTTGCCTCGCACTGGGACACCGTCATGTTATTCTGCTCCAGTCTAATAAACTCTACCTCCTTCATATGGCGAATACTTTCAGGAAAGTATTTTCCATTGAAAAGTTTCTGAAACGTTTCTCAAGACATGCTGAGTGCGGCAGGCTGGGTCCGTTTCACAGACTCCCACCAGTAGTCTGCCTCGCCACGGAACATAAAGGTGGCGAATGGAACCTTCTGTTCCTCCGTGCATCCCAAGACATCGAATATCTTGGTAATTTGCTTGACCCACGTTTCCGCCATGATCAGATCCGACTTTCCCTTAAATTCTGGTGGTCCCAATTCTTTGAACTGCTTGGCTGTGACAAACCGTGAATTGCTATCATTTTCTCCTGTATTTTGAACATGAGTCTCCCTCTTCTGGTTTTGCATGAATTGTAAAAAGCTTCTAAACATTCCATCGTTCATCATTTGCTAATTGGTGTTGTTCACAGGAGGAACATTGCCAGCCTGTTGCACGTTCTCCTCGTTGGTGAGTACAGGCGTCTCCACGGTTTCATTTACTCCACTGTTAACATTCTCAGTCGACATTCTCAAATACTGTGAGACCCCGAATTTTATAAATAAAGATTTAAATTTCTCGAAATATTTTTTTTAATATTAAGGTGTGGATTTGAGATAATGTTATAGTTGTGGGTAGTATTTGAAAATTTTACAAAGTATGCAAGTTGTCATATTATATACGATTGGTCAGAGAATATTCTTTGTGTCGGAGAATATTCGTACGATGACACAATCATTGGTGGATCCCACAACGAAATTAATGTCGGATTGAGAAAACGACAAAAATATTTAATAAAAATAACGGCGGAAGTTTTACCGTTAATACTGTTGAACTACTCGGTAGTAAAAGTACCGTAATATGTGTGGTATTAATTATTAATACTTACGTGAGAAGTCACTCAGTTTTGTTCAGTTATTGCTATAGTAATTGTTGCATAGTATCTCATTTATTTGATTCAATTATTGTCGATATTTTATATACTATTAAATCAATAATTGAAATGACAAAGTTATTAATATTATAAATTGTAATATTAACGATGTCCAGAAGTTCTGTCAAGGAGATGTTTGGTCACCTAATTGCGCGCCAATAGGGAGAAATCCTTATTGGAAAGCCCCCTCTTTCCTGGGAACGACATGGTCGATTAATATTGTGAATTGTAATAAAGATGATAAATGTTGTTAAAATTATTAAGGTGATTTTTATGAAGTCTGCTTATTTTATGGATTCCTATTTACCCATTTTTCAAAATAATTGATAAAAAATTTTTAAAGGTGGGACCCACATGTGGGGGCCACATGTGGGGCCCATATGTGTTGGGAAATGATTTTGGAAATAGAATAGTAATACGTATGGAAGTTTGTGTGTTTTGAGTATATAGCGGAAGAAAATGATATGTGAAAGTGATAGGTGTGTGATGTGTGTGTGAGTGGAAAATAGTGGAAAAGTAGTAGTGTGATAGTGATGTGTAAGAGTGTAGTGAATTTGATTATTAGGTAGGTGGGGGATTGATGTTGGTTATGGGGGAGAAAAATTAACTGGTGTATATATAATATTGATATATATAAGTTGAAAACATGTGTTTATATATATGTATTATATTTTAATTTTTGTTAAAATCTTATTGGTTAGTTGTTTGACTTAGTTGCTAGTTGATTGAAGAAATAATGCTGCAAAATAATTTCGTTCATGAACAGTGCACTTCCATTCTCCTATAAATAGAAGCTCATTCCTTCATTATTTCTTATAAATTCACTGAAACTCTAGATAGAGAAAATTATAGAGAGAAAGAAGAAAAGTATTCTGCTACTTCCCTACTCTTATATCAAGTTTCTTTTACGGTAAGAGATATTATTTGTTGTACCCGTAAGGGGTATTATTTCTTTTGTATTCATGAAGAGAACTTCTGTTATTCCATTATTTATTATTCTGTTGGAATAACCTGTATACGCGGTCTACCCTATACTTGGTGACATTCTTCTATTATTCTGTTGGAACATCCTGTCTGTGTGTTTTACACCGGACCTGGTTCCGTCTTTATTATTATTCTATTGGAACATCCTGTCTGTGCGTTTTACACCGGACCTGGTTCTGTCTTTATTATTATTCTGTTGGAACATCCTGTCTGTGTGTTTTACACCAGACCTGGTTCCGTCTTTATTATTATTCTATTTGAACATCCTGTCTGCGTGTTTTACACCGGACCTGGTTCCGTCTTTATTATTATTCTGTTAGAATATCCTGTCTGTGCGTTTTACGCCGAACCTGGTTCCATTATTTATTATTCTGTTGGAATAACCTGTCTGTGCGGTCTATCGCATGCATGGTGATTTCTTTTGTTATTCCATTCTTTATTATACTCAGTTGGTTAAAACTTTGACTTCTATACTCTATTAAATTAGTGGAATATCTTTGATATTTGCGCTTCATCTAGTATCTTTTCATGGAAATATTCTTCTAAGTATTCTTGAATTTTACTCCACAAAGCAGTATCATATTGACAATTTGGACGTTGTTAATTCCTGGATAAATTAATTCTTGAACTTGTTTTATTGAATTCTTATATCATTGTCATCATCCTCATGTTTATATTTTGTTGAAAGTCATCTATGGCCTGTAGTGCATAGATGGACTTGGTATGATTATGACCAAGAATTATTCGGTATAATCATAACCGTAATGTTATAAATGATGTGAAAAAAGTTCTCATTTGCCCGTAGTGCATTGATGGACAATTTTTGGTATGATTATGGCTATGGATTCTCTTTGGCCGTAGTGTAAAGATGAATTGTTTTATGGCATGATCAGGACCGTTGATGAAAACATGATTATCTTTAGCCGTAGTGCATGGATAATTCGTGGTCGTGATACTAAAGAATATCCTTGGCCGTAGTGCAGGGGTGATTCGATGATGTGGATTATTTATTAAGCTGAATTCCAGCGATAAAAGTCATGAAAAACCTTTTAAATCATAAAAGATAGTAGATTTTATTCTCTACTCGACTCTTTTAATGGATTATTTGATCCGCTGCAGTTAAACTTGATGTCTATTATATTTTATCAGTTTAATATTGTTGAAGACTAATGATAATTTATTCTGCATTATCTTAGTCATAATATTTATTACTGGGCTAGTTTAGCTCACCCTTTCTTTTACGGTTCTCTTAAGGAAATGAGAATATAGCTGGGACGAGTCGGGAAACGGAGTGATGGACCAGATGATAGCATTAGTAGTCCTCACTATTCTATATAATAGTGTGATAATAATTGTAATGAGGACTCTTTTTGAGTATGAATACTCTCTAGAAGACAATATTTGTATTCAAACTCACAGTTTATGTTTTGTCGTATTGTACACGACAGTTGTATTAGTAAGTTGTATTTGTATTCTGTACCATGTATCTGGCGACCCAAGATGGGTGACGTATACCTAATTTTGGGGGCGTCACAGTTGGTATCAAAGCTTAGGGATATGATCACTGGCTAAGATGTGAGACTAGAACTAGGAGGGGAAAGACGGAAATTTTCTTCGCTAGTATGACCTACCTAAGTTTACTTGTTATTTAATTGGTCGGTCAGAGTATAGGGATGATATGTGATATGTTAATTAACCCGTGTTTTGTTGCAGTATTTGATAATGGCATCTGAAAATATTGAGATAAGCAATGGAGCACAGGAGACCGTTGAGTCTCCACAGATCAATAATCAGGACATTGTGCAACAGGATGGCGATAATCCTCCTGTAAACAACAACACTGATCAATTGACGAACGACGGTACGTTTAGAAGTTTTTTAGAATTCATGCAACATCAGGCGAAGGCGGCTCCTGTTCATAATGCAGGTAAAAATAATGGCAACCCACGGTTGGTCACCGCTAAGCAGTTCAAGGAGCTGGGACCACCGGAGTTTTTAGAAAAGCCAGAATCACTTAAGGCGGAGACGTGGTTAAAGCAGATCACCAAGATATTTGATATCTTGGGATGCTCAGAGGAGCCAAAGGTTCCCTTTGCCACCTTTATGTTGCGTGAAGAGGCAGATTACTGGTGGGAATCTATAAAACGTACCCAGCCTGACGCACTCAAGATGTCTTGGGAGAAATTCCAGGAGCTGTTCAACGACAAGTACTTTCCCGAAAGCATTCGTCACATGAAGGAGGTGGAATTTATCAAGTTGGAGCAAAACAACATGACTGTGTCGCAGTACGAAGCCAAGTTTGCCGAGTTGTCCCGATTTGCGTCTCACTTGGTTGATAATGAAGAAAGAATGACGCAGATGTTTTTAAGAGGTTTGAAGCCGGAGATACGTCAATATCTGACTTCTCATAAACTGTGTTTGTATTCAGATGTTGTAAATAGGGCTCAGTTAGTAGAGCGCGATAACGAGTCAACGCAACCAAAAGAGAGCAATCGACAAAATGATAATACGGGTGATAACAGTCATCAAAGCGGTGACAATAAGCATGGAAGGAATTAATATGCCAGAAATGGTAACCACTTCGGTGGTAATCATGGCCAAAATAATAAGAATGGACATTTCAAGAAGAGAATGTTCAACAATAACGTGAAGATGTCGGTACCAGCACCCGTTTCAAAGGAATAAGAACGACCACCGGTCGTATGTTTCAAATGCGAACAAGAGGGACATGTGACGCCCCCAAAATTAGGTATACATCACCCATCTTGGGTCGTCAGATACATAGTACAGAATACAAATACAACTGATTAATACATCTGTCGTGTACAATACGACAAAACATAAACTGTGAGTTTGAATACAAATATTATCTTCTAGAGAGTATTCATACTCAAAAGGAGTCCTCATTACATTTATTAACACACCATTACATAGAATAGTGAGGACTACTAACTAATACTATCATTCGGACCATCACTCCGTACCCCGACTTGTCCCAACTACGTTCTCATTTCCTGAAGAGAACAGTGAAAGAAAGGGTGAGCTCAACTAGCCCAGTAAGAAATATTATGACTAAGATAATGCAGAATAAATTATCATTAGCCTTCAACAATGTTAAACTGATAAAATATAATAGACATCAAGTTTAACTGTAGCGGAACAAGCAATCCATTAAAAGAGTCAAGTAGAAAATAAACTCTACTATCTTTTATGATTTAAAAAGTTTTTCAACACTGTAATCGCTGAGACTCAGCTTAATAAAATAATCCACATCATCGAATCACCCCTGCACTACGGCCAAGGATATTCGTGTATTCATTAATGGTCATGATCATGCCAACAACTGTCCATCAATGCACTACGGGCCAATGAGGACTTTTACCACATCATTTGTAACATTACGGTCATGATTATACCGAATAATCTCTGGTCATAATCATACCAAGTCCATCTATGCACTACAGGCCACAGATGACTTTCAACATTTTATAAACATGAGGATGATGACAATGATATAAGAATTCAATAAAACAAGTTCAAGAATTAATTTATCCAGGAATTAACAACGTCCAAATTGTCAACATGATACTGCATTGTGGAGTAAAATTCAAGAATGCTTAGAAGAATATTTTCTTGAAAAGATACTGGATGAAACGCAACTATCAAGGATATTCCACAAATTTCATGGAGTATAGAAGTCAAAACTTAACCAACTGAGTATAATAAAGAATGGAATAACAAAAGAAATCACCATGCATGCGATAGACCGCACAGACAGGTTATTCCAACAGAATAATAAATAATGGAACCAGGTCCGGCGTAAACACACAGACAGGATATTCCGACAGAATAATAAATAATGGAACCAGGTCCGGTGTAAAACACACAGACAAGATGTTCCAACAGAATAATAATAAAAACGGAACCAGGTCCGGTGTAAAACACACAGACAGGATGTTCCAACAGAATAATAAACGGAACCAGGTCCGGTGTAAAACACACAGACAGGATGTTCCAACAGAATAATAGAAGAATGTCACCAAGTATAGGGTAGACCGCGTATACTGGTTATTCCAACAGAATAATAACGAATGGAATAACAGAAGTTCTCTTCATGAATATAAAAAAAATAATATTCCCTATGTAAGACCCCAATTTTTATAAATAAAGATGAATTTTCTATAAATATCATTTTTGAATATTATAGAGTTAATTTGATATAATGTTATAGTTGTGGGTAATATTTATAAATTTTACAAAGTAAGCAAGTTGTTATAAAATATTCGTTTGGTCGGAGAATATTCTTTTTGTCGGGGAATATTCGTACGACGGCATAATCATTGGTGGACCCCACAACGGAATTATTGTCGGATTGAGAAAACGACAGAATTATCTTTCTATAAAAATAACGGCTGAGGTGTTACCGTTAAAACTGTTAAAACTGTTGAACTACTCGGTAGTAAAAGTACAGTAATACGCGTGGTTGCATAGTAGCACACGGTATTGATTATTGATGCTTACGTGAGAAGTCACTCAGCTATACTCAATTATTGCTACAGTAATTGCTGCATCATATCTCTTAAATTATTGTCATAGTATCATATGTATAATATGTTATATTATTAAATCAATAATTGAGACGTTATGGTAAGTTTGGTTATTTTATGGGGGGCCATATGTCATCATCTAAGAGTCTCTTCGTCAATAGTAATTACCGTCGTCAATAGTATTTACCTTGGTCAATAGTAATTACCTTCGTCAATAGTAATTACCGTCGTCAATAGTAATTACCTTCGTCAATAGTATTTACCTTGGTCAATAGTAATTACCTTCGTCAATAGTATTTACCTTGGTCAATAGTAATTACTTTCGTCAATAGTAGTTGTCCCTTCAATATTACCAAGAGTCATTTGACCCTTCGTTAAGACCAAGAGTCATTTGACCCTTCGTTAAGACCAAGAGTCACCCTCGGTTTTTCTATAAATAGAGGCCTAGGGCTTCATTATTTTTCACGAATTCATTCAAGCTATAGAGAGAGAAAGTATAGAGAGAATAAGAGAGAGAGAATAAAAGTATTCTGCTATATCATTTTTCCAATATCCAGTTCTTTTAAGGTAGGGAATATTATTTCTTTTATATTCATGAAGAGAACTTCTGTTATTCCATTTGTTATTATTCTGTTGGAATAACCAGTATACGCGGTCTACCCTATACTTGGTGACATTCTTCTATTATTCTGTTGGAACATCCTGTCTGTGTGTTTTACACCGGACCTGGTTCCGTTTATTATTCTGTTGGAACATCCTGTCTGTGTGTTTTACACCGGACCTAGTTCCGTTTTATTATTATTCTGTTGGAATATCCTGTCTGTGTGTTTTACACCGGACCTGGTTCCATTATTTATTATTCTGTCGGAATATCCTGTCTGTGCGTTTACGCCGGACCTGGTTCAATTATTTATTATTCTATTGGAATAACCTGTCTGTGCGGTCTATCGCATGCATGGTGATTTCTTTTGTTATTTCATTCTTTATTGTACTCAGTTGGTTAAGTTTTGACTTCTATACTCCATGAAATTTGTGGAATATCCTTGATAGTTGCGTTTCATCCAGTATCTTTTCAAGAAAATATTCTTCTAAGTGTTCTTGAATTTTACTCCACAATGCAGTATCATGTTGACAATTTGGACGTTGTTAATTCCTGGATAAATTAATTCTTGAACTTGTTTTATTGAATTCTTATATCATTGTCATCATCCTCATGTTTATAAAATGTTGAAAGTCATCTGTGGCCTGTATAGATGGACTTGGTATGATTATGACCAGGGGTTATTCGGTATAATCATGACCGTAATGTTACAAATGATGTGGTAAAAGTCCTCATTGGCCCGTAGTGCATTGATGGACAGTTGTTGGCATGATCATGACCATTAATGAATACACGAATATCCTTGGCCGTGTGGATTATTTTATTAAGCTGAGTCTCAGCGATTACAGTGTTGAAAAACTTTTTAAATCATAAAAGATAGTAGAGTTTATTTTCTACTTGACTCTTTTAATGGATTGCTTGTTCCGCTACAGTTAAACTTGATGTCTATTATATTTTATCAGTTTAACATTGTTGAAGGCTAATGATAATTTATTCTGCATTATCTTAGTCATAATATTTCTTACTGGGCTAGTTGAGCTCACCCTTTCTTTCACTGTTCTCTTCAGGAAATGAGAACGTAGCTGGGACAAGTCGGGGTACGGAGTGATGGTCTGAATGATAGTATTAGTTAGTAGTCCTCACTATTCTATGTAATGGTGTGTTAATAAATGTAATGAGGACTCCTTTTGAGTATGAATACTCTCTAGAAGATAATATTTGTATTCAAACTCACAGTTTATGTTTTGTCGTATTGTACACGACAGTTGTATTATTAAGTTGTATTTGTATTCTGTACTATGTATCTGACGACCCAAGATGGGTGATGTATACCTAATTTTGGGGGCGTCACACCCTACCTTAAAAGAACTGGATATTGGAAAAGTGATGTAGCAGAATACTTTTAGTCTCTCTCTCTCTTATTCTCTCTATACTTTCTCTCTCTATAGCTTGAATGAATTCGTGAAAAATAATGAAGCCCTAGGCCTCTATTTATAGAAAAACTGAGGGTGGCTCTTGGTCTTAACGAAGGGTCAAATGACTCTTGGTCTTAACGAAGGGTCAAATGACTCTTGGTCTTAACGAAGGGTCAAATGACTCTTGGTAATATTGAAGGGACAACTACTATTGACGAAAGTAATTACTATTGACCAAGGTAAATACTATTGACGAAGGTAATTACTATTGACCAAGGTAAATACTATTGACCAAGGTAAATACTATTGACGAAGGTAATTACTATTGACCAAGGTAAATACTATTGACGAAGGTAATTACTATTGACGACGGTAATTACTATTGACGACGGTAATTACTATTGACGAAGAGACTCTTAGATGATGACATATGGCCCCCCATAAAATAACCAAACTTACCACAACGTCTCAATAATATAACATATTATACAGATGATACTATGACAATAATTTAAGAGATATGATGCAGCAATTACTGTAGCAATAATTGAGTATAGCTGAGTGACTTCTCACGTAAGCATCAATAATCAATACCGTGTGCTACTATGCAACCACGCGTATTACTGTACTTTTACTACCAAGTAGTTCAACAGTTTTAACGATTTTAACGGTAACACCTCAGCTGTTATTTTTATAGAAAGATAATTCTGTCGTTTTCTCAATCCGACAATAATTCCGTTGTGGGGTCCACCAATGATTGTGCCGTCGTACGAATATTCCCCGACAAAAAGAATATTCCCCAACCAAACGAATATTTTATAACAACTTGCTTACTTTGCAAAATTTATAAATATTACCCACAACTATAACATTATATCAAATTAACTTCATAATATTCAAAAATGATATTTATAGAAAATTCATCTTTATTTATAAAAGTTGGGGTCTTACAACCTCCCCTTCTTATGAAATTTCGCCCTCGAAATTAAGGTACGTACCTGGTATGTCGAAGAGGTAAGGATACCTTGATTTCATTTCTGATTCTAACTCCCAAGTCATTTCCTCAACATCGTGGTTTCTCCACAAAACTTTAACTTGAGGTATAACCTTGGAGCGTAGAATATGTTCCTTCTTATCCAAGATTTGAACAGGAACTTCTTCATACGTCAAATCCTTCGCTATTTCGTCCGGTTCTAACTCAATAATGTGGTTCGGGTCTTTCACATATTTGCGTAACATGGATATGTGGAAAACGTTATGAACACGAGACATACTTGGCGGTAAAGCGAGTCTATAAGCCACAGTTCCTACTCGATCGAGGATTAAAAATGGACCGATGAATTGAGGATTTAGCTTTCCTCTTCCAGCCAGAACTCGCATTTCTTCAACTTGGCATAAAGTTTGTATTCACGAAGCTTTTGGAGTATCAGCCTCAAGTGTTGCTCATGATCGTCACGGCTTTTGGAATAAAAAAGGATGTCATCGATAAAGACGACCACAAAGTGATCCAAATATTCCTTAAATACCCTGTTCATCATATCCATGAAGGCAGCAGGAGCATTAGTCAATCCAAAAGACATAACTAAGAATTCATAATGCCCATACCGAGTTCTGAAGGCAGTCTTTGGAATATCCTCAGTTCTAACCTTCAGCTGATGATATCCAGAACGAAGATCAATCTTTGAAAAGAATTGTGCTCCTTGCAACTGGTCAAACAGGTCATCAATACGTGGCAATGGGTACCTATTTTTGATGGTGACATGATTCAACTCCCGATAATCAATACAAAGTCGCATACTCCCATCTTTCTTCTTCACGAACAGAACAGGAGAACCCCAAGGAGAAGTACTAGGACGAATAAAACCAATGTCTAACAATTCCTGCAGTTGGGTCTTTAACTCCTGAAGTTCAATAGGAGTCATTCGATATGGAGCTTTGGAAATGGGTTTTGTACCGGGTTCAAGGTCGATACAAAATTCAATTTCACGCTCTGGGGGTAGGCCAGGAAGTTCTTCGGGAAATACGTCAGGAAATTTATTAACAACAGAAATATCAGTCAAAGCTGACATATTTTTGTTTAGATCTGTGACATGAGCTAAGAAAGCTTGACATCCGTTTTTCAATAAACGAATAGCTTTATGGCTTGAGATGACAGCGATTGATTTTAATGGTTTGGTTGCTTGAATTCGCATAATAGGTCGATTAGGAATATGAAAGCTAACAACCTTACGAAAACAATCAATTTTTGCATAATGAGTAGTTAACCAATCAATCCCTAGAATCACGTCAAATGCAAGTATTTTTAATGAAATAAGATCGACAGGTAATGTGTAGGTACCAACTTGAACCAAACAAGGCTTATAAACAGTGGAGGTAATGAAGGTTTCTCCCAACGGAGTTTCCACAGATAAGTCAAAGTCTAATTTCTCCGGAATCAAATTTAATCGATGAGCGCAAGTAGGAGAAATAAAAGAATGGGTTGAACCGGTATCAAATAAAGTATAAACTTCTTTAGAGTTTATGATAAGCTTACTCGTGATGACCTCATTCGGGTTCCTTGCTCTCTGGGAGTTCACAACAAACGCTCTCCCTTGCACAACCGGTTTTGACTTTTCTGGGACGGCTTTTGGTGCCTCCATCCTAGCTGAATTTGTTTTCGGTAAACGATAAAATCGGGCTAAATGACCTTCTCTTCCACAATTATAACATGCTTTGGACGGCATCGCGCAGTTTGGACTGATGTGTCCCTCCCCTCCGCATTTGAAACATATGATAGGTGGTCGTTCTCCTTCCTTAACGACAGGTGCTGGTGCTGACGTCTTTCCGTCATTGTTGAATCTCCTCTTCTTGAAATGTCCATTCTTATTGTTTTGGCTCTGATTACCACCGAAGTGGTTACCATTTCTGGCCTGTTGATTCCCTCCACGCTTGTTGTGACCGCTTCGATGACTGCTCTCACTGGTATTATCATTTTGCCGGCTGCTCTCTTTTGGTTGCGTTGTCTCGTTATCGCGCTCCACCAACTGAGCCCTATTTACAACATCTGAATACAAACACAGTTTATGAGAAACAAGATGTTGACGTATCTCCGGCTTCAAACCTCTTAAAAACATCCGCGTCATTCTTTCTTCATTATCCACCAGGTGGGACGCAAACCGGGATAACTCCGCAAATTTTGCCTCGTACTGCGACACGGTCATATTATTCTGCTCTAATTTGATGAACTCCACCTCCTTCATGTGACGAATACTCTCGGGAAAGTATTTGTCGTTAAACAGCTCTTGGAACTTTTCCCAAGACATCTTCAGTGCGGCAGGTTGAGTACGCTTTATCGATTCCCACCAGTAATCTGCCTCTCCTCGCAACATAAAGGCGGCAAAGGGAACCTTTTGCTCCTCGGAGCAACCCAAGACATCAAATATCTTGGTGATCTGCTTTATCCATGTTTCAGCTACAAGTGGTTTGGGTTCTCCCTTAAACTCCGGAGGTCCCAGTTCCTTAAACTGTTTAGCGGTGACCGCCTGAGAGTTTCCCGTATTTCCACCTACGTTGTGGACAGGAGCCGCTTTCACCTGTTGTTGCATGAATTGCATAAAATCTCTGAACATTCCATCATTCATCATCTGGTCAGTGTTGTTGTTTGCATGAGGATTGTCACCTTCCTGATGAACATTATCCTGATTATTGATATGTGGTGAATCAACAGTCGTCTGTGCTCCATTGCTATTCTCAACATTCTCAGATGCCATTTTCAGATACTGTCACAAAATAAAAATTAATTAATATGTCATATATTATCCTTATATTATGACCGACCAATTAAATATCATGCAAATAAACTTAGGTATGCCATACTAGCGAAGGAATTCCCCGTCTCTCCCCTCCTAGTTCTATTCTCACATCTTAGCCAGGGATCATATCCCTAAGCTCTGATACCAACTGTGACGCCCCCAAAATTAGGTATACATCACCCATCTTGGGTCGTCAGATACATAGTACAGAATACAAATACAACTGATTAATACATCTGTCGTGTACAATACGACAAAACATAAACTGTGAGTTTGAATATAAATATTATCTTCTAGAGAGTATTCATACTCAAAAGGAGTCCTCATTACATTTATTAACACACCATTACATAGAATAGTGAGGACTACTAACTAATACTATCATTCGGACCATCACTCCGTACCCCGACTTGTCCCAGCTACGTTCTCATTTCCTGAAGAGAACAGTGAAAGAAAGGGTGAGCTCAACTAGCCCAGTAAGAAATATTATGACTAAGATAATGCAGAATAAATTATCATTAGCCTTCAACAATGTTAAACTGATAAAATATAATAGACATCAAGTTTAACTGTAGCGGAACAAGCAATCCATTAAAAGAGTCAAGTAGAAAATAAACTCTACTATCTTTTATGATTTAAAAAGTTTTTCAACACTGTAATCGCTGAGACTCAGCTTAATAAAATAATCCACATCATCGAATCACCCCTGCACTACGGCCAAGGATATTCGTGTATTCATTAATGGTCATGATCATGCCAACAACTGTCCATCAATGCACTACGGGCCAATGAGGACTTTTACCACATCATTTGTAACATTACGGTCATGATTATACCGAATAATCTCTGGTCATAATCATACCAAGTCCATCTATGCACTACAGGCCACAGATGACTTTCAACATTTTATAAACATGAGGATGATGACAATGATATAAGAATTCAATAAAACAAGTTCAAGAATTAATTTATCCAGGAATTAACAACGTCCAAATTGTCAACATGATACTGCATTGTGGAGTAAAATTCAAGAATGCTTAGAAGAATATTTTCTTGAAAAGATACTGAATGAAACGCAACTATCAAGGATATTCCACAAATTTCATGGAGTATAGAAGTCAAAACTTAACCAACTGAGTATAATAAAGAATGGAATAACAAAAGAAATCACCATGCATGCGATAGACCGCACAGACAGGTTATTCCAACAGAATAATAAATAATGGAACCAGGTCCGGCGTAAACGCACAGACAGGATATTCCGACAGAATAATAAATAATGGAATCAGGTCCGGTGTAAAACACACAGACAAGATGTTCCAACAGAATAATAATAAAAACGGAACCAGGTCCGGTGTAAAACACACAGACAGGATGTTCCAACAGAATAATAAACGGAACCAGGTCCGGTGTAAAACACACAGACAGGATGTTCCAACAGAATAATAGAAGAATGTCACCAAGTATAGGGTAGACCGCGTATACTGGTTATTCCAACAGAATAATAACGAATGGAATAATAGAAGTTCTCTTCATGAATATAAAAGAAATAATATTCCCTATCTTAAAAGAACTGGATATTGGAAAAGTGATGTAGCAGAATACTTTTAGTCTCTCTCTCTCTTATTCTCTCTATACTTTCTCTCTCTATAGCTTGAATGAATTCGTGAAAAATAATGAAGCCCTAGGCCTCTATTTATAGAAAAACTGAGGGTGGCACTTGGTCTTAACGAAGGGTCAAATGACTCTTGGTCTTAACGAAGGGTCAAATGACTCTTGGTCTTAACGAAGGGTCAAATGACTCTTGGTAATATTGAAGGGACAACTACTATTGACGAAAGTAATTACTATTGACCAAGGTAAATACTATTGACGAAGGTAATTACTATTGACCAAGGTAAATACTATTGACCAAGGTAAATACTATTGACGAAGGTAATTACTATTGACCAAGGTAAATACTATTGACGAAGGTAATTACTATTGACGACGGTAATTACTATTGACGACGGTAATTACTATTGACGAAGAGACTCTTAGATGATGACATATGGCCCCCCATAAAATAACCAAACTTACCACAACGTCTCAATAATATAACATATTATACAGATGATACTATGACAATAATTTAAGAGATATGATGCAGCAATTACTGTAGCAATAATTGAGTATAGCTGAGTGACTTCTCACGTAAGCATCAATAATCAATACCGTGTGCTACTATGCAACCACGCGTATTACTGTACTTTTACTATCAAGTAGTTCAACAGTTTTAACGATTTTAACGGTAACACCTCAGCTGTTATTTTTATAGAAAGATAATTCTGTCGTTTTCTCAATCCGACAATAATTCCGTTGTGGGGTCCACCAATGATTGTGCCGTCGTACGAATATTCCCCGACAAAAAGAATATTCCCCGACCAAACGAATATTTTATAACAACTTGCTTACTTTGCAAAATTTATAAATATTACCCACAACTATAACATTATATCAAATTAACTTCATAATATTCAAAAATGATATTTATAGAAAATTCATCTTTATTTATAAAAGTTGGGGTCTTACAGGACACATCCGTCCAAACTGTACGCAGCAATCCAAAACGTGTTTTAATTGCGGAAGAGAAGGTCACCTAGCTCGATTTTATCGTATGATGAAGTCAAGTCCAGCTGGGATAGTGATGCCAAAGGATGTCCCAGATAAGCCAAAGCTGGTAGTTTAAGAGAGAGCATTTTTTTTCGTGACGAGGAACCTGAATAAAATTATCACGGGTATGTTAGTCATAAACTCTTGCGAAGTCTATACCGTGTTAGATACCGGTTCTACTCACTCTTTTATTTCACCTAGTTATGTTCAATGTTTGAACTTAACTCCGGAGAAGTTAGACTTTGAAATATCTGTTTAAACTCAGTTGGGAGAAACTTTCGTTACCTCCACTGTTTATAAATCTTGTTTAATTCAAATCGACACTTTCATTTTACCTGTCGATCTTATCTCTTTGAAAATACTTGCCTTTGATGTGATTTTTAGAATCAATTGGTTAACTACTCATCTTGCTTTTCGTAAGGTTGTTAGCTTTCATACTCCTAACCAACCTGTTATGCGAATTCAAAGTAACCAAACCACTAAAGTCAATCATTGTCATATCAAGCCATAAATAAAGAGCCCCGATCCTTTCGTTGTTGACTTTCTTGTGTGGAATGCACCGAAGCCAAACTTTCTGTAGGAGACGTTATGAATGATGATGGCAAGTTTATAGGTATCAATGTGACGTGTTATCCAAGTCTTGGATGAGGGTCACAGTTTTGAATGATATTTCTATTGTTAATAAATTTCCTGACGTATTCTTGAAGACTTCTTAGCCTACCCTAGAGCGGGAAATCGAATTTTGTATTGACCCCAGTAAAAAACCCATTTCTTAAACCCTCAAATATTTCTTCAACTAAAATGAACGTATCATGCGCTAAAGACGTTGGCTCGAGCTGTTGAAGATTACGATCGTACCATTCAATATCATCGTGAAAGAGCCAACGTGGTAGCTGACGTGTTGAGTAGAAGATCGTATGCGTTTACGAGTGCGATGTTGTTAACACAAAGACTCATTTCGTATAACTTACAAATGATGAAAATAGAGTTAAAGACTCTAGGGACCCACATGAAGATAACGAATATACGATTAGAATCGACTTTAATCGATAAAGTTAAAGCCGTGCAAGCTACAGACCCGAAGCAGATGAATGAAGAAGGTTCAAGAGGGCGTTATTCTAGAAGCAAGAATCGACGAAGAGAGGAAATCTCAACCCTCGATTTAATAGACCCATTTGAAATACTTGATCGAGTAAGAACTGTGGTTTATAGACTTGTTTTACCACCAAGTATGTCGCGTGTTTATAACGTTTTTTTAACGTATCGACGTTACGTAGGTATGTGAAAGACTCGAACCACGATATTGAATTAGAACCGGACAAGATAGCGGATAATTTAACGTATGAAGATGTACCTGTTAAAATCTTAGATAAGAAGGATTATATTCGACACTCAAAGGTTATACCCCAAGAGTTAGAATTTAAAATGAAGTCAAGGTATCCTCACCTATTCAGCATACCAAGTACGTACGTAAATTTTGAGGGCGAAATTTCATAAGGAGGGGAGCTTGTGAGACCCCGAATTTTATAAATAAAGATTTAAATTTCTCGAAATATTTTTTTTAATATTAAGGTGTGGATTTGAGATAATGTTATAGTTGTGGGTAGTATTTGAAAATTTTGCAAAGTATGCAAGTTGTCATATTATATTCGATTGGTCAGGGAATATTCTTTATGTCGGGGAATATTCATACGATGGCACAATCATTGGTAGACCCCACAACGGAATTATTGTCGGATTGAGAAAACGACAAAAATATTTTATGAAAATAACGGCGGAAGTTTTACCGTTAATACTGTTGAACTACTCGGTAGTAAAAGTACCGTAATATGCGTGGTATTAATTATTAATACTTACGTGAGAAGTCACTCAGTTTTGTTCAGTTATTGCTATAGTAATTGTTGCATAGTATCTCATGTTATTTGATTCAATTATTGTCGATATTTTATATTTTATTAAATCAATAATTGAAATGACAGAGTTAATTAATATTATAAATTTCAATATTAACGATGTCTAGAAGTTCTGCCAAGGAGATGTTTGGTCACATAATTGCGCGTCAATAGGGAGAAATCCTTATTGAAAAGCCCTCTCTTTCCTGGAAACGACATGGTCGATTAATATTGTAAATTGTAATAAATATGATAAATGTTGTTAAAATTATTAAGGTGATTTTTATGAAGTCTGCTTATTTTATGGATTCCTATTTACCCATTTTTCAAAATAATTGGTAGAAAATTTTTAAAGGTGGGACCTACATGTGGGGCCCATATGTGTTAGGAAATGATTTTGGAAATGGAATAGTAATACGTATAGAAGTATGTGTGTTTTGAGTATATAGTGGAAGAAAATAATATGTGAAAGTAATAGGTGTGTAATGTGTGTGTGAGTGGAAAATGGTGGAAAAGTAGTAGTGTGATAGTGATGTATAAGAGTGTAGTGAATTTGATTATTGGGTGGGTAGGGAATTGATGTTGGTTATGGGGGAGAAAAATTAAGTGGTGTATATATAATATTGATATATATAAGTTGAAAACATGTGTTTATATATATGTATTATATTTTAATTTTTGTTGAAATCTTATTGGTTAGTTGTTTGACTTAGTTGTTAGTTGATTGAAGAAATAATGCTGCAAAATAATTTCGTTCATGAACAGTGCACTTCCATTCTCCTATAAATAGAAGCTCATTCTTTCATTATTTCTTACAAATTCACTGAAACTCTAGAGAGAGAAAATTATAGAGAGAAAGAAGAAAAATATTCTGCTACTTCCCTGCTCTTATATCAAGTTTCTTTTACGGTAAGGGATATTATTTGTTGTACCCGTAAGGGGTAATATTTCTTCTGTATTCATGAAGAGAACTTCTGTTATTCCATTATTTATTATTCTATTGAAATAACCTGTATACGCGGTCTACCCTATACTTGGTGACATTCTTCTATTATTTTGTTGGAACATCATGTCTGTGTGTTTTACACCGGACCTGGTTCCGTCTTTATTATTATTCTGTTGGAACATCCTGTCTGTGTGTTTTATACCGGACCTGGTTCCGTCTTTATTATTATTCTGTTGGAACATCATGTCTGTGTGTTTTACATCGGACCTGGTTCCGTCTTTATTATTATTCTGTTGGAACATCCTGTCTGTGTATTTTACACCAGACCTGGTTCTGTCTTTCTTATTATTCTGTTGGAACATCCTGTATGTGTGTTTTACACCGGACCTGGTTCCGTCTTTATTATTATTCTGTTGGAATATCCTGTCTGTGCGTTTTACGCCGGACCTGATTTCATTATTTATTATTCTGTTGGAATAACCTGTCTGTGCGGTCTATCGCATGCATGGTGATTTCTTTTGTTGTTCCATTCTTTATTATACTCAGTTGGTTAAAACTTTGACTTCTATACTCTATTAAATTAGTGGAATATCTTTGATATTTGGGCTTCATCTAGTATCTTTTCATGGAAATATTCTTCTAAGAATTCTTAAATTTTACTTCATAAAGCAGTATCATATTGACAATTTGGACGTTGTTAATTCCTGGATAAATTAATTCTTGAACTTATTTTATTGAATTCTTATATCATTATCATCATCCTCATGTTTATATTTTGTTGAAAGTCATCTGTGGCCTGTAGTGCATAAATGGACTTGGTATGATTATGACCATGGATTATTCAGTATAATCATAACCGTAATGTTATAAATGATGTGGAAAAAGTCCTCATTGGCCCGTAGTGTATTGATGGACAGTTTTTGGTATGATTATGGCTATGGATTCTCTTTGGCCGTAGTGCAAAGATGAATTGTTTTATGGCATGATCAGGACCGTTGATGAAAACATGATTATCTTTAGCCGTAGTGCATGGATAATTCGTGGTCGTGATACTAAAGAATATCCTTGGCCGTAGTGCAGGGGTGATTCGATGATGTGGATTATTTATTAAGCTGAATTCCAACGATAAAAGTCATGAAAAACCTTTTAAATCATAAAAGATAGTAGATTTTATTCTCTACTTGACTCTTTTAATGGATTGCTTGATCCGCTGCAGTTAAACTTGATGTCTATTGTATTTTATCAGTTTAACATTGTTGAAGACTAATGATAATTTATTCTGCATTATCTTAGTCATAATATTTCATACTGGGCTAGTTGAGCTCACCCTTTCTTTCACGGTTCTCTTCAAGAAATGAGAATATAGCTGGGACGAGTCGGAAAACGGAGTGATGGATCAGATGATAGCATTAGTAGTCCTCACTATTCTATGTAATAGTGTGATAATAATTGTAATGAGGACTCCTTTTGAGTATGAATACTCTCTAGAAGATAATATTTGTATTCAAACTCACAGTTTATGTTTTGTCGTATTGTACACGACATTTGTATTAGTAAGTTGTATTTGTATTCTGTACCATGTATCTGACGACCCAAGATGGGTGACGTATACCTAATTTTGGGGGCGTCACAAATACTGCCATAAAACAAGGGTTAATTTAACAAATTAACAAATTACATAATATCCCTATATTATGACCGACCAACAGATAAGCTTAGGTAGGACACACTAGCGAAAGATTTACTAGTCTCTCCCCTCCTAGTTCTATTCCCCGATCTCCGCCAGAGATCATATCCCTAAGCTCTGATACCAACTGTGACGTTTCCAAAATAGGTATACAACACTCATTCTAAGTTTTTAAAATACATGGTACAGAAACAACTACATCTTTACTATTACAACATAAGAACTGTGAGTTTAAATACAAATATTATCATCTAGACAATATCCACACTCAAATAAGTCATCATTACAATTATTGATACATTATTTCACAAAAATGGTGAGGACTACTAAAATAACTTCTAGAACCATCATTCCATACCCCGACTAGTACTCGCTACATTCTTGCCTCCTGAGAAAAATGGAATAAAAAAGAAAAGGGTGAGCTCAACTAGCCCAGTAAAGAACATTATGACTAAGATAATATACAACAAATTATCGTTAGTCTTCAACAGGGAAAAATCTAATAGAATACAATTGACAACAAGTTTTAAATCAATATTCGCAGCGGAAAATAATAATTCATAGAAGAGTTACGTAGAGAATGAAATCTACTATTATCTATAAATTTAAAAGTCCATCATCAATATTTTATTCCTGTAACATCAATCAATATTCATCTTTGCACTACAAGCCAAATATATTCATCAGTTGGTCATGCTCATCTCAATACCTATTCATCCTTGCACTACGGGCCAAAAATATTCATCAGAAATCATTCATCTTTGCACTACAGGCCAAAGATATTCAGTTATATCATCACTTAGAACTGAGGATGATGAAAAATACTTTAAAGGAAACGAATCCAGTGAAACAAAATAACAAATATTCAGGATTCGTATTTCGATTTATCCATGTCCAAAAATACCTTATAAATAATCGTAGTGAAGTAAAATTCAAGAATGATCAAAATATGGATACAATCAAAGCTAGTATCCAAAATAGATATTTTGGACGAAAAGAAGAAAATTTTATTTTTCGGTGAATAGTAACTCGTGAATAATAACTCATGAATAGTAACCCCGACATGAAAAGTTCCAAATTTGATAAAAATTTTCAACCAATATTTCGGCATAATGATATTGAAGAAATAATATCATTTTCGAATAAAATAACATCCCTTACTTCGTAAAGACAGTACTTCTAGTTGAACACCGGATATAGGCTATGACTTGAACTTGCACCGTATAGCAACACTCAAAGTATTAAAATACTCACAAGAATATGCTCAATATATTGAGAGAGAAAGAGAGAGACATCTGTAGTTTCTGGTGTGATTTTCAATTCTAATCTAAGCACCCTATTTATAGTAAAATGCTTAGAACACCAAAGCAAAAAATTTAATATACTATTAATATCTATAATCAAATTTCCTACGCCCACCATCAATAACTCAATTCAGCTGATTTCAACAACCAATGAGGCTCACCAAGCATATCAAAAACGTTTTTCTAACTATAAATATTTTAAACTTCCAAAAATCAATTATTCTGGAATTTTGGAACTTCGATAATTCATAATAAATAGCCCTTTTATCAGAAAATTTAAATCTCGCGAGTTTTTATAAGAAATTCAATTCTCTACAACTTTGCAGAAGAAAATTTTTCCAAATTCTAAATAAAAATTGACCGAAATTCACAAACGGACGATTTTACAGGCTATAATCATATTTCAGTCAAGAAATGGGTCCACCGACACACAAAACATGTGTTAATCATTTAATGCAACAAAAATATTCTTTCTCCTCATATACTCATATATCCCACATTAATTGTAAAAATATCACCATTAATATATTATTAAATTAATATATTTAAATGAATTATTTTATCAGAAAAAGATAAAATATTATTTTTCAACAATTGTCACATTTAAACATTTTCTCCATCTATATCCGCATAAAATCAATATTTTCCTCATTATATAAATTAATAATTAATTATTCACAAATAATATTACAGAATCACAGTACTGGCAACCAGGCCATTCCCAGGAAAGAGGGGGCTTTCCAATAAGGATTTCTCCTTATTGGCGCGCAATTAGGTGACCAAACCTCTCATTAGACAGAACTTTCTAGACATTGCCAATAATATTATCTAATAATATTATTAAGATAGTATGAATTATTGCTCCGATAATAGAAAATACTGCATAGTGACAATTATTGAAACAACAGTAATATAAAATATCAACGTAGCAATTATTGAATCAATAAAATAAAATATTGAACAGTAATTACTGTAACAATTATTGAGTAGTGCCTTCTTACGTAAGAATCAATAATTGGTGTAATACCGTGTGCTACTGTGCAACAACGCGTATTACTGTGTTTTAACCACCGGGTATTCCAACAGTATTAACGGTAACAACTACGCCGTTATTTATAAACAACTCATACTTGTCGTTTTCTTTATCCAATCGCTTTTCGTTATGGGTCCCACAAAAGACTGCGCCGTCGTACGAATATTCCCCGACAGGAAGAATATTCCACGACCAAACGAATATTTTTCGACAACAATGAATATTTTATAACCACCTGCTTATTTGAAATATTTGCGCATTTTACCCATAACTAACCTCATTAATCAATTTAACCCTTACTATTTCAAAATAATAAATAAAGGAAATTCAATTTTATTTATAATAAGTTGGGGTCTTACAAGGGTGGTGGGAGAGGAAGGAGGAGAGAGATAAAATGAAAGTGGGATTATTGAAACGGTAAGAGAGAAAGAATTTCGTTACGTCGTACCTTCAGACACGGACAATTACATTATTAGTTCTATAACACGTCACGTAAAAATTTTATTTTAATATACAAAACCTTGACGGGAGATATTTTTCATATTATTAGTAGACTAATTTTTTTTTCAAAAATCTTTTCAAGAGTTTTTCTATAATATATGGATCGTCCATTTATTTATGACTTTATACAAAATGTATAAAGTTTAAAATCTGTAATAGAAAGATTAAATAGTTTTGTACTCGGGCCCCCAAACTTGTGCTCTACCTATTAAATATGTGGCCACATGTAGATGTGAAAACAGAATCCGATTAGCGTGAAGTTATTTTTTTGATAAGTTAATTAATTGAACAATAGAATATTGACACATATACAACCTCGCATGCGTGTCAGTATTCTATTGGTCAATTGACCAACTTACTTTAAAATAAACTTTATACTAATCACTTCTGTGAACAGAACCCACTACGAGGGAATAAATATTTAAATCTCACCAACATCTCATTTATTAATATAATAAAATAAAAGGAGATTAAAGAAACACTAGTAAAAAAAATCATCAACTTATAATTTTATATTATTTTCTTCTTCTTTTTTCCTGTTATTACTCGTCATCAAGATTTTAGGGATATGTTTGTTTACAAAAAATATACTTGGAATCGATTATTTTTCTTAATTTAACATTATTTCAACATATTTTATTCTATAATGGTGAATTAATAGTTTTTTAAATAGTTGAACTATTTTTTGTCATTTGTAAAATTATTTATGAAAGATGATTATACAAATGTGAGATTAATAATCTCCCACATATTTAGGTATCAAATGGCTTTAAGGGTATTAATTGATGAACTCTCACAAGGTTTATATTAATTTAAAAAAAAATTAATTCACTTTATGTTGGTTACACCTATAACTCACATATCAAGCAATTCTCCTGCTTTAAAGTTACAGATATATTTTGATTTAAAAAAAAATTATAATATAAATTATTTAAAAAATATTATTAAGTATAAAAGTAATTAGTTTTAGATTTATAAATATCACAAATTACTTAGAAAGAGAGAAAGAGACAAAGAAAGGGAGACAGAGTTGATGGGGTTGATCCAGAATTCCAAATCCAAGCACCACTCACTAACGATGGGGTTCGATTTGGCACATAAATCCTCTTCCACCCACTACATACCACCAAACATCTCCATTTTTCTCTTTTTCTATCTCATTATTTTATTTATAGTAATAAATATAAAGAACATATTTTTTATTTGTATATACTGCCATATATGTATACTTATATTATAATAAACAACCCCTTTTTCCTATATATCTTATAAAGCAGTTGGTATGGTGCTAATTTAAGCCCTCCCGTTTGCTTTCTTCAAGAAAGAGGGGAAAAACAATCCCACGTAAAAACTGAAGCTTTTTGAATAGTAAGTTCTTCTGAAATTCTCTTTTTCTATTGTTTGGATATATATTTCCTTCTTGTATTTTACTCTGCTTAAGAGATCTTTATAGGAGGTGACTGAATATACTACTGAGATCTGTGTGACTCAATTAGATTTAAATTTACTGAAGCATATTGCCATTTTAACAAAGAGTAAAATAAACCCACCATAATTTGCACATCTATATTTGATTAACAGTATCAAATTGATCTCATTTAGCTGATTGTTGTTATGTAGTATTAACCGTTTATCTTAGAGTGCCAACTGGTCTTTTCAAATGGTGTATGGTACCCAATGGATGATGAAATTATGGAAGGAAGTCTATTTTGTTGTTTTTTCACATATTCAATTAACATTTTTTTTTGTTTCCCATATTCAAACACATTATCTCTATCAGAGAAGCAAAAATATTTGTGGGTTTGTTGCCAAAGATTGTTGAATTTATTTTTTATAATCATCATTATGATTTTCTATTTGATATTCCAGCCATGGGGTTCTGGTTTTCTACTTTTTCATTAGAAATCAACTTCAATATTATTGCCCTGATTCGACCAGCCCAATTTTCATTTATTCAGGTGTTTGTGTAAAATAAGATGAGAGGAGCGGGTTTCTGGCAACTTGGACAGTCAATCACCCGCCGTCTTGCTCAAGCTGATAAGAAGGCTGTGGCTCGCAGATGCTATGCCAGTGAAGCTGATCTCAAGAAGACAGTTCTATATGATTTCCATGTTGCCAATGGTGGGAAGATGGTGCCATTTGCTGGTTGGAGTATGCCAATTCAGTACAAGGACTCAATCATGGACTCTACTGTAAACTGTAGGGAGAATGGTAGCCTCTTTGATGTATCACATATGTGTGGGCTAAGTCTCAAGGGGAAGGACAGCATTTCTTTTCTTGAAAAGCTGGTCATCGCGGACGTTGCTGGACTTGCCCCTGGGACCGGGACATTGACCGTCTTCACAAATGAGAAGGGAGGGGCGATTGATGATTCAGTGATCACCAAGGTGACAGATGATCATATATACCTGGTTGTGAATGCTGGGTGCAGAGACAAGGATCTTGCACATATTGAGGAGCATATGAATGCATTCAAAGCCAAAGGTGGGGATGTGTCTTGGCACATCCATGATGAGAGATCTCTTCTAGCCCTCCAGGTTAATATTCGAAGTCATCTTTTACAACTCATTTTTAAACTTTCATGTACCCTTCAAAGTTTCATATTTTTTACCAAGTTTGGGCCTCTAAATCAAAACATAATTCTACTGTTTGTTCTTGATATCATTTCTTACTCCAAATATCATTTTTAATTTGCATTAAAATATTTACTTTTTACTTAATAAAGTCTTTGCCATGTGGGTCAGAATATTGTATACAATTAGATGCAATATCTGCATTAGGCATAAATAGAAACAACCACCTCCGCCCATATCATGATGTATCTATCCTATAACTGATATTTATATATAATTTTCTTCACACCTCTGGTGCAGGGCCCTTTGGCAGCTCCAGTTCTTCAGCACCTTACAAAGGAGGATTTGAGCAAGCTATACTTTGGGGAATTTCAGATATTGGATATCAATGGTGCAAAATGCTTTCTCACTAGAACAGGGTATGTTGCTATCTGGTTTCTGTCTAAAGCAGTCACTAGGTTTTTGTGGTGATGGGACTGCATACTTTACTTGTATGTAACGTGGTGTTTGCAGAACGATGCCATTCTGTTTTTACATTTACCAAAGGTTATAGACTGAGGAAATTACAAAAGTGTGCTTATCAAATGGATTCATCTTGTGCGATTAGGCACATGCCTAAAAACATTGATTAAACTTACACTTATCAGGAGTCTATTATGCGATATATATATAACTTGATTATCATAGATAACTGGTCTTTCTGAAAAGGCTACAGAACTAAGTCCTTGCACATATGGTAACTGGGCATGTATCTTAACTTTTTCAATCAAACCATTGTTGTTTCTTCTCACTATATCTACTTTTTTAATCAGGTTTATGTTAGTAAAGAAATTAATGCTCAAGTTCTTATGATTATTTGGAGCGACAGGTTATGATATAATGTTGATAAATTCTTTGATATCTATGTTGGGAATCTGGTCTTTGGATTTAAAATTCAATCTCGTTGATATTTCAAGTGCTTTCTTTTGTTGTTTAGACATTTCTAAGTGGGGATGGACGGGTGATGCAAGGACATTATTCCTTTTTTGGTGTTCTTGTTGAATACTTGTAAAAAATACCCTGTTTTATGTTCTCTTGGAGTGTTAATTTTGAGGTTTTCAAAGGAGACTGAACTTTGAAGTAAAAGTTATCAGAGTCCTCTTCTTTTGGTGGCTTATAATATGACAGAGAGAATTGAAGAACGGACACTTTGATCACATAAGCATCATGCAGTCCTGCAAAAGGATAGTTGAAAATTTTCTCTGTTACTGTATTCATGTTGAGTTGAAACTTGAAAGTTTACCTTGCTAGAGTTCTGCATATGCTAAGCTATAGTAGGATTGCACTCTCTATGAGAAACTTGTACGATTTGATTAGGAAGGTGTATGTAAAGCAACAATAAAACATAAATGAAAATATAAATCAACTCAAGATTAAAAGACCCTACAGGCTAGCTTAAAAATAACAGCATAACCCTTGGCTCTGAAAGAAACACATAACCAAACTAACAGCTTATTAATATCTCTAGCTCTGAAAGAAACACACATGAAAAAAAACTAGCAGCGTATTAATTTTTTCTTAATTTTAACTAGTTATCCAAGTACACCCATCACCACATGGGCCTTGCCTTGGTATGAACCAATTCTCATTCTATCTATTTCTTTTCCTTGGTATTCTTTTTGCTTGCATTATGTTACACCTGTAAGATTAGAACCCTGTGATGATTGATCCGTGAGTTGGCTCTGTCTTGTTAAGTTTAAGTTCTTACACGTTATTGTTATTATTATTATTATTGGAACATGGTCCATAGTATTGTTGAACAAATGGGATACTGTAGAGTCCATAGTCAGTAGTCAACTTCTCTCACTCAGGCTTTCTAAATAATCAAACACCCTTTTCCTAGGGTTAGGACTCTTGGTATATATTAAATCTTACTTACAAATTTTAGGTAGAAAAGATTCAGTTTGGGACTTTGCTCCTATGACCAGTATTGGAATCCATGAAGCTGTTTCAGAAACAAAATTAGGACCTCTAAGTTTTACATAATTTCTGCTTTGAGTATTTGCTGTAGAAACAATGTATTGCCGAGTGTTTCTTTGTCCTGGAAAATGTCTTGCGGCATGGTTTTAGCGAAATTTGGTTGAATTATATTGAAAATTGAGAGTTTAATGCAGGCCCACTTTGGCCGCTTGCAAAATGGTGATGAAACCATATCCAATGATTCTATTTGAGAATTCGCGAGGAAATTATATTGGTGTTGGTTTTAATTCCTGAAGAGTTTATACTAAATCATGTAGTTGAAAGGTTAAGTTGCCTAAAACACTAATGAGAATCTTTGACACAATGTACTAGTATACAAGTAATTTAGTCTCCCACCATATGCTCAAACATGTATTATTTTTTTCCCCCACCATGTACTAATATAAAAGTTATGTAGGTAAAGTGATTAGCTTTGTGTTACATGAGGTTTTCAGGTATACAGGTGAAGATGGATTCGAGATCTCAGTACCTTCAGAGCATGGTGTGGACCTTGCTAGGGCAATCCTAGAAAAATCTGTAGGCAAAGTAAGGTTGACGGGGCTGGGTGCTCGAGACAGTCTTCGACTTGAAGCTGGCTTGTGCCTCTACGGCAATGACATGGAACAGCACACTACACCTGTAGAGGCAGGACTTACGTGGGCCATAGGAAAGAGAAGAAGAGCAGAAGGGGGCTTTCTTGGAGCGGAGGTGATTCTTAAACAAATTGCAGACGGACCATCAATCAGGCGAGTTGGTTTGTTCTCCTCCGGACCCCCTGCCAGAAGTCACAGTGAGATTCAGAACGAGAAGGGAGAAAACATTGGGGAAGTCACAAGCGGAGGATTTAGCCCCTGCCTGAAGAAGAACATCGCCATGGGTTATGTCAAATCTGGATCCCACAAGGCAGGCACCAAAGTTAAGATTGTGGTTCGCGGAAAGCCATATGAGGGAGCTGTCACAAAAATGCCTTTCGTCCCAGCAAAATATTACAAGCCAACTTAAAGTTAATTCTTGTTTGAAATTTGATACACCTTGGTTGTCCTAATTCTTACCCACTTCTACATGTTTTTGAAATGCTACTATCAATACCAATCTTCATTTTCTCTTATTAGTTTCCAAGAGTTAAAAAGTAGAGATGTGTGTATCTTGCATGAGTCTATATGAATATAGACATGTCCTGTACTTGTGGGACTAGGATGCTTTCCATTTCAACTAAATAGACTCCATTTCATGATCTAAATTTAAAATTATCTCTCTCCTATCATCATCATGATATTACATTTTAACACATTTTAAATTTAGATCATGAAATGTAGTCTCCATTTATTTGAAATGAAGAGGATCCTTGTCCATACTCTTGTGAGCACAGAACACAGCTGCATTTGCCATGTGCTTGTGCAGGTGTATGCAACATATAGACCAATGAATTTTAACAATACCTGTGTCACTCATTCAATGTATTTTGTCCATCCAATGGTTCACACGTTCACACTGCTACAAACTAACATATAAGAATCTCATATAATAAAGCTTATTAACATGGCATGGTTCGTTTAAGCGACTCCAAGAACCAGAATTAGAGTCGGGTAAAACGTAATATTCGAAAAACTCATTTGCAGACAAAAACTAAATACAAGTAGTTCATCATGCATGGTTCATTGAAGTGACTCCTGATGAACACAAGCCTGAACCCTGAAGTAAAATCAGGCATCAAGTAAAACATTAAATAAACTCTCTCATTTGCAAACTAAAAAGTTATGGCCGCAATGGAACACGATGGGGTGAACAGCAGAAACCCCTGGATCTAAGTTTAAGATAAAACATTATTCTCCCTCAGCAAACCTGGGCGAACCAAATATAAAGTATTCCAGCACTTAACGACCATGAAGGTGCGTCTACAGTTTTTATATGTCAAGCAGCAGTCTCCTTGGGTCTTCAACAACATCTTTAATGCGCCTCAAGAAGAAGACAGCCTCTCTCCCATCAATCAGCCTATGATCATAT
This sequence comes from Panax notoginseng, assembly GCA_016801055.1. NCBI lineage: Eukaryota > Viridiplantae > Streptophyta > Magnoliopsida > Apiales > Araliaceae > Panax > Panax notoginseng. The sequence goes on along the minus strand of CM029014.1, from coordinate 215,167,784 downwards.
GTTAGTGCAATGTACATCATTGGCCTAGAAACAATTTCCCCTCCGACAACCATTGGACGGTTCACAATTGAATGCATACCGAGAATAGCCGACTGCAACAACCATACAAAAGAATATGTAAGACTGCTTTATTCCCACTGGAAATGAAAAGTTTCTGACAATTAACCCAGTTGGATGTGGAATGTGCAACCAAATTTTCAATTGTTACATCAGTTAAAAGTGGCAGCATCATACCTGTGGGGGATTTATGATCGGAGTACTTAGAAGACTTCCATAAACACCTCCATTAGATATTGTGAATGAACCTCCAGCCATCTCATCAATTGATATGGAGCCATCAGTTGCCTTCTTTGCTAGGGTGTTGATCTCTTTCTCTATTTCAGCAAAGTTCATTTTATCAGCATTGCGTATAACTGGAACAACAAGGCCCTTGAAGAAGAAACATAGAGGAAGAAACTTTATTTCAGATAACAGTCTAAAGTAACAATAGGAACTTGACTTCAATGATCAATAAACGCCTCTTATTTCTTTTTGACAAGTCAACACATCACGGTATATTACATTTTCAGGAATATTTTATCTTTCAGAAAAGCAAATATGAGCAAAGAAAACTTCCTTTCAAACATGAGCTATAGCCAATTGGTCTAGTGGGAGTTGATAATGATGGCCAAAAGAATAAACTACAATTCAACAAGCAAAAATTCAAAATTGAGCTGATCACAGAAAGAATTCCACATGGGCAAAGGCGCAACAAGATTCCAAGAAACAGGATATTCATACAAAAGCTCTAAATATACCAGTTAGGGACAATGCACACAGAGAATGTAGAAGAACTTTTGCGTAAATAGTATAGCCAGAAACTTCAAAAATCTATTACTTTAACAAAAACTGTTAATAAACAGGCATACACCCTGAGTTTCACATTACCTTAATAAGATTTTTAATAAATGCCACAATAAACAGAAAAAATATCAATGGTATGGAACTTAACCATTTTGTTTCAAATTGAACAGGATGTACCAAAACAATATGTAAACTTTTAGAGCGACTTCTCTTTGTATATTCTACTGCTTCTGAGCTTGACTAAGTACATGCTATTCAATTTGTTTTGTGCTTTTAGGCCCTCTGGTTGATTAAGGTATGTTTATTTTCTTGCAAGAGGTTGTGAAAGCGATGACAAGGAATAACATTGACATCGCTTGTTCAAGACCTTTTGAGGCCAGGCTGCAAGTGATTCTCGTGAATCCCCTAGAGCCTTTTACTGGATTGTGGTGGGTGAGGACAAGTCACATCAGAACCCACAAACAAACAAAAAAGAAAAAGAAAGGAGGTTGGAAACGCAAGAGCTTCAAATAGGGTTAGGACTTGGGAGTCGGCACCTTGCGATCTCATTTGGTGAGTTGGATAAACAGAACAAAGGAAAACCCTTTCGAAAGTGTCTATTTTGGTAAATAATGTTATAGAAAGATGAACTTTGCAAAAAAAATTAAAATAAGACCTGTAACAAGTTTTATAAACCAGAAACATTTGACTAACATTAATAAGTCATAAACCTCTGAAATGTGGATTAGCTCATTGCATAGACAACATCCACTGCTTTATAAATTACCCAATGCATTTTTCCAAAATGTATTGGGGACAATAATCAAGGATTATACTAACATCTGTGATTATCATGCAAATGTGGCAGCAAGAAATTTCTCTATTAATTGCACGATGCAAGGAAGAAAATAGGCATCAAGGCATGAGAAATGATTCACCTTCATATATAGCAAAACATTGACAAGAAAAGTTCAAGACTGGTGTCCAATTAAGAGTCTACCAAATAACATAAAATGCCTAAAACTGCAAATTTAACTGGGCCTTTTCATGATTTCGCTTAGTGGTCCGATAAGTAATTGACCTTCACATATAGTTAATTATTGATAGGAAAATGTTAAGATCGAACACCAATTATGAGTCAAACCAAAAAACATGCATCTCTAAACTGCAAAGTTAAATGGCTCTCCCGAAAAAGCACCAGTGCTAACAGCAAAACTGTCATCACAGTATCACACTACTAAATATGGTGATTAGGATGGTGTAGACCAACTTGCACTTTAAAGTCCATGGACAACACATAAGATTGATGCACTAATCATGCACCACTGAAATGTTCCATTATTTAATTAAAAGACATCGGAATCATTACAACTTGTGACTGACCTTTGGTGTACCAACAGCTATACTAATATCAATATAATCTCTATAAATGATGTCATCCCCATCAATAACAGCATTAATGATTGGCTGATTCTGGAGCCCGCTAACAGCAGCCTGAAACAAAATAAAGTGTTAGATAGAAAGTTATAAAACGAATAGGTGCACAAAATAGTTTGAACAAACACACAAATCCAACTGTACATGCAAGGTGCTGAATACCAGTAAATGACTGTACATACTTTGACAAAACCTGACATAAGTCCTAGCTTCACTCCATGCTTCTCAAGGAAGGCATCTTTATATTCAGAACGAAGCTTCATCAAATTAGTCCTAGACATTAAGGGTCAGAATGGCCAATATGTTAGTGTCATAAGAGTGAAACAGGGAAAAGAAATGGATCCCAATCAGAAATGATAGAAGTTATAAAATTTATGAAATCATGCAATAACATTGTATTGCATTTGTCTCGATTATACAGTTAGAGATAGATGTAAAACCTCAAGGAACTATATGTTAGCAGAAGAACGATCCAACATACACAATATTGATATAATTAATTACACTTACATATCAACGTCATTAAATGTGGTTAGCAATGCAAAAGTATTTTGAGAGTCTTTCAGCCGTGTTGCAACACGTTTCCTAAGCCTTGTCATTGGAACCTAAAAGAAAAATAATTTTGAATATTAAACAAACCAAGATAGATTTGTTAACCTCATGAAATAAACATATTGATAAATAATTAGAACTACAGTTGAGCATGCTTAATAAAACGAAAGGAGTATGATTAAAGATTTAATACAGTAACATGACATAATTCAAGAAGTTATAAGAAACCCTGATGCTTACTCTTCTTTCCCTTTCCTTTGGAGGAAGTTGGGGTTCAGTGGCTGAGGGTCTAGAAGGTGGCACAGAAGGTGATTTAGGCTTCTCCTTGGGCGGGGTTTCTGCCTTAGGAATTTGCTTTTCCACCTCCTTTTCTGCAGGAGCAGGCTCAGATGCAGCCTTGCTAGGTGCCTTCTCTGATGGAGCTACATGTGTAACACCTTCACCAGACTTTGAAATGATTGCTATCTTGGTACCTGGCTCCACAGTGTCACCTTCTTTGGCTACAAACTGAAAAAATTACATGGGCAAACATTAATTACACAGAAACATAATAGATCTTCAAACAAACAAAAAAAGATAACATCGAAGAGATTGTAATTAACTGATACTATGGACCCTACAAAAATTTAGTAATTTACCTCTTGGATGACACCCGTTTCGGGACTTGCAACATCAATTGTCACCTGAATGAGGAAGCCCAAACTATTTAGACCAGACAATGATACTTGCGATGCTGCAGAAATGCTAAGTTCATAATACTACCTTATCAGTTTCAACTTGGGCGATCGGCTCATCAATATTAACATGATCACCTGGTTCTGCTCCCAGTTATCATAGAATGAGTTCAAGACACTCACAACTCATTAACTTTACAATTAGGTACATATTTTCATGAGTGCAGAATTCAGTAATATATGACAACTTACTTTTCAGAAAAGCGGCTAGAGTGCCATCAGTAATGGATTCACCCATAAAAGGGACAACAGCAGCAACCAGCTCACCTTCATTACAGAAAAGGATAAAATGAGCTATGCAGATCTTAAAGTAATCACAGTGGATGTTCAAGAAGGAAGAGTCAAAAGAAAATATGAAATATCATACCATTATCCGATGAAAACGACCTACTCCACATCAAGACAGAATTATTTGTTTGAAGAAATGATACGACATCCCTGTGCCCACAAAAAATATTTTAGGAAAGAAATGTTAAGTAACTACGTTCGCCTTTGTTTTGTTCCCTCTTTGTTCATCTTGTTTAGCCATTAATGATGTGCAACCAACTAAAAACTCATAAGTCGGAAATTTCTAAGTGAAAAATCTTCATCTGGTTATTCGTCTAAGATCAATGAGAGCTAAATAAGTAATAGCAATAAGACATGTAAAGAGATTTTACCAACCTTACAGGCCTTGAATTAACTGGGCAACCTATCCATGATTTACAAAGTTCAGTAACACGAGAAATATATATTTGTATTTACATAATTACTCTTATGCCAAAATTAGAGAAACGTTCAAATTACCTTGGTGACAAACACCGAGTACAATTTTTGATCCTCTATTAAGATGTAGCATCTGTAGAAGTTCACATGTACAGAAGTGTTTTTATACAGTGAATATCAAGAGAACAATAATCTTGAAGTGAACCATGGCATGAAGTAAAGGAAAACTATAGGGTAGAAGTATAGAGAGTTCATAGTAGTTAAAAGAAAAAAATAATAATTAAGATCCCTATTCTTTGAATGTGTAGTGCATCATTCATAAGGAGAAAGTGTAGTTATAATTCCCCAAGTGTTTGCTTCTAGACTTTAGTATTGGTTAACGTTAGAAAAACTCTTGAAACTCCTCACCACTGATGGCCATTATCATCTCAGCTAAAATTTAGTATTCAGAAATGTGAAGTACTATAATAAACAAATAAATAAAAAGTGCCAACTAATCAAAATTGTCTATAGATTCGTCAGCATGGAAACAATTTCATATCTCTAAAACTAGTCATAATCTTTAATTAGTGATGCTATGGCATCCCAAAGTTGCTATGTGCATTTAATTCTCTAATGCCGAAATTATTCCGGTACTGATCAACAACTATTTTGTACTCATAACAGAAAATTTTCCAAAAATCCCAAATTGATCAGCATAACAAACAATTAACTATTCCACATCACCAAATGGAAATTTAGACTAGCATGAGTAATACAAAACACAAGTCCAAATAAGTTAAAATTGGTACTAAATAAAAATACCTCATTCACCGTTGCATCGTTAATATAGGTTCGTGGAACTGATGCTGCCGCCGCAGGTCGAACCCGTCCCAATGACTGCCCTAAGCTCTGAAAACAAACACAATCTAATGTTTCAAAAACAAAATATAGCTAGCATACATACACACAAATAGATACAACTATGTCCAGAATATTAACAGCGTCCCATATAATAAAAAAGACTAACCGAAGAAGAAGACCCGCCGGAGGCTATTTTCCGCCTTATAATAGCCCACATCATACCTCTAGTCAAAGTAGAGAGCTTCTGCCCTAACAAACACCGAAGATCAGAAAACAGAATACTAGAAAAATCGAGAAAATCAATCAAGCTCAATGAATCACAGGGGTTTTAACAATGGATTTGAAATCAACTGGATTCAACGTATCAGCACAATAATTCAAAAAAGGTGTAAAATTAGAAGATGACGGTCAATTCAATTGAATATAAAAGTGTGAAAAGAAGATGACCTAGATGCGCCGTTTGATTAAATAGGTAATAAACCCATCAAATGTCAAACCATAAACAGAAGCACGTGTATATAATGAGATATACATATAAACTGTAAATGATAAAGAAACTATACCTGGTAATAAAAGGAAGGAGATGAAGATGCTCGAGGAGTTAGTTTGCTTTGTTACAGAAAAAAGAAGGATTGGAGAAGAAGAAGTAGAAGAAGCGAATCAAATGCATAATTAGCGATTTCTAGAGGACGTGGGCTGGCAGATATGGAAAGTGTACTCAGACCCGGTTTTTCGTTAAAATAAATAAATTTGGTAATTCTGCTGTGGCTGCGGTGTTGACCACCGAGGGGTAAAGAGCTGCAAGCGAGTTTAATAAATCTGACACGTGTGATAATCTCGTTCGACAAATTCAGAATGATTTTCTCATTTATTTATTTACTTTCAAGTATAATAAATTTAAATCGAATTATAATTACAAAATTTATTAATATATTTATTGAGAATTGAACCTGAGAATTAATTTTTTTCTCATTTCAAATTGAACCTTTAACCTAAATGTCACAATAATTTATTGACAATTTGAAATCTTAATCGCTAGACTAAGATCTTATTGACCATTTGTATTCATACATAGTAACACTCAAAAAGTTATAGAATCAAGTTTGATTTTTTAAAGTCAGTTAATATATTTTAAATCTAAAATAAATGTGATTTATTTAACTTTTGTAAACATAAATAACAGTACTATTGCAATGTATTATGGAGTAATTTTTATAATTATATTATATTACTTTGGTTAGTTAGTTAGGGATATTTTGGTCATTATATTATATTTTATTTCATTGTGATATAATTTCTAAGTAACATACCAAACGTATGAATTAAGAGTTGTGTTTCGATTCTATTATTATGATCTGATTCCGATTCCAATTATCATTGTATTCTGTCCTAAAAAGTCAAACAAGGATAGTGCATATAAGATCTATGTATCATGTGTGGAGCTCTTCAAATTGGGCCTCATAAATACAAAGAAAGGTAGCCGGTCCATTTTGAAGGTCCAGTCCACTAAAACATTATGAATCATCATAGTCAAATAATCATAACCCATGAATTATCAGGGTAATTCCTAACAAAAGGGGTACAAAAGAATATAGCATCATGATTATCTTTGAGAGGGATAAATAATCGGTTAATCCGCCCACCAATGTTTAACACGCCGAATTAGTCAATGGCCCAGCATTAATCTCTATGTAATGTTTGATATTTTATGCCCCAGTCAAGAATCAACAGCCCTCGGACGGACTACAAGAAAGAGAGTGAGAAAACAGAGAATAATCAAATCCAATTTTTACTCTCTTTCCCTTTCTCTTTCTCTTTCTCTTTCAGTTGCAGTGAGATTTTAGAGAGAAAGGAAAAGGGATCATGGGGTCAGTGGCAAAGAAAGGTCTGCAACAGTACCTTTTACAGCTTCAGCAACACCCTTTGAGAACTAAGGTCTTTTAATTCTTTCTCAAACTTGTAATATTTTGATTCTGATTTGATTTATTGAATTGGGTAATGTTTATTTTTGTGATTTCTGAATTGGGTAATGTTTATTTTGTGATTTGAGAATCGTTTTTATTTTGAGGATCTTCGTATTGTTTTTGCAGGCTATTACGGCTGGAGTTTTGTCAGCAATTAGTGACATAGTGTCTCAGAAGCTCACTGGGATACAAAAACTTCAACTCAGACGCCTTCTTCTGAAAGTGGTATGAATAATTTAGCCTTACTGATGTATTATATATTTGTGTTATTATTTCTGAATTAATGGTTTGATGCTACTTGCCAATGCTAATGATCTTGGTTTGGCACTAGTTTTTCTGGTACTCCTATGACTTACCTGAAGTTTGGAATTTTTATTTTTTTGTACAAATGGCAATGGGTTGACTTTATGTTTTTCTCACATTTCACCCTGAATGTAAAAGTTTAAATATTGAATCTTATGGAAAAATTTGGAGGTCTGGGTAAATCTATAAGTACAAGTAACTCAAAATAATTTGATTATCCAGTGCGTTTGAATTAACAACATTTGTGAATCTACCTAATTTTGTTCTCCAGAATTTATATTTAAACTACGAGGCCAGAATGTAAACTTTATGGCTATTTTTTTTAATTCTCAGTAATTTTTTCTTTTGAAAGATGCCATATTTCTTTAATAAAAAAATATTCAGTTTCATGTTGACTTTGATCTAACTACAAATCTAATAAGTTTAGTTGGGTAAAGTGAAAGAATTTTCTAAGTTCAACCAAGATTGTTAATTCATATTTTTAAATACTCGAAGTTTTGCTGGGGCATTGAAGCAACTTCAGTTTCAAGTTGACTTTGATCTGGCTTCAAATCTCAGTTTAGTTAGGTAAAGTGGAATAATTTTCCAAGTACCAACCAAGATTGTTTTATTCTTATTTTTAAATAATCGAAGTTTTACTGGGGCATTGAAGCAGCTTCCAAAGTTTATGCCTTTTCTAAACTGATCTAAGGGGAACCAGATGCAAAAAACACATGAATTGTAAATAAAAAAATTGCTACTTTGAGATCCATCAGCCATCAGCTACGTCTCAATTTAAAAATTCATTTCCAACATAAGATTGTCTTTTGAAAAGATTGAAGGGTGTTCTACTTTCCAATTTGTCTTCATATCATACTGTCACGTGTATTAAGTATATGTGGTGGTATAAACTACTTTAAATTATATTAGTAGAGGATTATTTTTTTCCTCTGGTAGTCGTACTTGACACGATGGTCAAGTCCACACTCAATGTTCTAAAAGGCGGGAGGCGGGCGGCTGAGGGGGGACCTAGCGCCTAGGGGCTTACGCGGGGCCTAGGTAATTTTTTTTATTTTAAGTCAATTTTAATATTTTATCTTATATTTATCCAAACAAAACAATAATATAAAGCAAAATAATCTATAATAAAGATAATAAAGACTTTTGCTTAAAGTTCAAACACATATCCATATTACTAATGTCAAAGTTCAAACACAAACATGCAATTGTTCAAAGTTTAAACATATTTTTAACGTATTAGTTTTATTCACAAACAAGATTGCAATTAAAATAATAAAATTTAAAATTTCAAGAATTTAATTCAATATTAAAACTTAAGAAACTAAACATAAATTTAAGAATTATATTGAATTAAACTAAATATTACAAATATATCATCATTTATATAATTTGAAGTTGGTACAAGTTAAAAAAATTATAACTATAATAAAATTATCCATTTTGACTTGATATTGTTCACTTCTCATTGTGATTTGATATACTACATGTATTATGAATATGATAAATCATTAGAAAAATAAATATATCAAGATCTGGTCTGGATAATTATTAAAATAAAATAAATCTCTCCGTCTATACCCTATCTAGGCCCCGCCTGATTTTCTGGATGAATTTTTTTTCCGCCTTGAGCCTAAGTGACGCGCCAGGGGGACTTAGCGCCTAAGGGGGGCCTAGGCGGATCTAGGCGGAGATTTTTAGAACACTGTGCGCACTTGTTGAAGGCTTAGTCATGGGTTTAACTCCCGGAAACAATCTTTCTATAAATGGAGTTAGGCTGCGGACATTTGACCCAGCCTCGCACCCTACTAGCCTTGCGCACAGTGGACGCCCTTCCCTTTTAGTTCGACTTCCAAAATACTCTCCTTTTTGGTGCATTTGTGTATGTGTGGGGAGGGGAGGGGAGGGGAGGGGAGGGGAGGGGAGGGGAGGGAGGGAGAATAATATTAATAACGTTTGCTATAGTTAGTCAACTACCATCTTAATTTTCTGAAATATTTATAATTACCCTTCATGTTGAAAACATCTAATGTGAATTTTATATGAACAGTCTAGAAATATGTACTTATAGTATATTTTCCCCTACAATGAGAACTTTTAAGAAAATATAGTAAAGATAAGGTGCTGCATTTGGTTATGCTAGTTTAACGAGATGATTTCTTTTCCACCTTAAAGAGATCAATTAATTTTCTTTGTACCGAAGCTAATATCTACTTTTTTGAAGCCACTCACTAATCAGTGATATTGAATATTATAAATGTTAAACTGTTAACTTTATTTACAAAATGATTTTCCGGACTTCGATCGCCTGATGTTAGAAACTTTTTTTACTTTTAACCAGGCTCTGTTTCCATTAGGTAAGAGGCATATATAAGGTAGAGTCAGAACTCAGAAACTTATCCCAAGTGAAAGGAGCTGACCGTCCTGGTTTGCTTCTCCTTGCGTTTGTTTGTGCAAAAAGGAAAATTTAACTTGCATTAAAAAGAAGAGAAAAGAAAAAATGATGTAGTTACAAATAGGAAAGGGTGGGCAGATCTATGATCGACTCCTTTAGTGTGACGAGTTAAAAAAGTTCTTACCACCCCCTCACGTTCCTCCCATTTTTAAGGATAAAATATATGAATTCGACTAACAGAGCATCATTCTTCCCTTTTAACTATCCCATTATCTTTACTACAACTGAAGGAAATTTTTTTCTTTCTCCCCTTTATCTTTTTTTATTTCTTATCAAACAGATCATTTGTTATGATTCGTTCAATATAGTTGAGATGATGTGCTTTCTCTACCTTTAGTACTATCTAGAGTAATGTTTGGAGGATTTCTTTATGCTAATCACATAGTTTTTATTGCTTATGTTGATTTGAACAAATTGTCTGCAGGTTAATAGTACGCATTACTAACATTGTTAAATGCAGCTCTTTGGAGTTGCTTATCTTGGTCCATTTGGGCACTATTTTCATATGTTTTTAGATAAACTTTTCAAGGGGAAGAAGGATCCCGCAACAGTTGGTAAAAAGGTAATTTATGTAGCCTTGTGTGCCTTTTGTTTTGTAAGAAGATGAGTGGGTATAAAATTTGATTATCTTTTACAACCATTGTATCAGCAATGTCAAGACTCGAGACTCTAATTCATTTTTGTCTCATTGGCAACTAAGCAAGTTCGGTGTGCCTCACTTCCGCTCTTTTAGTTTTCAGTGCAGTTTGGTAATTAAACAGTTAATCCAGTACTGTATGTATTTAACAACGGGGTGTGTTACATCCTAGTACTACCTTTGTTTGCAAAGTAAATTTAAAGTCGAGCAATCTTATTTTTCAAACGGAGGGAGTAGTATTCTTAGTTTAGAGAAGTATCACCCGTTCATGAGTTCATAAAGTCATTTCACCAGATGGGAAGGATAAGATTTAGGAAAGGAAAAGAGAACAATATCATTATTCTGAAATGCCAATGAAATAATTTCAGGTCTTGCTGGAGCAGGTGACATCTTCCCCCTGGAACAACATGCTTTTCATGATTTACTATGGCTCTATAATTGAGGGTAAGTCTGTGGAACAATTGGTAACTATATAATCTGTTGTTGAGAAACGAGTTTCTATATCTCCTTATGTTTAATCCTAGGATGAATTGTGCCAATGGCAACTTGAAGACAAAATCTGAGAATGAAATGCAAATTTACTGGATAAAAATACTATGCTAGAAACTCTGACTAATTAAGATAACGTGGTTGTTACTGTATCTAATTTTATAAATATCGCAGGAAGACCCTGGATCCAAGTAAAATCTAAAATCAAGAAAGAATATCCGACAGTGCAGTATGCGGCATGGACGGTATTCTGTTCTATCACGAGTTAGGTTATTTTCTTCTTTAATAAAAATTGAATTATAGACTAATAACGTTGCATTAAAATGCAGTTTTGGCCGGTGGTGGGGTGGATAAATCACCAGCATGTCCCACTGCAGTTTCGCGTCATTGTTCAAAGTGCTGTCGCGTGCTGCTGGTATGTTTTCCCTTTAAAAGTTGTTCCTGCTTATGGTTCAACTTTTTTTTCCCGCCCTTGGTTCTTACCTTTCTTTCCCATTTTTTATTTTCTGTACAAAATTCTTGTAGGGGCATATTCTTGAGTCTACGTGCTGCAAGGTCAGTGGCATTGAGTCCGGTTACTAAGGGTTAAGCGGGTGGTAGGAGCATGCAGTAAACTCGGTTGCAGGCGTGGGGTGAAAATCGTGTTTACTAGCACGTCTTATATATTATGCAGATGGATGATTTGTGTTAGTTCATTATTTCTAAGAACTATTTAGCACACATAAGTAAAATCTGGTTGCTTCTCTTTGAGCAATCGTGTAATCGGGGTTCTACGCCGAGGTATCTGTTGGGTTATTGTGTTGAAAGATTGTACCGTCACCTATTTTTTCTTTTCTGTTATTTATATTGATAGAAGGTTTATCGACTAGTTTTGGTTCTTCTCATTTACTGCATATATAGTTGATTCTTCTCTCAGTATATGTAACATTCATTTATATCTTTCTCAAAAACTGTTTTTAAGTTTATTTAAAAGCTCATGACTAAAAGTTAGCTTAATTATTTATATACAAGTAAATTCTTTCTACGTGTGGAATTGGGGTGTTGCATTTTATCTGTCTAAAATTAAATATATATTTTATTTCTAAACTATAAAGTCGCATGAAACTCATAACATGCATGTTTGGTTATAAGGCGTTTGGTTTAAATTTTGTTTGTTATAATTTATTTTAAACATAATTTACTCAACTCACAAACACAACAGCGTTTGTGGCTGAAAAATAACACACTAAAATTAGTGCACTTTGTTTGGAAATTCAAACGGTACCGAATAAACCTAAGGTACCGGTACTTATATACTAGATAGATTGAATATTGATATATGTCATTATTACTGCATTTCACAAATATTAAATATATATTTTGAAAAATAATTTTTAATATATGTATTTAATATTAAATACATACTAGCTAGTGTACTCTATTTATAACATTGAAATAAAAAACTAAATTGGAAAATATTAAACACAAGGCAATGAGGTGGAGATGGTCCGTGTTGGTATGAATTGATTTCAATTTATTTAACTCGTTATATTTGTGTTGAAAGTCAATATAGTAAGCGTCCAAGAAGAAATATTTTAATACGTAAACTGTTACTCCACAATTCAGCAGCCCCCACCCCCCATTCAAAAGCTCAAACGTTGAAAATTAGACCCCTTCAGTCTTTTATTCCCATAACTCTGTCTCTCCCCTGTATATATATATACCATGTAAATCTTGAAACCCAATATCATCCAATATTCTTTCAAACTTGGCCTAAATCAAAGCCTTAACATATATTTATCAACTGAATATATTATTATTACAAGAAAACCCCAAAAACAGATAATAAAACATCTCCCTATGGCAGCCCTTCAAGCTTCAAGTTTCTTGTGTTCATCTTTTTCTTGTTCCTCAAAAAATTGCACAAGAGGAATAAGTACTACAAGGGCTGCTATGAATATACCAAAACTAGCATTAAATTCTCTGTCTCTTCCGAACCTTAAATCTAGAGGTTTTGTGGAGGAGCTAGAGTTTATAAAAGGTGGTTACACAAATACCCTTATTGGGGAAGACTCTCCTTTGAGTCATTCCGGTTATACTTCTAACATTTCTAATGTTTCTGATTCGATGGTAATCGCGAAGCTCTACGCGATAATGGAGGCTGTTGCGGATAGACTCGAGATGCATACGAATATATGCGAGCAGAGAAATAACTGGAATAGTCTTCTTTTAACATCCATAAATGCAATTACACTTGCTGCAGCAACAATTGCTGGTATTGCAGCTACAAGTTCTGTTGGTTCCCCTGTTTTGGGACTAAGCCTTTGTTCTAGTTTATGTTAGAATATTTTATTCCTTATGTGGCCTTTACTATTTATGTAATTATTGGGCTTACATATTGTATTAATTTAATAACTTTATTTATGGGTTTGGTAATTAATTATGTGGCCTATAAATAATATTCCTAATAGTATTTGGCATAATGGGCCCTAGGGTTTCATAATCTTGATGGACGATTTTGACCCTTAGTTATTATATAAATAAAACAGTTAGGGTTTGGTCCCAGTTGTCGTCTCAAGAATTTTATACACACCCATACATCCATCCTAAGATTGAGAGAGGCAATTGAAGACCTTCACCCTTAAGCGCAGCGGAAACGTGATACATACGAGATGACTTCTCTCAATTCATGTAAGTACTTATTATTATGATTATTGATTTTATTTTATTCTATGCAATAACACGTTCTTGTATAATTTATTCAACATCTGGTATCAGAGCTATGGTTACGTTATTGTATAGAATAAATTATTTATGTTATTATGTTATAAATTTTAATATCATAAAGTAATTAAATTATGCTGTTTCGGAGAGTGCTTTGCCGATTATTAATTCAATTTATTTCAATGTCAATTCATGCATAATTTTACGTTATGGTTACATTAAGGAATTTCAGAACGGAAAAACCTTTTCGAAAATCTTTTTGATTCCTCATGTGCTATGTTATGTATCCTGATTTTTGTTTATTTATTATTATTGTTTTTTTTTTTTAATACTTGTGTAATGGACTGCAATTACATACTGCAATATGTTAACACATCTATATGCTGTGTACATTCTCCATCCTTGGGAAAAGCACAATAATTACGAATTCTGATTATCACATATATAAATTGAATTGATCAACTAATCTGCCAAAAGCAACTCATGAATCATGTTTCAAAAATATATATATATATGCTTTGACGGTGACGTGTTGGGTGAAAGCCTGATAGTTTGCACGAGTCTTATCAATCATGCATAAAGTTTTATTGTTCATAATGTTATGCGTGAATAGGAACATAAATATTAAAACAATATATGTTAAATTTATTATTTATTATGTTTAGATAATATTATGATATTCTTATACCCTCATGTATTCGTGTTAAAATTAACGTGATTATTTAATAATCAATTCATGTTCATAATTGTATATCATAATTTAAAATTTTAGAACATGATATAATATATTATTAGGGCTTTTTAAGTTGGTACATGTAAATTTTAAAATAATGTTAATTTTCAAACTTGATTAATACATTTAAAGAAAATTGAGTTTGATCATAATAATTTACATGTATGCGTGACTCTTTTATTGTTAAAATTAATAATCAACCCAACGGAGGGTTATTAATTGAAACAATTAAAGATTAAGAAAAGTCACATAATGTTACATTTAATAAATGAATATTTTAATTTTACCCAACGGAAAATTAGAATTAAAATTTTTTAAATGGAATTTTATTGCATAAGTAACATTTTTATTTCGTTTTCTGCCCAACGGTGATGCGTGGATAAATGTGTTGTATATTATTTTATGGGGATGTTATTTGTATATTATTAATTGGACCAACGAAAAATTAATAATTATGCACCAACATCTCATTAAAATCTATTTTTAGGTGTTGTAAATAGATTTTATATAACTAACTGCTTGCCCTACAGTTGGTTTTTATTATGATTAATTATTGTTGTACATTGTGGATTTCTTTTAGTTTTTTTGTAAGCATGCTTATGAGCTTGATTGTATTTCAGCATTGACTCCAACTAGTATTTCTGGGTATCTCTCTGGAATTGAAGCCTTGAATGGAACTAATTTTACTGTTTGGAAAGAGCAAGTGAAAATTGTTCTCGGCGTTATGGATTTGGACTATGCATTACGAGTTGATCATCCTGCTCCACTTACAGATACAAGCTCAATTGAGCAAAAATCTATTTATGAAAAATGGGAGCGATCCAACCGCATGTCCCTTATGATTATGAAAAACTCTATCACGACAGCTATTCGAGGAGCCATTCCTGACTCTGAGAATGCTAAAGAGTACTTAACTTCAGTCGAGGAACAATTTAAGGGTTCTTCTAAAACTCATGCAAGTACCCTTATTTTGAAAATGCTCACTAGCAGGTATGATGGGGTTAGTGGAGTGCGCGAGCACATTATGATGATGAACGACATGGCCTTTAAATTAAAGGGTATGGACATGGCGATTTCTGAGGGTTTTCTTGTTCACTTCATTATGACTTCTCTTCCTGCACAATTTGATCCATTTAAGATCAATTATAACACGCAGAAAGAAAAATGGAAGATGAGTGAGTTAATTGCCATGTGCGTCCAAGAAGAAGAAAGGCTTAAGATTGAAAAACCTAATGTTGCTCATCTAACTACCACTAGATCTCATAAGAAGAAGGCTCATAAAAATGGCAAAGGTTTTAACAATAAGGATAAGCAAATTTCTACCAAAACAAATAAGGCAAATCATTCAGGTAACAACTCTGAGGCAGGTCCTAAATGTCACTTCTGTAAGAAGCAAGGACATATTCAGAAAGAATGTCCTAAATTCAGAGAATGGCTTGAAAAGAAAGGTATATCGTCCTTCAATTATGTAACTTATGAATCCTTTCTAATTGATGTTCCTTCTAATACATGGTGGCTTGACACTGGTGCTATGGTTCACATTACTAATTCATTACAGGGATTCCTTTCAAAGAAGACGCTCCAAAAGGGGGAAAGAACCATTAAAGTTGGCAATGGAGAGTCTATACAAGTTGAAGCTGTAGGAACTCTTCCTTTAGTTTTGGAGAGTGGTTTCACCTTGTATTTATATGATACTCTTTATGTTCCCAGTATGACACGGAATTTAATTTCTGTATCTAAACTTGACGTTGATGGATTTTCGTTTAAGTTTGGGAATAATAAAATAATTATTTATCATTACTCTCATGTTATTGGTTCTGGCTCTTTAGAGGGAAACCTCTATAAGATAAATTTGGATAATGTCTTTGCTGAATCCTTATTAACAATGAATGTGACAGAAAATACCTCTAAAAGTGGAACTAAGAGAAAACTAGATAATGAGAATTCTTCAAAATTGTGGCATAAACGCTTAGGCCATATTTCAAAAAACAGAATGCAACGTCTTGTAAAGGATGGAATTCTTCATTCACTAGATTTTTCTGATCTTGACCATTGTATTGAATGTATAAAAGGAAAATTTGTGAAAGGTAATAAGAAAGGAGCAACTAGAAGTAGTGCACTTCTTGAGGTGATTCACACTGATATATGTGGACCATTTTCTCCAGGAATTGGTGGACACAAATCTTTCATTACGTTCATTGATGACTATTCTCGTTATACTTATGTGTACCTGATTAATGAAAAATCTGAATCACTAAATATGTTTAAAGTTTTCAAGGCTGAAGTTGAAAATCAACTTGAGTGAAAAATTAAAGTAGTGAGATCAGATAGAGGCGGGGAGTATTATGGTAAACACTCCGATACAGGTCATAGTCCTGGCCCATTTGCCTTATTTTGTCAAGAAAATGGAATCGTCACTCAGTATACAATGCCTGGTACACCACAGCAGAATGGTGTAGCTGAGAGGCGAAATCGTACCCTTATGGATATGGTACGTAGTATGTTATGCAATTCTAGCTTACCTGTATTTTTGTGGACTGAGGCATTAAAGACAGCTGTTCATATTTTAAACCGGGTTCCTAGCAAATCTGTCCCTAACACTCCTTATGAAATTTGGACAGGTAGGAAACCTAGTTTAAAATACTTACGGGTGTGGGGTTGTCCAGCCGAGGCTAAGATTTTTAATCCACAAATAAAGAAACTTGACTCTAAAACCATTAGTTGTCATTTTATTGGATATCCTGAGAGATCTAAGGGTTTTCGATTTTACTGTCCCTCTCATACCACTAGAATTGTTGAGACTAGGCATGCAGAGTTTTTAGAGAATGGTGATTTAAGTGGGAGTGGTGAGCCTAGAAAAATTGATCTTGAAGAAAACAGATTTTATGTTTCTAATCCTGTAATTCAAGAAGGTGAGGCACAACCTCCCATTGAGGCGAATGATATCCCTGAGATAGCTGAGCCACCACCTAATGTTGAACCTCACATTATTGAAAATCATATTCCTGAAATTGTGCAGCCTTTACGAAGGTCCGAAAGACCTAGAAAGCCTATTAATTTTGATGATTTTATAACCTATCTTAATGAGATTGACTATGATTCAAGTAAGATTAATGATCCTATCTCCTATAAAGAAGCCATTATGAGTGCTCAATCAACTCAATGGCTTGAAGCCATGAATGATGAGTTGAAATCAATGGAGCTTAATAACGTTTGGGATCTTGAGGAATTACCAAAAGGTTTTAAACCTGTTGGTTGTAAGTGGGTCTATAAGACCAAATTAGATCCTAAAGGGAACGTTGAAAGGTATAAAGCTCGATTGGTTGCTAAAGGTTTTACTCAAAAGGAAGGTGTGGATTATAATGAAACTTTCTCTCCAGTATCCAGGAAAGATTCATTTAGAATAGTCATGGCTTTAGTAGCTCATTATGATTTAGAGTTACATCAGATGGATGTTAAAACTGCATTCCTTAATGGTAACTTGCATGAGAATGTCTATATGGCACAACCAGAAGGTTTTTTGGTTAAAGGCAAGGAACATATGGTATGTAGACTTAAGAAGTCCATATATGGGTTAAAACAAGCTTCTCGACAATGGTATCTTAAGTTTCATGAGGTGATGAGTAATTTTGATTTTAAGAAAAATATAGTGGATCAATGCATATACTTGAAGGTCAGTGGGAGTAAATTTGTTATTCTTGTTTTGTATGTTGATGATATACTACTTGCAAGTAATAACTTAGACATGTTGCATGAGACCAAACGTTTTCTTTCTGGAAATTTTGATATGAAGGATCTTGGTGAAGCCTCTTATGTTATAGGTATTGAAATTCATCGAGATAGGTCTCGTGGGATATTAGGATTGTCCCAAAGAGCTTATATTGACAAAGTTCTTAACAAATACAACATGCAAAATTGCTCCCCTACTGTCGCACCTATTGTTAAGGGTGACAAATTTGGCTTATATCAATGCCCTAAGAATCAACTTGAGCGTGATCAAATGAATCTTATTCCCTATGCTTCTGTGGTTGGGAGTCTTATGTACGCTCAAGTTTGTACACGTCCAGATATAGCATATGTAACTGGCATGCTTGGACGTTATCAGTCCAATCCAGGTTTGGATCACTGGAAAGCAGCCAAAAAGGTTTTACGCTACTTACAGGGTACTAAGGATTTTATGCTTACATTCAGAAAAACAGATAACCTTGAAGTTGTTGGTTATTCTGATTCTGATTTTGCTAAGTGTAAAGACGAAAAGAAATCTACATCAGGGTACATTTTTATGCTTTCAGGAGGCCCTATTTCGTGGATAAGTCATAAGCAGGAATTAACTACCACTTCCACGATGATGGCAGAATATGTGGCTTGTTATCATGCTACTTGTCACGCCGTATTGCTGAGGAATCTTATTTCAAGACTTAAGGTTGTAGATTCCATTTCAAGGCCATTGAAAGTATTTTGTGATAATGATTCTGCTATTAGTTTTTCCAATAGCACTAGTTCGAGTGGTGCTGGACTATACCTCGACACTAAGTACTTATTTGTCAGGGAAAGAGTTGAAGATCAAAGCGTTGTCATTAAGTATATTAGTACGCATGATATGTTAGCGGATCCACTTACGAAAGGCTTACCACCCAAGCTCTTTTTAGAGCATGTTGCCGGCATGGGTTTAACTGGTAGTCTTAATTAGTAAGTTATTTTGATGTAAGACAACAATTTTGAGCTCGTTGTTTTGAACTTCACTTTATGTTTATGGTTTGCTATTCTCTTTATTGTGCACACTTGAGATCTTGTGAGCAAACGGTACGGTTATGTTTTGGACCATATGAATGAGTTTAATCTATTACCACTTATGTAAACTTTATTCATACTTGTTATGCTTAATGTTAATCTTTGTTTTAATAAAAGTACTAATTGTGTAACTAATGGGGATCTTGTGTTAATAGTGACACAAAGATTGTATTAATTCGCATTGGTAATTTTTATTTGAACAGGATGTAGACATTAAATTAATACTTGGCCAAATTAATGATTGTGAGCGTTATGTTTTGTATATAAATAGTATTACGGCCAAGTGGGAGAATGTTAGAATATTTTATTCCTTATGTGGCCTTTACTATTTATGTAATTATTGGGCTTACATATTGTATTAATTTAATAACTTTATTTATGGGTTTGGTAATTAATTATGTGGCCTATAAATAATATTCCTAATAGTATTTGGCATAATGGGCCCTAGGGTTTCATAATCTTGATGGACGATTTTGACCCTTAGTTATTATATAAATAAAACAGTTAGGGTTTGGTCCCAGTTGTCGTCTCAAGAATTTTATACACACCCATACATCCATCCTAAGATTGAGAGAGGCAATTGAAGACCTTCACCCTTAAGCGCAGCGGAAACGTGATACATACGAGATGACTTCTCTCAATTCATGTAAGTACTTATTATTATGATTATTGATTTTATTTTATTCTATGCAATAACACGTTCTTGTATAATTTATTCAACAGTTTATTGTACGTAGCAGCCACAGGGATGTTGATAATTATGAACAAAATCTAACCATCCCAATTAGCTGAAGAGCAACGAAACGCTACGAGATTGTTTAAACAGCTTCATTCTCAAATTCAAACATTGATTGCTATTGGTAATCCTGTGGCTCGAGATGTAACCGAGATAATGGAGAAAGTTTTGGCTATTGACAGAGCTTTTCCACTTCCTTTGCTTGGCGCAATGCTTGAAAAGTTTCCAGCTGCGGTGGAGCCTGCGGTGTGGTGGCCTAAACAAAGACGTAGACAAGCGAAAGCACGAAATGGGAATGGATGGAGTGAAAGATTGGAAGGAGAAATGAGGGAAATAGTTGGGGTTTTGGGGAAAAATGACAAGGCTGATTATTTGAGGTTGGGTAAAAAGGCCTTGAATATTAATAAAGTGTTGGCAATTTCTGGCCCTTTGCTAACAGGTCTAGGGGCTGTTGGTAGTGCTTTTGTGGGTTCACCTTCTTATGGTTCATGGGCTGTGGTGCTCGGGGTTGTTGCCGGTGGTTTGGCAAGTGTGGTGAATACAATGGAGCATGGTGGGCAAGTTGGAATGGTGGTGGAGTTGTACCGGGGCAATGCTGGTTTTTTCAGGCAAATGGAGGAGTCTATTGAATCAAATTTAGAGGAAAAAGATGTTGAGAGGAGGGAAAATGGACAAGTGTTTGAAATGAAGGTGGCTTTGAATTTGGGAAGGAGTCTTTCAGAGCTAAGAGATCTTGCAAGTTCCTCAAGAAGAAAGGGGAAGGAAATTGAAGAGTTTGGAAGCAAATTGTTTTGATATAGTGATCTATCTAATCTTGTCATAAATTTTGTAGTGTACTCTTGTAAATGTGTAACATGAACATAATTTGTGTGGTTTGTAAACTTGAGAAATGACATATAGGTAAATGGTGACGAGCACTCGACTGAAAATAAATATATTTGAAATGATCCACAGATGTCCCCAAGGCTTGCCATGTGCCGAACCTGTGAGGCTAAGAGGAGACCTCTATAAATATCAAAATCAAACAATAAGAGAAAGTTAATACTGAAACTTTTAATACCTCCATTGTTGGCATACTTGATACTAGAGGTATTTATCCCCCCAAGGATGGAACACTTTACCTTCTGTATAAAATAAACCAACATGGAGGGGAGGATTCTCAAACTACTTTAAATATTGGGAGAACACTATGCCTTCTGTATAAACAAATGGGTTTCTATTTATACTACTACTTGTTGGTCAAATCCTCACCCATGTTTTGCCTTCTCTATTTTCTATTCCCATCAGCTTTTTGAATTTGGCCTTCCCCATTTTTGTTCCCTCATCTCTGTTTTTTGCTATAAAAGGCAGCCAAATGAGGAGAGAGAGATACACACAAAAATACATACTCTCATCCGAGAGTTTAAGAGAAAGGAGGGAGAGAAAAGCTTCTTTTGAAGCTTAAGGAAAAATAGAGAAAAACATTGTGACGCCCCCAAAATAGGTATACATCACATATTCTGAGTCGCCAAATATATGATACAGAATTTAAATACAAACTTAATTATACAACTGTCGTGTAAAATACGACAAAACATAGCTGAGAGTTTTGACACGAATATTGTCTTCTAGATAATATCCAAACTCAAATGGAGTCCTCATTACAATTATTATCACATTATTTTTATAAAATAGTGAGGATTACTACAACCACCATCTCAGACTGTCACTCTATTTCCCGACTAGTCCCGGCTACGTTCTCATTTCTTGAAGAGAACAACGAAAGCAAAAGGGTGAACTCAACTAGCCCAATAAAAAATATTATGACTAAGATAATGCAGAATAAATTATAGTTAGCCTTCAACATTGTTAAACTGATAGAATACAATAAACAACAATTTTAACTACAGCGGAACAAACAATCAATTAGAAGAGTCAAGTAGAGCATGATATCTACTATCTTCTATGATTTAAAAAGTTTATCATCAATTTTATCGCTGAGACTCAGCTTAATAAATAATCCAAATCACTGAATTATCCATGCACTACGGGCCAATGATATTCATTAGTATCACATCCACGAATTATCCAAGCACTACAGGCCAATGATATTCGTGTAATCACCAATGATCATGATCATGCCAACAACTGTCCATCAATGCACTACGGGCCAATGAGGACTTTTATCACATCATTTGTAACTTTACTGGTCATGATTATACCGAATAATCCCTGGTCATAATCATACCAATCAACAGTCCATCTATGCACTATGAACTAAAGATAATTTTTATTACAATATAAGCATGAGTATGATGACAATGATATAAGAATTCAATTAAATGAAAGTAAAGGATAAATTTTAAAGATTTATAATTCAATTTATCCAGAATTTAATAATGTCTAAATTATCAACATGATACTGCTTTGTGGAGTAAAATCCAAGAATAATATTGTATAAAAAATAATTTGGACCGAAAGAAATTAATTTTTTCATGAATAGTACCCCGGGTGAATAGTACCCTGTGAATAGTACTCCGTGAATAGTATCCCGTGAATAGTACCCCGTAAATAGTGTCATACGTATGAATAGTGCCGAACATATGAATGTTGAGTATAAATGAATAGTACCCATGAATAGTACTCCAGCATGAAAAGATTAAAATTTAACAAGAATGTTCAGAAAAATATCCTTGTGAAACGATACTAGATGAAGTGCAAATTTCAAGGATATTCTACTAATTTCACGGAGTATAGAAGCAATACTTTAACAAAATGAGTGTAGAATTAGGAATACGAAACGAAATAATATTACTTACATACTACAGAGTATGGAAGAAAATATTATTTCATACGAATATTGAACAAAAATAATATCCCTTACCTTAGTAGAAGACTGGATACTGGAATAGTGAAGTAGCAGAATACTCTTCTTCTTCCTCTCTATAGTTTCTCTCTCTATAGTTGCTCTTGTGAGTCTTAGTGAATTGGTGAGAATGAAAGAAGAAATGAGCTTCTATTGATAGGAAAATATAGTTTCGATAATTACACATTTAGGGGCTCGAATTATTACAGTATAGTACCATCATCTTTACCTCTATTTTTAATTTAGTCATGTAAGTATTATCAATCTTGCACCACCTCCCCTAATAATACATGCATGTGAACCATTAGTTTCATACATGTGAACAAACATTAATTTGCATGTGAACCAATAGTAATTAATTGCTCATTTATTCGATTAATTGCCTGTTTGGTCAATAAGAACAAAACCAACAAATCACAAAATTACCTCCTTTGAGGGTAATTGGGTCACGGAAGAATTAAAGAAAACTAAATGTACAAACATCTTTAATCAACACGAACTTATTCATCATTAATATTATAACTCCCAATATTTAAAAACCATATTATTCCCAGGAAAGATGGGGCTTTCCGATAAGGATTTCTTTGTGACGCCCCCAAAATAGGTATACAACACCCATTCTGAGTCGCCAAAATACATGGTACATAAACAACTACATCTTTATTATTACAACACAAGAACTGTGAGTTTAAATACAAATATTGTCATTTAGACAATATCCACACTCAAATAAGTCCTCATTACAATTATTGATACATTATTTCACAAAAATGGTGAGGACTACTAAAGTAACTTCTAGAACCATCATTCCATACCCCGACTAGTACTCGCTACATTCTCGCCTCCTGAGAAAAATGGAACAAAAAGAAAAGGGTGAGCTCAACTAGCCCAGTAAAGAATATTATGACTAAGATAATACAGAACAAATTATCGTTAGTCTTCAACAGGGAAAAATCTAATAGAATACAATAGACAACAAGTTTTAAATCAATAACTGCAGCGGAAACAACAAACCATTAGAAGAGTCAAGTAGAGAATGAGTTCTACTATCTTCTAAGATTTAAAAGTCCATCATCAATATTTTATCCCTGTAACAACAATCAATAACCATCTTTAATCAAATATT
Organism: Panax notoginseng; assembly: GCA_016801055.1. Taxonomy (NCBI): domain Eukaryota; kingdom Viridiplantae; phylum Streptophyta; class Magnoliopsida; order Apiales; family Araliaceae; genus Panax; species Panax notoginseng. The sequence goes on along the minus strand of CM029014.1, from coordinate 215,143,912 downwards.
CATCTTTGCACTACAGGCCAAAGATATTCATTTGTATCACCAGTCGGTCATGTTCATCTCAACACCTGTTCATCTTTGCATTACGGGCCAAAGATATTCATCAGTTAATCATTCATCTTTGCACTACGGGCCAAAGATATTTAGTAATATCATCATTTAGGACTGAAGATGATGAAAAATATCTTAAAGAAAACGAATCCAGTGAAACAAAATAATAAATATTAAGGATTCGTATTTCGATTTATCCATGTCCAAAAATACCTTATAATTATTCATAGTGAAGTAGAATTCAAGAATGATCAAAACATGGATACAATCAAAGCTAGTACCCAGAATAGATATTTTGGACGAAAAGAAGAAAATTTTATTTTTCGGTGAATAGTAACTCGTGAATAGTAACTCATGAATAGTAACCCCGACGTGAAAAGTTCTAAATTTGATAAAAATTTCCAACCAATATTTCGGCATAATGATATTGAAGAAATAATATCATTTTTGAATAAAATAGCATCCCTTATCTCGTAAAGACAGTACTTCTGGTCGGAATACCAATATAAGGCTGAAAGACACTTGCTCTGATGAATAGAAACTCTCAAAGTATCTAAATACTCACAAAATACACTCAATAATCTAGAGAGAGAAAGAGAGAAAACTTGTTTCTGGTGTGATTTTCAATTCTAACTTAGCCCTCTATTTATAGGAAAATGTTAGTACGCCGAAGCAGACTTAACCTGCAACCTGATGGCTTTACCTGCTACTATTCCCACCCACCACATTTGAATAAAAATCTCAGCACATTTCTTCACCAACCAAGAGTGGGGCCCACCAATTCTAGAATTTTCTACCAAAATGATTAACTTCGAAAATTCAACAATTTCTGAACCAGTCATCTCGTAAAATTCATAATAAATCATACGTTCATTTTTAACGGTTCAAAATTTGTGGACATATACTCAACTTATATATGTATAACATATCCAAAAATTACCACGATCCAACGGTCGGATTAAAAATTATAACCCCCGCAAAATATCTCAAAAACCCTGATTTTTAATACATCCATTCCAACAAAAATACTGATAAAAACCTCAACATTAACTCCTTCATTTTTAACCACAAAAATATATCCCTCATTTATATCCACAAAAATAAATATTTCCTTATCATATGAATTAATAATTAATTATTCACAAATAATATTACAGAATCACATTTATGACAACCAGGCCGTTCCCAGGAAAGAGGGGGCTTTCCAATAAGGATTTCTCCTTACTGGCGCGCAATTAGATGACCAAACCTCTCCTTAGACAGAACTTTCTAGACATTGCCAATAATGTTATCTAATAATATTATTCAAATAATATGAATTATTGATCTGATAATGGAAAATACTGTGTAGTGACAATTATTGAAACAACAGTAATATAAAATATCAACGCAGTAATTATTGAATCAATAAAATAAAATACTGAATAGTAATTACTGTAATCATTATTGAGTAGTGCCTTCTTACGTAAGAATCAATAATTGGTGCAATACAGTGTGCTACTGTGTAACAACGCGTATTACTGTGTTTTAACCACCGGGTATTCCAACAGTATTAACGGTAACAACTACGCCGTTATTAATAAAAAAAATATACTTGTTGTTTTCTTCATCCAATCGCTTTCCGTTATGGGGCCCACAAAAGACTGCGCCGTCGTACGAATATTCCCCGACAGGAAGAATATTCCACGACCAAACGAATATTCCCCGACAACAATGAATATTTTATAACCACCTGCTTATTTGAAATATTTGCGCATTTTACCCATAACTAACCTCATTAATCAATTTAATACTTACTATTTCAAAATAATAAATAGAGGGAATTTAAATTTCATTTATTAATAATTTGGGGTCTTACAACCTCCCCTCCTTATGAAATTTCGTCCTCGAAATTGACGTACGTACCTGGTGTTTCGAAAAGATGAGGATACCTCGCTTTCATTTCCGTTTCCAACTCCCAGGTCATTTCCTCAATAGCATGGTTTCTCCACAAAACTTTAACTTGTGGTATGACCTTCGTGCGTAGGACATGCTCCTTTCTATCCAAGATCTTGACAGGTACCTCTTCGTACGTTAAGTCTTCAGCTATCTCGTCCAGTTCTAACTCAATAACGTGGTCTGGGTCTTTCACATATTTACGTAACACAGATATATGAAAAATATTATGAACACGAGACATACTTGGAGGTAACGCGAGTCTATAGGCCACATTTCCTACTCGGTCAAGAATCTGAAATGGACCAATAAATCGTGGATTGAGCTTTTCTCTCTTCCCAAATCTTGTAACTCCTTTCCATGGAGCCACACGCAACAATACATGATCCCCAATGTCAAATTCCACGTCCTTTCGATGAAGATCCGCATAACTCTTTTGTCGATCCTGTGCCGTTTGTATACGTTGTCGAATCGTTTGGATCTTCTCTGTAGTCATGCGTACCAACTCTGGTCCCAACAATGTTGCTTCACCCACCTCGTCCCAGCATACTGGAGAGCGACACTTTCGTCCATATAATGCTTCAAATGGGGCCACACCTATACTTGCCTGATAACTGTTATTGTAGGAGAATTCCACCAATGGTAGGTACTTATCCCAACTCCCTTTGAAATCTAGGACACAAAGTCTTAATAGATCTTCAAGAGTTTGAATAGTCCTCTCTGATTGTCCGTCCGTTTGAGGATGGTATGCCGAACTAAATCGTAAATCTGTGCCCATAGCTTTTTGCAAGCTAACCCAAAATCTTGAAGTGAATCTTGGGTCACGATCCGAAACTATGGATACTGGCATGCCATGCAGTCTCACAATCTCATCTACGTATATACGAGCAAGACGTTCAAGGGAATAAGTCTCCCGTATCGACAAGAAATGAGCAGACTTGGTTAATCTATCAACAATAACCCAAATAACATTTATGCCTTGAGAAACCGTGGGAAGACCCGTAACGAAATCCATGGTAATGTGTTCCCACTTCCATTTCAGAATCTCAAGTGGTTGCAATGGACCCTTTGGTACTTGATGTTCCGCCTTTACACGTTGACAAGTTAAACACCTCGAGATAAACTTTGCAATCTCTCTCTTCATATTATTCCACCAAAATGTATGTCGTAGATCACGATACATTTTGGTACTTCCAAGATGGATTGCAAATGGTGTATTGTGTGCTTCCATCATGATCTTGTACTTCAAATCAGAATTGTTAGGAACACAGAGTCTAGAGTGGACTCGAAGTATTCCTTCTTCATCGATTCTTGCTTCTGGAATAGAACCTTCTTGCACTTTCTTCTTCATACGCATCAGCTCTATGTCCGTAGCTTGAGTAGCTTTAACTTTATCGATTAAAGTCGGTTCTACTCGTATATTTGATATCATCATGTGGGTACTTGGAGCCTTCATCTCTATCTCCATCCTTTGCAAGTCATACAAAATGGGCCTTTGTGTTAACAACATTGCACTCGTACCCGCATATGATCTTCTACTCAATGCGTCAGCTACTACGTTTGCTTTTCCAGGATGATATTGGATGGTATGATCGTAATCTTTCAAAAGCTCGAGCCAACGTCGCTGCCGCATGTTGAGTTCCTTTTGGGTGAAGAAATATTTGAGGCTTTTATGATCTGTATAGATCTCCACTTTCTCCCCATACAGGTAGTGTCTCCAGATCTTCAACGCGAAAACTACTGCTGCCAACTCCAAATCATGAGTAGGATAATTCCTCTCATATTCTTTGAGTTGTCGCGAGGCATAGGCTATGACTTTCCCATGTTGCATGAGAACACATCCTAACCCTTTGCCTGAAGCATCACTGTAGATAACAAATCCATCCGAACCAGATGGTATTGTCAGAACAGGTGCCGAAATGAGTCTCCTCTTAAGCTCTTGAAAACTCTTCTCGCATTCCTCGCTCCATACGAATTTGATATCTTTCCGAGTCAGCTGAGTTAACGGGGTAGCGATTCGAGAAAACCCTTCCACGAATCTTCGATAATAACCAGCTAAGCCTAGAAAGCTACGTACTTCGGTCACCGTCTTTGGTTGCTCCCAACTTTGTATTGCTTCAATCTTCACCGGGTCAACAGATACTCCATGTTTTGACACCACGTGCCCTAGGAAAGCTACTTCCTCAAACCAGAACTCGCATTTCTTCAACTTAGCATATAACTTATTTTCACGCAGCCTTTGGAGTACCAGCTTCAAATGATGCTCATGATCTTCACGGCTTTTGGAATATATGAGGATGTCATCAATAAAGACAACAACGAACTGATCCAAATAATCCTTGAATACTCGGTTCATCATATCCATGAAAGCCGCAGGAGCATTAGTCAATCCAAAAGACATGACTAGGAACTCATAATGCCCGTACCGAGTTCTGAAGGCAGTCTTTGGAATATCCTCAGTTTTAACCTTCAGCTGATGATATCCAGAACGAAGATCGATCTTTGAAAAGAATTGTGCTCCTTGTAACTGGTCAAACAGGTCATCAATACGAGGTAGCGGATACCTATTCTTAATAGTGACATGGTTTAATTCCCGGTAATCAATACAAAGTCGCATACTCCCGTCTTTCTTCTTTACAAATAAAACAGGAGCACCCCAAGGAGATGTACTAGGACGAATGAAACCGATGTCCAACAACTCTTATAGTTGGACCTTTAACTCCTGAAGTTCAATAGGAGCCATTCAATATGGGGTTTTAGAAATGGGCTTTGTACCAGGTTCAAGATCAATAAAGAATTCAATTTCTCGTTCCGGGGGTAGACCGAGAAGTTCTTCAGGAAATACGTCAGGAAAGTCAATAACAACAGGAATATTATTCAAATTTGACGTGTCTTTATTCAAATCCATAACATGGGCTAAGAAAGCTTGACATCCGTTTTTTAATAAACGAATGGCTTTATGGCTTGATATAACAGTGATTGATTTTAATGGCTTAGTTGTTTGAATTCGTACAACAGGTTGGTTAAGAATATGAAAACTAACAACCTTACGAAAACAATCAATTTTGGCATGATGAGTAGTTAGCCAATCAATCCCTAAAATCACATCAAAAGCAAGTATCTTTAAAGAGATAAGGTCAACAGGTAAGGTGATGGTGCCAACTTGGATCACACAAGATTTATAAACAGTGGATGTGATGAAAGTTTCTCCTAACGGAGTCTCCACAGATAAATCAAAGTCTAACTTCTCCGGAGTCAAGTTTAAACGTTGAGCACAAGCAGGAGAGATAAAAGAATGGGTAGAACCGGTATCTAATAAGGTATAAACTTCGCATGAATTTATGATTAACTTACCCGTGATCACCTCGTTTGGGTTCCTCGCATGTTGACCAGTCACGACAAACGCTCTTCCAGGAACCGTTGACTTTATCTTTTCTGGGACAGCTTTTTGAGTCACCATCCCCGCTGGACTTGGTTTTGCTACAGTGCAATCTCGAGCGATATGTCATTCCTTTCCACAATTATAACATACCTTAAACTGTTGTGGGCAGTTTGGACTGATATGTCCTTCTTTTCCGCACTTATAGCATATAACCGGTGGTCGTTCTCCTCCCTTGGAACCAGTTGCTGTTGGTGCTGACGTCTTCGTATTGTCATTGTTGAATCTCCTCTTTTTAAAATCTCCTCCCGACTCGCTTCTTCTATTTTCATAGCCACGATTACCACCAGAGTGGTTGCCGTTCTTGTCTGTATTTTTCTTTCTCCGCTGGTTATCATTGTTCTGATGACTGCTGTCACCGATATGATCCTGGTTGTGATCCCTCAGTTGACCGTACTCGTTATCTCGCTCTAATAATTGAGCCCTGTTGACAACATCTGAATAGAGAGAAAATTTATGAGAAATGAGATATTGACGTATGCCGGGTTTCAAACCTCTCAGAAACATCCTCGTCATACGTTCCTCATTCTCCACCAAATGAGGTGCAAACCTGGACAACTCTGTAAACTTTGCCTCGTACTGAGATACCGTCATATTATTCTGCTCTAGTCTAATAAACTCTACCTCCTTCATATGACGAATACTTTCAGGAAAGTACTTGTCATTGAACAGTTTTTGAAATGTCTCCTAAGACATGCTGAGTGCGGTTGGATGGGTACGCTTCACAGACTCCCACCAGTAATCTGCCTCGCCACGGAACATAAAGGTGGCGAATGGAACCTTCTGTTCCTCCGTGCATCCCAAGACATCGAATATCTTGGTAATTTGCTTGACCCATGTTTTCGCCATGATCGGATCCGGCTTTCTTTTAAATTCTGGTGGTCCCAATTCTTTGAACTGTTTGGCTGTGACAAATCGTGAATTGCTATCATTTCCTCCTGTATTTTGAACACGAGTCTCCCTTGTCTGGTTTTGCATGAATTGTAAAAAACTTCTAAACATTCCATCATTCATCATCTGCTCATTGGTGTTGTTCACAGGAGGAACATTGCCAGCCTGTTGCACGTTCTCCTCGTTGGTAAGCACCAGTGTCTCCACGGTCTCATTTACTCCACTGTTAACATTCTCAGTCGACATTCTCAAATACTGCCATAAAACAAGGGTTAATTAAATAAATTAACAAATCACATAATACCCCTATATTATGACTGACCAATAAATAAGCTTAGGTAGGACACACTAGCGAATGATTCGTCTCTCCCCTCCTAGTTCTATTCCCCGATCTCCGCCAGAGATCATATCCCTAAGCTCTGATACCAACTGTGACGCCCCCAAAATAGGTATACAACACCCATTCTGAGTCGCCAAAATACATGGTACAGAAACAACTACATCTTTATTATTACAACACAAGAACTGTGAGTTTAAATACAAATATTGTCATTTAGACAATATCCACACTCAAATAAGTCCTCATTACAATTATTGATACATTATTTCATAAAAATGGTGAGGACTACTAAAGTAACTTCTAGAACCATCATTCCATACCCCGACTAGTACTCGTTACATTCTCGCCTCCTGAGAAAAATGGAACAAAAAGAAAAGGGTGAGCTCAACTAGCCCAGTAAAGAACATTATGACTAAGATAATACAGAACAAATTATTGTTAGTCTTCAACAGGGAAAAATCTAATAGAATACAATAGACAACAAGTTTTAAATCAATAACTGCAGCGGAAACAGCAAACCATTAGAAGAGTTAAGTAGAGAATGAGTTCTACTATCTTCTAAGATTTAAAAGTCCATCATCAATATTTTATCCCTGTAACAACAATCAATAACCATCTTTAATCAAATATTCATCTTTGCACTACAGGCCAAAGATATTCATTTGTATCACCAGTCGGTCATGTTCATCTCAACACCTGTTCATCTTTGCATTACGGGCCAAAGATATTCATCAGTTAATCATTCATCTTTGCACTACGGGCCAAAGATATTCAGTAATATCATCATTTAGGACTGAGGATGATGAAAAATATCTTAAAGAAAACGAATCCAGTGAAACAAAATAACAAATATTAAGGATTCGTATTTCGACTTATCTATGTCCAAAAATACCTTATAATTATTCATAGTGAAGTAGAATTCAAGAATGATCAAAACATGGATACAATCAAAGCTAGTACCCAGAATAGATATTTTGGACGAAAAGAAGAAAATTTTATTTTTCGGTGAATAGTAACTCGTGAATAGTAACTCGTGAATAGTAACTCATGAATAGTAACCCCGACGTGAAAAGTTCTAAATTTGATAAAAATTTCTAACCAATATTTCGGCATAATGATATTGAAGAAATAATATCATTTTTGAATAAAATAGCATCCCTTACCTCGTAAAGACAGTACTTCTGGTCGGAATACCAGTATAAGGCTGAAAGACACTTGCTCTGATGAATAGAAACTCTCAAAGTATCTAAATACTCACAAAATACACTCAATAATCTAGAGAGAGAAAGAGAGAAAACTTATTTCTGGTGTGATTTTCAATTCTAACTTAGCCCTCTATTTATAGGAAAATGTTAGTACGCCGAAGCAGACTTAACCTGCAACCTGATGGCTTTACCTGCTACTATTCCCACCCACCACATTTGAATAAAAATCTCAGCACATTTCTTCACCAACCAAGAGTGGGGCCCACCAATTTTAGAATTTTCTACCAAAATGATTAACTCCGAAAATTCAACAATTTCTGAACCAGTCATCTCGTAAAATTCATAATAAATCATACGTTCATTTTTAACGGTTCAAAATTTGTGGACATATACTCAACTTATATATGTATAACATATCCAAAAATTACCACGATCCAACGGTCGGATTAAAAATTATAACCCCCGCAAAATATCTCAAAAATTCTGATTTTTAATACCTCCATTCCAACAAAAATACTGATAAAAACCTCAACATTAACTCTTTCATTTTTAACCACAAAAATATATCCCTCATTTATATCCACAAAAATAAATATTTCCTTATCATATGAATCAATAATTAATTATTCACAAATAATATTACAGAATCACATTTATGACAACCAGGCCGTTCCCAGGAAAGAGGGGGCTTTCCAATAAGGATTTCTCCTTAGTGGCGCGCAATTAGATGACCAAACCTCTCCTTAGACAGAACTTTCTAGACATTGCCAATAATGTTATCTAATAATATTATTCAAATAATATGAATTATTGATCTGATAATGGGAAATATTGTGTAGTGACAATTATTGAAACAACAGTAATATAAAATATCAACGCAGCAATTATTGAATCAATAAAATAAAATACTGAATAGTAATTACTGTAATCATTATTGAGTAGTGCCTTCTTACGTAAGAATCAATAATTGGTGCAATACAGTGTGCTACTGTGTAACAACGCGTATTACTGTGTTTTAACCACCGGGTATTCCAACAGTATTAACGGTAACAACTACGCCGTTATTAATAAAAAAAATATACTTGTCGTTTTCTTCATCCAATCGCTTTCCGTTATGGGGCCCACAAAAGACTGCGCCGTCGTACGAATATTTCCCGACAGGAAGAATATTCCACGACCAAACGAATATTCCCCGACAACAATGAATATTTTATAACCACCTGCTTATTTGAAATATTTGCGCATTTTACCCATAACTAACCTCATTAATCAATTTAACACTTACTATTTCAAAATAATAAATAGAGGGAATTTAAATTTCATTTATTAATAATTTGGGGTCTTACATTCTTCCTATTGAGGCGCAATTAGGTTACCAAACCTCTTTCATCGACATAACTTTCTAGATATCGTCAATAATGTAAATAATAATATGAATAACTTTGTCGTCTCAATTATTGATTTAATAATATAAAATATTGTACATATGATACTGTAACAATAATTGAATCAATAATATGAGAGATACTATGCAGCAATTACTATGACAATAAATGAATAAAACTGAGTGACTTCTCACATAAGCATCAATAATCAAAGATACTGTATAATACCATGTGCTACTATGCAACCACACATATTACTGTACTTTTACCACCGAGTATTTCAACAGTTTAACGGTAAAATTTTTACTGTTATTTTTATAAAAAGATATTTATGTCATTTTCTAACTTCAACAGTAATTCCGTTGTGGGGTCCACCAATAATTGTGCAGTCGTACGAATATTCCCTGATAAAACGAATATTCCCCGACCAAACGAATATTTTATGACAACTTGCTTACTTTACAAAATTTATAATTAAATATTACCCACAACTATTATATCAAATCCACATCATAATATTCAAAAATATATTTCAAAAAAAATTAATCTTTATTCATAAAAGTTGGGGTCTTACATTTTTGATAAATATAGGGGTTTTTTATGAAGTATTTGTTGTAAGTTTGGCTTATTACATGGACCCCCACTTACTCATTTTTTAAAATCGTCGGTAGAAAGTTATCTCAGTTTTTGTTTTATAGTAATACAACAGAAAAATTTATATATAAAACAGAATACTTTTTATAAATAAAATATATTATATTTTATTTTATTGTATAGTGTTTTTACTATGCAACATAGTAATGCATAATGTTGCAGAGTACTGCATAGTGTTTACATAGTACTGCATAGTATTACAGAGTACTGCATAGTGTTAGCATAGTACTGCATAGTGTTGTATAGTATTGCATAGTATTGCAGAGTACTACATAGTGATTTCATAGTACTGCATAGTGTTACAGAGTACTGCATAGTATTTGTATAGTACTGCATAGTGTTTGTATAGTGCTGCATAGTAAAATTAAAATTTTTAAATGAAAATCGGTGAAGTTGCCAGTGAAAAATTTCCTATTCACACGTGATTTTTTTTCTTCTAAATAGAATCCAACCATTCTCCTATAATAGGATGCTCAGTTTAGAAATAAAAATTACATCAGAATCAGAGAATTCTTCTTCTATAATATTCAGCGTATTTCTTTTGAGTTAAGAAAACTTTGAGTGTAGCAAATAGTGCAAGTTTTTTTTCAAGAATATCTCCGCTATTCCAGTAGGAATTGCTCTTTTTTTAAGATAAGAGGTATTATTTATTTCATATTCGCATACGATATTATTTTTCGTATTCGTAAGAAGTTTTATTTTCGTTTAATATTCGCAAGGAATATTATCTTCGTTCAATATTAGTAAAGAATATTATTTTCGTTCAACAGTAGTAAGTGATATTATTTTTGTTTAATATTCGTAAGAAATAATATTTTCTTCCATACTCTGTAGTATGTAAGTAATATTATTTCGTTTCAGATTCAGAAATCTACACTTATTTTGTTAAGCATTGCTTCTATACTTCTTGAAATTAGTAGAATATCCTTGAAATTTACGTTTCATCTAGTATCGTTCCACTGAAATATGCGGCAACGACGTTGGCTTGAGCTGTTGAAAGATTACGATCATACCATCCAATACCATCTTGAAAAAGCGAACGTGATAGCTGACGCACTGAGTAGAAGATCATATGCGAGTACAAGTATGATATTGTCAACGCAAAGGCCCATTTTGTATGACTTACAAAAGATGAAGATAGAGTTAAAGACTTCAAGGACCCACGTGATGATGACAAATATACGAGTAGAACCGACTTTAATAGATAAAATTAAAGCTGCTCAACTTGCAGACCCGGAGCTGATATGTATGAAGAAGAAAGTGCAAGAAGGTGCTATCCCGGAAGCAAGAATCGATGAAGAAGGAATACTTAGAGTTAACTCCAGACTTTGTGTTCCTAACGACCCTGATTTAAAGTATAAAATCATGATGGAGGCGCACAACACTCCGTTTGCAATCCATCTTGGGAGTACTAAAATGTATCGTGATCTTCGACATACATTTTGGTGAAGCAATATGAAGAGAGAGATAACAGAGTTTATCTCAAGGTGTTTAACTTGTCAACGAGTCAAGGCGGAGCATCAAGTGCCGAAAGGTCCATTGCAACAACTAGAAATTCTAGAATGGAAGTGGGATCACATTACCATGGATTTCGTTACTGGTCATCCCATGGTTTCTCAAGGCATAGATGCGATTTGGGTCATTGTTGATAGATTGACCAAGTCTTCTCATATCTTACCTATACGAGAAACTTATACACTTAAACGTCTTGCTCGTATATACATAAATGAGATTGTAAGATTGCATGGTATGCCAGTATCCATAATTTCTGATCAAGACCCAAGATTTACTTTACGGTTTTGGATCTGTTTGCAACAAGCTATGGGTACGGATTTACGATTTAGTTCGGCATATCATCCTCAAACGGATAGTCAGTCGGAGAGGACTATTTAAACTATTGAAGATCTATTAAGACTATGTGTCCTTGACTTCAAAGGAAGTTGGGACAAGTTCTTACCATTGGTGGAATTTTCCTACAACAACAGTTATCAAGCAAGCATCGGTATGGCTCCATTTGAGGCGTTGTATGGATGCAAGTGTCGTTCTCCAGTATGCTGGGATGAGGTGGGTGAAGCAACGTTGTTGGGACCGAAATTGGTACGCATGACAACGGAAAAGATTCAAATGATCCGGCAACGTATAAAAACCTCACAAGATCGACAAAAGAGTTATGATGATCTTCATCAAAAGGACGTAGAATTCAATGTTGGAGAACATGTGTTGTTATGTATTGCTCCATGGAAGGAAGTTACGAGATTTGGAAAGAGAAGAAAGCTCAATCCTCGATTCATTGGTCCATTTAAAATCCTCGATCGAGTAGGAACTGTGGCTTATAGACTCGCCTTACCGCCAAGTATATCTCGTGTTCATAACGTTTTTCACATATCCATGTTATGTTAATATGTAGAAGACCCAAACCATATTATTGATGTGAGACCCCAAATTTTATGAATAAAGATTTAATTTTCTCTAAATATTTTTTTTAATATTATGGTGTGGATTTGAGATAGTGTTATAGTTGTGGGTAGTATTTATAAATTTTGTAAAGTATGCAAGTTGTTATATAATATTCGATTGGTCGGAAAATATTCGTTTTAATAGAAAATATTTGGTGGACCCCACAACAGAAGTATTGTCGTAGTAAGAAAACGACAGAATTATCATTTTATAAAAATAACAGCGAAAGTGTTACCGTTAAAACTGTTGAACTACTCGGTAGTAAAAGTACAGTAATACGCGTGGTTGCATAGTAGTACACGGTATTTATTATTGATGCTTACGTAAGAAGTCACTCAGTTATACTCAATTATTGCTACAGTAATTGTTGCATCATATCTCTTATTTTATTGATTCAATTATTGTCACAGTAGCATCTGTATAATATGTTATGTTATTAAATCAATAATTGAGACGACAAAGTTATTCATATTATTATTTACAATATTAACGATGTCTAGAAGTTCTGCCAAGGAGAGGTTTGGTCACTTAATTGCGCGCCAATAGGGAGAAATCCTTATTAGAAAGTCCCCTCTTTCCTGGGAACGACCTAGTAGATTAATATTGTGAATTATAATAAAGGTGATAAGTTTTATTTTATTATTATTATAAATGTAATAAAACAGAAAACGTTTTATATAAAACAAAATACTTTTATAAAGTTATTTGTTTTATTAGACTATAAATAGAATATATGATATTCTATTATGCATAGTGTTTGTATAGTGTCTGCATAGTAAAATCTTTTTATATAAAACAGAATACTTTTATAAAGTTTTTTATCTTATTAGACTATAAATAGAATATATAATATTCTATTATGCATAGTGTTTGCATAGTACTTGCGTAGTGTTTGTATAGTAAAATCTTTTTATATAAAACAGAATACTTTTATAAAGTTATTCGTTTTATTAGATTATAAATAGAATATATTATATTTTATTTAAAAGATTTTGTTTTATTAGAATATTTTATTAATACTGCATAGTAAATCAATATGGACCGTCCGTTTAAAAGTAAATCAATCTGGACCGTTCATGAATTAGTTACTATTCAGTCTATTCTCCTATAAATAGAAGCTCATTCCTTCATTATTTCTTACGAATTCACTGAAACTCTAGAGAGAGAAACTATAGAGAGAAAGAAGAAAAATATTCTGCTACTTCACTACTCCTATATCCAGTTTCTTCTAAGGTAAGGGATATTATTTGTTGTACTTGTAAGGGGTATTATTTCTTTCGTATTCATGAAGAGAACTTTTGTTATTCCATTCTTTATTATTATGTTGGAATAACCTGTATACGTGGACTACCCTATACATGGTGAAATTCTTCTGTTATTCCATTCCTTATTATTACGTTGGAATAACCTGTCTATGCGAAGTACCGCATATATGGTGAAATTCTGTTGTTATTCCATTCTTTATTATTCCGTCGGAATATCCTGTCTGTGCGTTTACGCATGACCTGATTTCATTCTTTATTATTCTGTCGGAATATCCTGTTTGTGCATTTACGCATGACCTGGTTCCATTCTTTATTATTCTGTCGGAATATCCTGTCTGTGCGTTTACGCATGATCTGGTTCCATTATTTATTATTCTGTTGGAATAACCTGTCTGTGCGATCTATTGCATGCATGGTGAATTCTTCTGTTATTCCATTCTTTATTATTCTGTTGGAATAACCTGTCCATATAGATTATCACATGCATGGGGAATGATCATTCGTATTCATTCCTTATTAAATTGTGGAAATGATCTGTCTACGTGGATTACCGCATGGCGGGCGAAAATCTATTTGCAGTTTCATATATTCTATTATACTCAGTTGGTTAAAGCTTTGACTTCTATACTCCATGAAATTAGTGGAATATCCTTGATATTTGTGCTTCATCCAGTATCTTTTTATGGAAATATTCTTCTGAGCATTCTTGAGTTTTACCCCACAAAGCAGTATCATATTGACAATTTGGACGTTATTGGTTTCTGGATAAATTAATTCTTGAACTTGTTTTATTGAATTCTTATATCATTGTCATCATCCTCATGTTTATATTATGTTCAAAGTCATCTGTGGCCTGTAGTGCATAGATGGACTTGGTATGATTATGACCAGGGATTATTCGGTATAATCATGACCGTAATGTTACAAATGATGTGGTAAAAGCCTTCATTGGCCCGTTGTGCATTGATGGACAGTTGTTGGCATGATCATGACCATTGATAAATACACGAATATCCTTGGCCCGTAGTGCACGGATAATTTGTGGTTGTGATACTAATGAATATCATTGGCCGTAGTGCAGGGATGATGTGGATTATTTATTAAGCTGAGTCCCAGCAATAAAAGTGATAAAAAATCTTTTAAATCATAAAAGATAGTAGATTTTATTCTCTACTTGACTCTTTTAATGGATTGCTTGTTCCGCTGCAGTTAAACTTGATGTTTGTTATATTGTATCAGTTTAACACTGTTGAAGGCTAACGATAATTTATTCTGCATTATCTTAGTCATAATATTTTTTACTAGTCTAGTTGAGCTCACCCTTTTACTTTCATTGTTATCTTCAGGAAATGAGAACGTAGCAGGGACTAGTCGGAGAACGGAGCGGAGTGACGGTCCAGATAATAACATTAGTAGTCCTCACTATTCTATGAAATAGTGTGATAATAAATGTATTGAGGACTTATTTTGAGTTTGAATACTGTCTAGAAGACAATATTTGTATTAAAACTCACAGCACATGTTGTATATTTAAGATTGTATTTGTATTCTGTACCATGTATTTGATGACTCAGAATAGGTGATGCATACCTATTTTGGGGGCGTCATAATTGAGTTATAATCGGACGAAATAGCGGAAGATTTAACGTATGAAGATGTACTTGTTAAAATCTTGGATAAGAAGGAACATATTCTACGCTCCAAGGTTATACCTCAAATCAAAGTTTTGTGGAGAAACCACGATGTTGAGGAAATGACCTAGGAGTTAGAATCCAAAATGAAATCAAGGTATCCTCACCTCTTTGACATACCAAGTATGTTCCATAATTTCGAGGACGAAATTTCATAAGAAGGGGAGGTTGTAAGACCCCAACTTTCATAAATAAAGATTAAATTTTTTCTCGAAATATATTTTTGAATATTATGGTGTGGATTTAATATAAAGTTATAGTTGTGGGTAATATTTATAAATTTTACAAAGTATATAAGTTATCATAAAATATTAGATTGGTTGGAAAATATTCGTACAACAGCACAATCATTGGTGGACCCCACAACGAAATTATTGTCGGAGTTAGAAAACGACAGAATAATCTTTTTATGAAAATAACGGCGAAAGTTTTACCGTTAACTATTGGAATACCCGGTGGTAAAAATACAGTAATACGCGTGGTTGCATAGTAGCACATGATATTGATTATTGATGCTTACGTGAGAAGTCACTCAGTTATACTCTATTATTACTACAGTAATTGTTGCACAGTATATATCTCACGTTATTTGATTCAATTATTGTCAATATTTTATATATTATTAAATCAATAATTGAGACGACAAAGTTATTCATATTATTATTTGTAATATTGACGATGTTTAGAAAGTTTTGTCGAGGAGAGGTTTGGTCACCTAATTGCGCGTCAATAGGAAGAAATCCTTATCGGAAAGCCCCCTCTTTCCTAAGAACGATCTGGTTGTTAAATATTACGAATTATAATAATGATGATAAATGTTGTTAAAAATATTAAGAAAATTTTTATGAAGTATTTGATGTAAATTTTGCTTATTTTATGGACCCCCATTTATCCATTTTTTTAAATAAACGGTAGAAAGTTATTCTGTATGTGTGTGTATATATATATATATAATATGGTGGGGCCCACATGTGATAATGACATGTGGGTGGAGAAATTTACAGGTTCACGAGTGGCTTGTAATGTTATGTGTATATATATTATATTTTATTATGCATAATATTTGCATAGTGTCTGCATAGTAAATGCATAGTAATAATTTAGAAAATCAGACGTTTGGTTAGGCGCTCGTGAAGAAGAAAAAAGAATACTGTGCAGTCCGTGATTCTAAAATTCAAATAGTATCCTTTCTATTCTCCTATAAATAGGATGCTTAGTTAGAATTGAAAATCACACCAAAATCAGAGAATTCTTCTTCTATAATATTGAGCGTATTTCTTTAGAGTTTTAAAAAGCTTTAAGCGTAGAAAATAGTGAAAGTTTTCTTTAAGAATATCCCTGCTATACCAGTTGAAATACTCTCCTTTTTAAGATAAGAGATATTATTTTTTTTCAATACTCGTAAGAAATAATATTTTCTTCCATACTCTGTAGTATGTAAGTTGTAAGACCCCAAATTATTAATAAATAAAATTTAATTTCCTCTATTTATTATTCTGAAATAGTAAGAGTTGATTTGATTAATGTGGTTAGTTATGGGTAAAATGCGTAAATATTTTAAATAAGCAAGTGGTTATAAAATATTCATTGTTGTCGGAGAATATTTGTTTGGTCGTGGAATATTCTTGTTGTCGGGGAATATTCGTACGACGGCGCTGCCTTGTGTGGGCCCCATAACAGAAAATGATTGGATGAAAAAAACTACAAAAATAAGTTGTTTATAAATAACGGCGTAGTTGTTACCATTAATACTGTTGGAATACCCGGTGGTTAAAACACGGTAATACGTGTAGCACACGGTATTGCACCAATTATTGATTCTTACGTAAGAAGGCACTACTCAATAATTGTTACAGTAATTACTGTTCAATATTGTATTTTATTGATTCAATAATTGCTGCGTTGATATTTTATATTACTGTTGTTTCAATAATTGTCACTACGCAGTATTTTTTATTATCGGAGCAATAATTCATATTATCTGAATAATATTATTAGATAACATTATTGGCAATGTCTAGAAAGTTCTGTCTAAGGAGAGGTTTGGTCATCTAATTGCGCGCCAGTAAGGAGAGATCCTTATTGGAAAGCCCCCTCTTTCCTGGGAACGGCCTGGTTGCTAGTACTGTGATTCTGTAATATAATTTGTGTATAATTAATTATTGATTTATATGACGAGGAAAATAGTGATTTTATGTAGATATAGATAGAGAAAAATTTTAATGTGACAATTGTTGAAAATTAATAATTTATCTTTTTCTGATAAAATAATTCATTTAAATATATTATTTTAACAATATATTGATGGTGGTATTTTTACAATAAATGTGGGATATATGAGTATATGAGGAGGAAGAGTATTTTTGTGGCATTAAATGATTAACACATGTTTTGTGTGTTGGTGGACATAATTCTTGATCGAAAATTTATTATTGACTATAAAATCGCCCGTTTGTGAATTTCGGTCAATTTCTGTTTGGAATTTGGAAAAACTTTCTTCTGCAAAATTGTAGAGAATTGAATTTCCTATAAAAACCAGCGAGATTCGAATTTTCTGATAAAAGGGCTATTTATTATGAATTATTGAAGTTCTGAAGTTCCGAAATAATTGATTTTTGGAAGTTTTATTTATTATTTTGAAGAAAAAACATTTTTTGGCATTTAAGTGGGCTAGCATGTGATATAAATGGGCTGAGATCAGATGTCTAGAGGTGGGCTAAGGAAAATTTGATAAATATATTATTATTATATTAAATTTTCTGCTTTGGTGTTCTAAGCATTTTCCTATAAATAGGGTGCTTAGGTTAGAATTGAAATCACACCAGAAACACAAGTTTCTCTCTATTTCTCTCTCTATAACGAGCGTATTCTTGTGAGTATTTGATACTTTGAGTGTTGCTATACGGTGCAAGTTTCCTTCAGCACTATATCTAGTATTCCAGTCAGAAGTACCGTCTTTCCGAGGTAAGGGATGTTATTTCTTTTTTAATGATATTATTTTCTTCAATATCATTATGCCGAAGTATTGATCTGAACTTTTTATCAAATTTGGAACTTTTCATGTCGGGGTTACTATTCATGAGTTACTATTCATAAGTTACTATTCACGAGTTACTATTCATGAGTTACTATTCACCGAAAAATGAAATTTCCTTCTTTTCGTCCAAATATCTATTCTGGATACTAGCTTTGATTGTATCCATGTTTTGATCATTCTTGAATTTTACTTCACTATGATAAGATATTTTTGGACATGGATAAATCGAAATACGAATCCTTAATATTTGTTATTTTGCTTCACTGGATTCGTTTTTTTTAAAATATTTTTCATCATCCTCAGTCTAAATGATGATGTTACTGAATATCTTTGGCCTGTAGTGCAAAGATTGATGATTTTATGATGAATATCTTTGGCCCGTAGTGCAAAGATGAACAGGTGTTGAGGTGAACATGACCAACTGATGAATATCTTTGGCCTGTAGTGCAAAGATGACTATTTGATTCAAGATATTTATTGATTGATGTTACAGGGATAAAATATTGATGATGGGCTTTTAAATTCATAGATAATCGTAGATTTCATTCTCTACGTAACTTCTCTATGAATTATTATTTTCCGCTGCGAATATTGAATTAAAACTTGTTGTCTATTGTATTCTATTAAATCTTTTCCTGTTGAAGACTAACGATAATTTGTTGTATATTATCTTAGTCATAATATTCTTTACTGGGCTAGTTGAGCTCACCCTTTTCCTTGTTGTTCCATTTTCTTCTCAGGAGGAGAGAATGTAGCAGGTACTAGTCGGGGTATGGAATGAAGGTTCTAGGAAGTTATTTTAGTAGTCCTCACCATTTTTTTTGTAAAATATTGTTCCAATAATTGTAATGAGGACTTATTTGAGTGTGGATATTGTCTAGATGACAATATTTGTATTTACACTCACAGTTTTTATTGTATTAATAAAGTTGTAGTTGTTTCTGTACCATGTTATTGACGACTCAGAATAGGTGTTGTATACCTGTTTTGGGGGTGTCACATAAGTAATATTATTTCGTTTCAGATTTAGAATTCTACACTCATTTTGTTAAGTTTTGGCTTCTATACTCCATGAAATTAGTAGAATATCCTTGAAATTTGGGCTTCATCCTATATCTTTTCATAGAAATATTATTCTGATCATTCTTAATAAATTTTAAGCTTTTCATGCCGACGGGGTACTATTTACGGGTTACTATTCCTGAATTACTATTCACGGAGTACTATTCACTCAAGTACTATTCACCTGGGGTACTATTCATGATAGAAATTGGTTTCTTTTCAGTCCAAATCATTTTTGATATAATATTATTCTTGAATTTTACTCCATAAAGCAGTATCATGTTGACAATTTGGACGTTTTTGAATTCTGGATAAATTAAATTATAAATATTTAAAAATATATCCTTTGTAAGGATTCGGAATTTTACATAATTTTTACGAATAATTTTTTTTTATTATTTATTTGTTGATATTGAGCTTGCGGAGTATGAATCCAATAGGCTAGTCAATTTGTTGGCTAATCAGTGTAAATAAGGTAATAAAGAATACATGATTGAAATCTTGTGGTGACTTTGTTTAATAATACAATCATTATTATAATTATATTCTGGGATATTTGGTTAAGGGATAGTACTAATCCGATAAGGTGTAATATTAGTAAACACTAATAATCATTTAGGAAACCCTAATATTATTTAGGAAATTCTAAATTTTGATTTGGTAAACCTAAACCCTGATAATAAATCCTAACCCTAATTAGGGTTATCAATAAGGAGTTGTGATACTGAATATTATTATAGGTATGTGGATGTAAGATCAAGTATAAAATTTTATCAGAGAAAGTTTATGAAGATTAGGAAACCCTAACCAGGATTATCAAACCCTAATCGATAAACTTTGATTTTAATTTTGGAACTCTAAAATCTAATTAGAGAACCCTAATAATGGTTAGCAAAACCTAAGGATTAAAAATATTAGGGAAGTATGTGAAATGACTAAAATAACCCTATGGATAATATAGAAATTACCAAAATACCCTTAGTAGGGGTAAAAAGACCAAAATACCCTCGAGCTTATCTTTTAACAAAAGATAAACACAAATCTTGGTGAATCATCACCAAGATTTGCCATGTGTCTAAATCCAATATATAAATGACCAAATTAACCTCAAGGTTGAATAGGAAATCATAAAAGTACCCTTAGTACATAGGAAGTTACTAAAATACCCTTTATCTTCCCAATTTTGGTGATAAGCTTAAATCTATGACTCACCACTCTAAAGATTTGTAACATGTGTTAAAAATAAACGCCACCAGCTGTCCTTGACACCTAACAACAAATTTAAGTCATTGAATCAAGACTTAGCTTGTTAAAGGGTTTAAAAGTAAGGAAATATCCCAACTTTCTAGCCATAAGGGCCTTCTTCTCTAAGTCACAGATAATACTCTCAAAATACTACATATATAGTCTATAATCAGTAACCAGAAAGCCGGATCAGAAACAAGAAGGAAGCAATCAAAGTTTTTCTTAAAAGGTAAGAATACAAACCTTAATCTCAGATCTTGGAAGCTATATTAAAAGTTGTGATTTAATGTTTATATATATATATGATATAACATGTTAACAAGTGATCTGGGTTGCTAAAACGCCAATCCATAACATTTAAAAGCTTCAAAATGAAGATTTGAGAAAACAGTAAAGAACCCTAAAAGTGTTTGACAACCGAATGTCAGGCCCCTTAGATCCGAATCTGTTAGATGTTTGAGTTGTTTGATGTATTATATTTGTAGTATGTTGTGAGCTTAGTAATCTAGAAGTGAAAACAGGATCATAGGGTGTGTAGACTTCAAGATATTAGTGGTCAAAACCCGTTTACCGATTAGATTGGTAATTTCTGAAAAACACAGAACTCAAGAACATTGTCTGATAAGATGTTTAAAGACCATGATCTTAACTCTGACAGGTGTTTGGATCATATAAGTGTAATGGATTTGAACCCTATCATGTAGACTACAAGCCCATGCCAATAGATCACTCATTACATCAAACGAGTGCAAGATATGATAGATTAAAAGTAGGGTCTCGAAACTGGTTACCCAGATTTCTGGGTAATCCAGAAAGTTCTTAGATACGCCTGACAGCCAGTTTGACCAACCTCAAATTTGATCTTCTGATGTTATTATGAACTGTTAGATGTTACATTATTGTAGTATGACATACATATTACATGTTTAATACACTGGAACGTTTATCTAATACATGGAATCCAAGATAATAGATGTTAAAGTAAGGGGGTTGACACTGATCGAGTTTCTGGGTTACCCAGAAACTCAAGATTAGGCCTTGAGGGGTAGTTTGACCATCTACAAATTGCTTATATGATACAATTAGAACACCCAATTACTTTATGTCCATAGTACTATATCAGTACTACACCTTTGAACCATTTTCATGATCAAAAACACATTCAGTTAGGATTTGAAGCCGGTAAAACCTACCTACTGGACATTGACTGCCGTGTTCTTCATTTGGTGAAGAACACCATCAACGATAGTTCTATCACTAAAAATGACCTTTAGCGACAGTTTGGTGTAAAATTAATAAAAATTATACAATAAATAATAATAAATACTAAATAATTATTATAAATTAATAACAAAGTCCTAAAATACATTTTAAATTATAATAAATAATTTTTAATAGTTTAACATAAAATTTCATTAATATTAAATTTATTTGAAAATTAATGATAATAAAATTAATTAATAATGTTATTAAATAAATTAGTAAAAATGATAATAAATCATTTTAAATAATAATAAATGCAAACTAATGATTTAAAAATCATTATTAGTAATAATAAATTATTTAAAAATAAATTAATGATTTAATAATTATTTTGAATAATTAATAATTATTTTAATGATTGCTAAAATTATTTTTAATTGGTAATAAATTTGATAATAATAATAAATCATTTTAAATAATATTAAATTATTTAAAAATAAAGCTAATGATTTAAAAATTATTGTCAATAATAGTAAAATTATTTGAAAATTATATTGATGGTTTAAAAATCATTATGAATGAAGATTAATTACTTAAAAATAATATTAATGACTCTAAAGTCATTTTGATTATTAATAAATTAGTTAAAATTAATATCAATCATTGAAAAATTGTTTTAAGCCACTAGAAATTATTATAAATAATACTTAAAGTAATATGTAAACATCATTTACTTTCATTTAATTGAATTCTTATATCATTGTCATCATCCTCATGCTTATATTGTGATAAAAGTCATTTGTGGCTTACGTGCATAGATGGACTATTAATTGGTATGATTATGACCAGGGATTATTCGGTATAATCATGACCGTAATGTTACAAATGATGTGGTAAAAGTTCTCATTGGCCCGTAGTGCATTGATGGACAGTTGTTGGCATGATCATGACCATTGATGATTACACGAATATCATTGGCCCGTAGTGCATGGATAATTCGTGGTCGTGATACTAATGAACTTTATGTGTGTGAAAAAACTCTGAACTTTATGTTCATTTAATTCAGAATTGATATATGTATAACATTCGTTTATTGTTCAAAACTTGCTGAGCTTTCTATAGCTCATCCCTGCAAATATTTTCTTCATTTGTAGATAGAAAGAATTTATTCCGGCGGTTCCGGTATTTGTGGATAGAAGGGCTTAAGACATGGTTATCCATTTAAGAACTATAATGTATTATTTGACAGTATTCCGAATCAATGTAATGATATATTATTTCCGGGAGGTAATTATTAGTTCAAGTGTTTAGTTTTCATTCTAATGAAATTAGAAAAGAGTACAATATCTATATGAACTATATATCTGAATGATAGTGTTAAAAGACATTGGGCTTCTCTGATGCACTGAGGTAGCGCTTCACTCAGTTCCAAGAACCCTACCATTAATACTATGGAGGTCAGATAGATAAGAATTATAGATATGGAAGAAATATCTATGAGACACTAAACCTGTACATTCAAGTGAGGGTACTCAGTTACAATAATTGCTCTGACGAGAATTACTATTTACT
The DNA here is from genome assembly GCA_016801055.1 of Panax notoginseng. Lineage (NCBI taxonomy): Eukaryota > Viridiplantae > Streptophyta > Magnoliopsida > Apiales > Araliaceae > Panax > Panax notoginseng. Next base: position 215,120,483 of record CM029014.1, on the reverse strand, counting down.
ATGAGTACTGTGAATCTTGGATTTATAGGAGTTATTATCTCATAGAATATTTATGTGAGCATCAAATTGGCTACAGTAGATGTAGAGAATTTGGGGGTGTCACATCCTTTGCTTTCATTTAATTGAATTCTTATATCATTGTCATCATCCTCATGCTTATATTGTGATAAAAGTCATTTGTGGCTTACGTGCATAGATGGACTATTAATTGGTATGATTATGACCAGGGATTATTCGGTATAATCATGACCGTAATGTTACAAATGATGTGGTAAAAGTCCTCATTAGCCCATAGTGCATTGATGGACAGTTGTTGGCATGATCATGACCATTGATGATTACATGATTATCATTGGCCCGTAGTGCATGAATAATTCGTGGTCGTGATACTAATGAATATCCTTGGCCGTAGTGCAGGGATGATTCGATGATGTGAATTAATTATTAAGCTGAGTCTCAGCGATAAAATTGATGATAAACTTTTTAAATCATAGAAGATAGTAGATATCATGCTTTACTTGACTCTTCTAATAGATTGCTTGTTCCGCTGCCGTTAAAGTTGATGTTTATTATATTTTATCGGTTTAAAATTGTTGAAGGCTAACGATAAATTATTCTGCATTATCTTAGTCATAATATTTCTTACTGGGCTAGTTGAGCTCACCCTTTGCTTTCATTGTTCTCTTCAGAAAATGAGAATATAGAATGGACTAGTTGGGGAACGGAGTGACGGTCCAGATGTTTGCATCAGTAGTCCTCACTATTCAATAAAATAGTGTGATAATAAATGTAATGAGAACTCCATTTGAGTTTGAATACTGTCTAGAAGACAATATTCGTATTAAAACTCTCAGCTTATGTTTTATCGTATTTTATACGACAGTTGTATAATTAAGTTGTATTTAAATTTTGTACCATGTATTTAGTGACTCTGAATGAGTGATGTATACCTATTTTGGGAGCTTCACATGTCGTATATTATACGTCACTTAATAATTGATTTTGGTAAACAAGAATAGGGTGATGAGAACCCAACTTTGGAAGCATAAAAAATGCACCCCATTAGAATGAGGAGAACATAAATCTTCTCGTGTTCCTTTGGAGACTTGAAATATTTGTTGCTGTATTTTATAGGGCATTGTAATAACTTGAGTATGAATATTGTCGTATTATATATGTAACAATATATGTATTGAAACTCACAGCTTATGTGTTGTCGTATTTTGCACGACAGATGTATAAATAAAGTTTGTATTTGAATTCTGTACCTTGTATCTGGCGACTCAGAATAGGTTGTGTATACCTATTTTGGGGGCGTCACACGCGTGACGTCCGACGAAGGTGATTCACGAATCATGATGTGTTCATTGGAAAAAGATTGCTTATTACTCCCTCCGTCCCTATTTAAATGATGTTTTAGAGTTTTTTATTTGTCCCTAATTAATTGATGTTTGTTCAAATCTAGGCGAATTAATGATAATTTTTCTAAAATTACCCCTCATTACTCTACCTATTTTTTTGGGTACTTTAAACTCTTGTGCTATGATAAATTAATAATTTAAAGGTATTATAAGCAATTGAGTACTATATTTAATGATTTTCAATTATTATCTTAATTCTTGTGCCCATCTCTAAAACGTCATTTACTATGAGTACTGTGAATCTTGGATTTATAGGAGTTATTATCTCATAGAATATTTACATGAGCATCAAATTGGCTACAGTAGATGTAGAGAATTTGGGGGCGTCACATCCTTTACTTTCATTTAATTGAATTCTTATATTATTGTCATCATCCTCATACTTATATTGTGATAAAAGTCATTTGCGGCTTACGTGCATAGATGGACTGTTGATTGGTATGATTATGACCAGGGATTATTCGGTATAATCATGACCGTAATATTATAAATGATGTGGTAAAAGTCCTCATTGGCCCGTAGTGCATTGATGGATAGTTGTTGGTATGATCATGACCATTGATGAAAACACAAATATCCTTGGCCCGTAGTGCATGGATAATTCGTGGTCGTGATACTAATGAATATCATTGGCCGTAGTGCAGGGATGATTCGATGATGTGGATTAATTATTAAGCTGAGTCTCAACGATAAAATTGATGATAAACTTTTTAAATCATAGAAGATAGTAGATATCATGCTCTACTTGACTCTTCTAATGGATTGCTTGTTCCGCTGTAGTTAAACTTGATGTTTATTATATTTTATTGGTTTAACATTGTTGAAGGCTAACGATAAATTATTTTGCATTATCTTAGTCATAATATTTCTTACTAGGCTAGTTGAGCTCACCCTTTGCTTTCATTGTTCTCTTTCAAAAATGAGAATATATATAGCAGGGACTAGTAGGGGAACGGAGTGACGGTCCAGATGTTTGCATTAGTAGTCCTCACTATTCAGTGAAATAGTGTGATAATAAATGTAATAAGGACTCCATTTGAGTTTGAATACTGTCTAGAAGACAATATTCGTATTAAAACTCTCAGCTTATGTTTTGTCGTATTTTACATGACAGTTGTATAATTAAGTTGTATTTAAATTTTGTACCATGTATTTGGCGACTCAGAATGAGTGATGTATACCTATTTTGGGGGCGTTACATGTCGTATATTATACGTCACTTAATAATTGATTTTGGTGAACAACAATAGGGTGATGAGAACTCAACTTTGGAAGCGTCAAAAATGTACCCCATTAGAATGAGGAGAACATAAATCTTCTCGTGTTCCTTAAGAAATTTGAAATATTTGTTGCTGTATTTTATAGGGCATTGTAATAACTTGAGTATGAATATTTTCGTATTATATTCGTAACAATATTTGTATTGAAACTCACAACTTATGTGTTGTCGTATTTTGCATGACAGTTGTATAAATGAAGTTTATATTTAAATTCTGTACCGTGTATCTGGCGACTCAGAATGAGTTGTGTATACTTATTTTGGGGGCGTCACACGCATGACGTCCGACAGAGGTGATTCACGAATCATGATGTGTTCATTGGACAAATATTGCTTATTACTCCCTCCGTCCCTATTTAAATGACATTTTAGAGTTTTTTATTTGTCCCTAATTAATTGACGTTTGTTCAAATCTAGGAGAATTAATAATAATTTTTTCAAAATTACCCCTCATTACTCTACCTATTTTTGGTACTTTAAACTCTTGTTCTATGATAAATTAATGATTTAAGGTTATTATAGACAATTGAGTACTATATTTAATATTTTTTAATTATTATCTTAATTCTTGTGTCCCATCTCTAAAACATCATTTAAATAGGGACGGAGGGAGTACTTGTTTAATGGCCTTTTATTTTATTTTCCTTGTTTCCAATATGGGATTTAAGGGGATTTGATTTTGAACCAATTAAACAGTATGTGGGCAAGGAAATCGTGCCTTGCCAATTAGGGTTTCGTGTTGGCTGAGGAGGAGAGAAATCCACGAAGAGCACGCAATTGATTGATTGATTGAAGAGAGGAGAACGACAGGTGGACGATTACTCCAATGACGTGTGGCAGAACTCCTAGAATTCGAAAACCTTATTAGGGTTATTGGGATTCCAAGAGCCTTCTTCTTGAGTCCTTCCACTCCTAGAATCCGGAAACTTTATGAGGGTTATTGGGATTCCAAGAGTCTTTCTGATTGTTGAGAGAGAATGTCCAGGTCCTTTGATCTTCCAAGAGTCCAAGTCCTGAGTCTGAAGAGAGGTCCAAACCCTTTTAGTGCTTTTAGGTGGAATATCCAAGCCTTAAGTCACCAAAAGAGTCCCCCCTTCTTCCAGAATAATAGGGGTAGTCACATGTTAGACATATATTTTCAGGAAAATTCTAGAAATACCCTTTAGTCATTAGAATAATCCCCATATTGCCATGTCCTTCTAGCCACCAATTCAATCCCTCAATCAATTCCCAAAACGAGCCGTCTCCATGAGTCTTCTATCTCGGGACACGTGGAGGCTTCTCTTGGGTCTATCACATTTATTTTTGACTTTTATTGTCTTCATTTAATTTAGTCATGTGAACCCTAATTTTACACTTGGGCCCACATTTGCCCCCTGTGCGAGAGTCGCATTTCCAAATAGACGATCGTGCAAGAATACTTCAAACCTTTGAACGATTTTTGTAGGACTTCACTTTACAAGTCTTGAAGACAATGGTCCTAGTAGAGGGAACCCCTAGGGAGCCAAACCCTTAGGGTTAAACCCTAGGGAGGCAAATCCTAGCAGGGCTCTTCCTTGGACATATTGGGAAATCCTCCAAAAATCTTTCCATAATTTGTCCAATATTTGTTTTCTTATTTTTTTTGAAAATTAAATCAGGAAATATCATCAAATATCACCAAATAAAAAAATCTTTATTTTGGTATACCAAGTCTTTCCTTTTTATCAAATCAAATATTAAAATAAAATCAAATATTAAAATAAAATAAAATCTTAATTTTATTTTGGAAATTAAATCTTTATTTATTTTGGAAATAAAATCAAATCTTTCTTAATTTGATCTTGAAAGGAGATTTTTTTTAATCAAATTAAATCAAACCCTTTTTTTTTTGGAAATAAAATAAAATCTTATTTTATTATTATTATTATTATTATTATTATTTTTTAGATAAAAATAAATAAAATCTTTACTTATCTTGATTTGGAGAAGTAAGAAGTCGATATTCATAATCCACGGCCGAATGTCTTGCATCCGAATTGCAGTGGGCAATATCTTGGTTTGTAGCCTTTCTTCTGTTTTTCGAGCCCCATTACCTTGATCATATCTTGATTTTTTCCCTCGAAATTCATCAGAGGAAGGCTATAATTTTCGCGGCGAAAGAGGATTCGTTCCAAGCAGTTGATTCGTGGAGCAACAGGACCTAGGAGGTATGAAGGGGAACAGCTCCTAGGTGGCCGAAGCCAACATGGCCGCGCCCTAGGGGGCTGAAGCCAACATGGACAAGCCTTAGGGGGCTGAAGCCAACATGGGCCCTTTTTTTTTTTTTAAGAAATGAAAGGAACAACCCCTAGGTAGCCGAAGCCAACATGGCCGCGCCCTAGGGGGCCGAAGCCAACATGGCCCTTTTTTTTTCTCTTTGTTTTTTTTAAGGATGAAAGGAACAACCCTAGGTGGCCGAAGCCTATATATATATATATATATATATATATATATATATATATATATATTTTCAAGGATGAAGAGAACAGGCCCTAGGTGGCCGAAGCCTACATGGCCGAATAGGCCCTAGGTGGCCGAAGCCTACATGGCTGAACACTATAGATTTTTTTTAAGGGATGAAGGGAACAATCCTTAGGTGGCCGAAGCCTATATATATATATATATATATATATATATATATATATATATATATATATATATATATGTTTTTTTTTCAAGGATGAAGAGAACAACCCCTAAGTGGCCGAAGCCTACATGGCCGAATAGGCCCTAGATGGCCGAAGCCTACATGGCTGAATTCTTTGCCAATCTCAGACTTTCCTCTTTGCCATGGTGAGCACTTCAAGTTCAAATACCTCATTTCCTTGTTCTTTAAATCCTTTATGCCGAATTCTTTTTTCTTGCAGGCCCTTCCCGTTGAACATTCTGCAGACTTGGGAACAACCAAGGAGGCCCCGTTTCTCAATGATTGGGGAAGGGCTCCCCTCCTTTGGTCTTTTCGAAGTCTTTTAGAAGCAAGTCCAGAGTTATGACCATACAACTTTTCCTCCACCAGAGAAGGAAGGCTTGTTTCTATATGCAGCGGCTTGTGGAGGTTGGGATGACTTCTTGTCTGATTCATCTAACCACCTTCAAGAATAGCAATATTGGATCGATGAGCTACTTAGGAATGCTGATTATGTGGATAGGTGACATTCTTCTTGCATCCAACTATGTAGGAACATTCGTATCCAATAGGACCATGGTGTTCTTCTATATGCACATTCATCACTGCTTGGGGTGAATGCACCTTTACTCTAGAGGATGTCTATGCCATCTACCAATCTACCAGTAAGTATTTGCCCCCTGCGCATGAGTCACGCTTTTGGTGAGATGATCGCGCAAGATATTGTAAGTGTTGAAGACTTGATTCCAGTGTATGAACACTTCGCGGGGTTTGATGTTTTGTAAGCCTCGAAAATGAAAGTCCTAGGAGAAGGAACCTCTAGGGGAGCAAACCCTAGAAGGGCGAGCCTTAGAGGAGCTCTCCTGGGATATTTTAAAAATCTTCGATCTAATTTTTCTTACCTTCTCTTGAAATTTCTCTTTTCTTTAGAATCAAGAAGTCATTGAGAACCAAGAAGTCCGTGAAGGCCTGATAGCATCGAAGATCTGCTGATAGCCTCGAAGACCTGCTGATAGCCTCGAGGGCCTGATAGCATCGAAGACCGGAAGATAGGCTCGAAGACCTGCTGATAGCCTCGAATACCTGCTGATAACCTCGAAGGCCTACTAATAGCCTCGAAGGCCTGATAGCCTCGAAGACCAAGCTTTAGGTATTCCTCTCTCTTCAATTCGACAGGTCATGGCCTTTAGATCATGAACTTTCGTAGTTTTTTTTTTCCATTTTCTGTATCAGAAAATCATGTACATATATTTCATACAAACTAACACTTGAATCTATACTTTTTTTTTATTTTTTTTATAAATCAGAAGAAATAATCAAGTATAAGTGAAATTTTGAAAAAATTTATTGATAATCAAATTGCTTTTAACGAAAAGCATAACATTTCATATAATAAATCTTGTTTTTGTCCGCGAAAGCATAACGTTCACCACTTTTAGAGATAAAATGTAACTTTTTCGGGGTTGAGGGCTTATACCCAGGCGCCTCAATTACTTTTATTAAAGTTGAAAGTATAACTTTTCGGGTCTGAGGACTTATAGTCAGCTGCCTCATTTACTTTTGATGATAAAGTGTAACACTCGGGTGCCTCCTCACTTGGGTCATCTAATTTCTTGGCAAGTGCAGTCTACGAGGACTTGAAATAGGGTGTCTCGTCACTTGGGTCGTCCAATTTCTTGGCAAGTGCAGTCTACGGGGACTTGAAATCGGGTGCCTCGTCACTTGGGTCGTCCAATTTCTTGGCAAATGCAGCCTACGAGGACTTGACCACCATTTAGAGTGGACCACCATCATCGGTGTTTTTTTTAATTCATCAATTCTTACGCCTCCTCTCTTGGTCATCCAATTTACTTGGCAAGGGATATTCCTGAGAGCATTCACAGCAGTTTTCTTATCTTTATCCTTACTCTGCACTGCTATTGGGTCATTCTGTAGGATAGGGATTCAATTTTTTCACTATGTACCCAACAGGTTCCTTATATTGATTCCTTAAATTTTAAATTTTGAAATTTAAAATTTAAAATTAAATGTTAAAATTTGAAAGTTCCAACAGTCAAATCATGTTTTGAACGTTATAACTATTTTTTATTTAAAAGTAATTGTTGTTTGAATTTAAAAATTGCAATCATTTTAATTTAAAAATAGATATTGCTAGAAATCAAATGTGCAACGATCATTATGTGTTTATGAGAACTTTATTTTAATTATAAAATAATAAAATTTATAATTATTAGTAATATTTTTTACAAAAATGATCAAAATCAAAATTTGACTGATTTTTAATTTTTTATAGTTCTCTTTCTTCTTTAAATTCTTTGTTTAAAAAATAAAAATGAGTGAATTTTATAGGCATACCCAAACATCAATTAAGTGAGATAAGATCTTTTAACCAACATAAAATTACAATAAATAGGGTGTGAAATGTCATTTTACATAAATAGGGAACACTCTTTTGATTCCCTCATCTTGAGGAGTCAAATCATATATATGGATTAAAATAAAGAATTATATAAGGATAAAGAAACTGTTGGATACTGATTTATTGATATATTCTTCAAATATGGGGATAGAGAGTCTATTAGAGAAACCGTTGTGAATGCTCTGATGATTTAAACCACCATTTTTGGTGGACCACCATCTTGGGTGGATTTTTTAATTCATCTATACTTCAAAGTTTTTTTAATGGTACGTAGAGCCAGTATTTGAGTTCTTGACTTCCGGGACTGTACCATGGGTGATAGTGTTGCATGTTTCTTCTCCTAGTTCAATCTCCCCGGCCGTCAGTTTCTTATGGTATATCCTTCGCAGACTGTGACAGTCCATAGTGGAATGCCCTGCGTATTGGTGGTATACACAGAAGTCTGGTCTTCTTTTTATTTCTTCCGTTACAACCAAAAGGGGCCTTGGAGGTTTCACCACTCCGTGCTCGACCCATTGTTCGTTCAGGCTCCTGAACGCCTTCTCGCTGCATGTGATAGCCTCCGGAACTGGCATTTTGGTATACTTGTCCCCATGCTTTTCTCTGCTTCGTTCAAATTTCTCATTTTTCTCCCTCTTGCCCCCTTGTGATTTTGACTGAGAATCCGCCAAAGCCACAGTTGTTGTCTTCTTGCCCTTCCATGTAACCATCGCATGGCTGGTGGGCAATGTCATGATTCCTCCCAAGTCTTGTGCAAAAGATGAGAGGGTCGCAAATGAATCACAAGCTTTAGTAATGAGGTGGGGCTTGAAGGCGTCTAAAGCACCATTGTTGCATATACTAACCAAGTTCTTTTCTTTAATTGGCTCTGCACACTTTTGTGCTTGTGTAAGACCCCGAATTTTATGAAATAAAAATATTCAATTTTTCTATTTAGTAAATGGTTAAATTGATAAAAAGTTAAAGTTAAGGGTGATATATGAATTTTTTTCAAAAATAAGCAAGTGGTTATAAAATATTCATTGTTGTCGGGGAATATTCGCTTGGTCGTGGAATATTCTTACTGTCGGAGAATATTCGTACGACGACGCAATCTTGTGTGGGCCCCATAACGAAAAGCGATTGGATGAAGAAAACGACAAGAGTAAGTTGTTTCTAAATAACGGCGTAGTTGTTACCGTTAATACTGTTGGAATACCCGGTGGTTAAAACACAGTAATACGCGTTGTTGCACAGTAGCACACGATATTGCACCAATTATTGATTCTTACGTAAGAAGGCACTACTCAATAATTGTTACAGTAATTACTGTTCAATATTGTATTTTATTGATTCAATAATTGCTGCGTTGATATTTTATATTACTGTTGTTTTAATAGTTGTCACTACACAGTATTTTCTATTATCGAAACAATAATTCATATTATCTGAATAATATTATTAGATAATATTATTGGTAATGTCTAGAAAGTTCTGTCTAAGGAGAGGTTTGGTCATCTAATTGCGCGCCAGTAAGGAGAGATCCTTATTGGAAAGCCCCCTCTTTCCTGGGAATTGCCTGGTTGCCGGTACTGTGATTCTGTAATATTATTTGTGAATAATTAATTATTGATTTATATGATGAGCAAAATATTGATTTTATGTGGATATAGATGGAGAAAATTTTTAATGTGACAATTGTTGAAAATTAATATTTTATCTTTTTCTGATAAAATAATTCATTTAAATATATTATTTTAATAATATATTAATGGTGATATTTTTACAATGAATGTGGGATATATGAATAAATGAGGAGGAAGAGTATTTTTGTTGAATTAAATGTTTAACACATGTTTTGTGTGTTGGTGGACACAATTCTTGACCGAAAATTTATTATAGATTGTAAAATCGTCCGTTTGTGGATTTCGGTCAATTTCTGTTTGGAATTTGGAAAAACTTTCTTCTGCAAAGTTGTAGAGAATTAAATTTCCTATGGAAAGGACGTAAGGTTTAAATTTTTCTGATAAAATGACTATTTATTATGAATTATTGAAGTTTTGAAGTTCTAAAATAATTGATTTTTGGAAGTTTTAAATAATTATATTAACAAAAACGTTTTTTTTATTTGTGGGCATGTGTTAATGGCTGAAATCAGCTGGTGTGGTGTGCTAAGGAAATTAAAAAAATTATATTATTATTTTATTAAATTTTCTGCTTTGGTGGTCTAAGCAATTTCCTATAAATAGGGTGCTTAGGTTAGAATTAAAAAACACACCAGAAACTGAAGTTTTCTCTCTATTTCTTTCTCTATATTATCGAGTGTATTCTTGTGAGTTTTTTTGATATCTTGAGTGTTGATATACGGTGCAAGTTCGTTCAGCGTTATTCCAGTCAGAAGTACTGCTTATTTGAGGTAAGGGATAGTAATGGATAATAAGGGATGTATTTTTTTTAAAATGATATTATTTCTTTCAATATCATTATACCGGAATATTGGTAAGATTTTTCTTGTGAAATTTTTATCTTTTCATGTCGGGGTTACTATTCATGAGTTACTATTCACGAGTTACTATTCACGAGTTACTATTCATGGGTTACTATTCACGAGTTACTATTCATGACAAAATTGGTTTTTTTTTCTAACCAAATTATAGTTGATTTATGAATATTACTCTTGAGATTAAAACTATATGTTGATCATATTATTTTTTATCATATATAACATTTTTATAATCATAATGATGATATTTCTCTTTGACTTGAGTGTAAAGATGGATAGATTATTGGTATGATCATGACTAGGGTTCTCTTTGTCCAGTAGTGAAAAGTTGAATTGTGACTGGTATGATCATGACCATTGAATTTATAATTGAATATCTTTAGCTTAAGTGCAAAGGTGAAATGATCAACATGGTTATAATTATTGGTTATATAAATTCTGAAATGATTATATATTTCTTTGAGATAATAATATATTTGGCCTGTAGTGCAAATATGAACTATTGAGGAATATCTTTGGCCTGTAGTGCAAAGATGAGTTGTTGATGAATATCTTTGGCCCGTAGTGCAAAGTTGACTTGTTGTTGAATATCTTTAGCATGTAGTGTAAAGATGAACTGTTGATGAATATCTTTGGCCCGTGGTGCAAAGATGAATTTATTAGTATGATTATGAACATGAACTGTGATTTGGTATAACCATGATATTTGATATTTCAGGTAAAGACAGATGATGAAAATTATCTTCGTCTTGGATGTGAAATTTAGAATCACGATTATGATTATGAATTATTCATATGATTGTGGAAAGGAACTGTTGATTGATGTTACAGGGATAAAATATTGTTGGTGGACTTTTAACATGGAGAAGATAATAGACTTTATGGTCTATTTGACTCTTCTAATGGATTGCTCGTTCCGCTGCAACTATGGTTGAAATTTTTATCATTTACCATATGTTCTAAATCTCTGATTTATTATTGATGGAGGCTATTGATAATTTAATTATCTTTAGTCAAGATATTCTTTACTGAGCTAGTTGTGCTCACCCTTTTGCTTCACAATTCCTTTCAGGTAATAAAAGTGTAGTTGGGTCGAGCAAGGGATAACAAGGGAATAGAACGGTGGTCTATAGATATTGAGGGTGAGGTGAATTTAACTTGGAAGGGTATTTTGCCACTATCTTACAGGATGTATAATGACATACAACCTCGTGTCATCATAAGACAAGGTTGTGGTCATCCACTTGCTGAGTATATCTACCAGCACTACCTATATAATCTTGGTGTTTATTTGAAGTATAATTCTCAATTAGAGACAGTGGAGATAATGATAAGTCAAGAGAAGACTCACCATTGGGAAGAATATGATAGTAACCTTCTTATTTTTCTTTGGGGTCTATTGGGTCAACCAAGGATAATTCTGTGGCCATATGATATCTATCATAACCTAGAAGCATAGCCTCCCATGTACGAGGGTTTCCTTGAGCACTTCCCAAAGATTCTAATTTCTAAAACAGTTTTTGACTATACCTTTATGTAATGTGTCATTGTGGCGTGCTATCCAAGGTTGGGACATGAGTCACATTTGGTATATATTTGTATCCAAACTCACAGCATATGTGTTGTTGTATTTTGCACGACAATTGTTGTAATAAAGTTGTAGTTATTTTCTGTACCATGTTTTTGGCGACTCAAAATGGGTTGGATGGAATGGACCTATTTTGGGGGCGTTACAGCTTGGGCCCTGAACCTATCCACGTAATATGACAGCTCCTCGTTTGGCTTATGCTTGAATCGCATGAGCTCTACGATGGTTACCGGTTTCTGCATATAGAAAAATTTCTTAAAAAATTATAATTTTAGATCATCCCAATCATGGACTGACCCCTTCTCCAAGTTGTAGTACCAACTGAAGGCACTATCTGTCAAAGTCTTGTTAAATTCCCTCATCAACAAATTGTGATTGTTCGTTTCATCATATCCTAACCATGGAGACATCGACTCCACAAACCTGGCAATATGTTCCATGGCATTTCCTTTCTCCCCATTGTATTTTAAAAATTACGGGGGATGCTCAATATATCCTGCCGGATAAGGTTGTCTCCGAATATGTGCCGGGTAGGGTGGAGTAAAGTCTAACTCAGAAGGTTGGGATGTCTGCCTGTGAAGTTGATTGATCACATTAATCATATCATCCTTCGTCACGTATTGGCTCGTTGCATGGACTCTTTGTGGTGTTGTGACATATTGTTGCATTGGCGGTGTGTATGGTAAAAAAATAGGTTGATGCACACTTGCATCGTGCAAAGCTTACATTGGTTGTGCTTGTTGGCTCGCTCGTTGGACGAGGCTTGGGATGGTCGGTATCTGCACTTGTGAAAATGTGGGGATAGTAATCGGAATGATGTTTGTCTGAGGTTGGCTGACTTCCAGTCTGGGTTGTGGCACGTCACCACTATTCTGAGGTTTCAAGTGGATGATTGGAACGGACTGATTCTCTGTCAATGGAGGTGCAGTCTGATTCTCCTTATTGTTGTTATCATTGTTGTTGTCCTCCACTCCTGCCTGTTCTCCCTGTGAAATGTCTGGGAACATGGCCTTGAAAGCGGGAATCTGCATCAACTGCTGGCGAAAATTTCTCATTTTCTCTTGCTTCCTCTGCATCTCCAGCATCATAGCCATCATCATCCCTTGTCCTTCCCGTGCTTCCTTCAACGCCTTGAGCATCTCCAGTTGAACAACATTTGCCTGCTCTCAACTTTCTTCCTCGCTTTGCCTTCCCGCGCCTGTCTGCTTGACATTCGCTGGTTGTTGATCAGCCATGTATGATGATATTGAACTTTCTTCCGATGCGTCTTCAAGGATATGTTGATCGAGATTTAGATTCACGCATTGGAAAGCTTGACTTGCTTGCCTTGGAACTGGACCAGGTGAGGTAATGTTATTTGTTGGTGAAGCTCTTCCTGTTGTTCTCCCAGTTCGAGTTGTGGGCATACCCTTCACAAATTCTACACCTCCCCAGCAGAGTCGCCAAAGAAATGTGGGCAAGGAAATCGTGCTTTGCCAATTAGGGTTTCGTGTTGGCTGAGGAGGAGAGAATTCCACGAAGAGCACGAAATTGATTAATTGATTGAAGAGGGGAGAACGACAGGTGGACGATTACTCCAATGACGCGTGGCAGAACTCCTAGAATCCGAAAACCTTATTAGGGTTATTGGGATTCCAAGAGCCTTCTTCTTGAGTCCTTCCACTCCTAGAATCCGAAAACCTTATGAGGGTTATTGGGATTCCAAGAGTCTTTCTGAGTGTTGAGATTGAATGTCCAGATCATTTGATCTTCCAAGAGTCCAAGTCCTGAGTCTGAAGAGAGGTCCAAACCTTTTTAGTGCTTTTAGGTGGAATATCCAAGCCTTAAGTCACCAAAAGAGTCCCCCCTTCTTTCAGAATAATAGGGGTATTTATAGAGTTTTCTAGAATTAAGTAGTCGCATGTTAGACATATGTTTTCAGAAAAATTCCAGATATACCCTTTAGTCATTAGAATAATTCTCATATTGCTCTGTTCTTCTAGCCACCAATTCAATCCCTCAATCAATTCCCAAAACGAGCCGTCTCCACGAGTCTTTTGCCTCGGGACACGTGGAGGCTTCTCTTAGGTCTATCACATTTATTTTTGACTTTTTTATTTTTATTTAATTAAATCATGTGAACCTTAATTTTATACTTGGACCCACACAGTATACGATGTATTCTTTCTCCGCGTTTGACCTTTGTAGGTAATGGTGTTGCCTTTCTATTTATTTTCAGCATGACTTCTGAGTATTAGTCTTCTATTGAATGATTGCAGTAGCTCATAAAGAACTCATTTATCCCCTTCCCTTGCACTAAATCATTCACTATTTGCAACCCCATCAAATTTCCGCTGTTGGGAAAGTACGGGTCATTGATTTCTGTGATCTCAATCGTGGTATTGTTCATCTACTTGCAACCCCATCTAAATCTATTGTTCATCTACAGGTTATTGATTTATGTGATTTCTCATTTTTTGATTGATAAATGATAACATGGAGCACATGTTCGATTATTAACCGAAATATTCAAATTTAAAAATTGATAATTGTCAAATTCGATTATTAGTTCGGATAGTAAAATTATGAATATTTCGATATCAGTTCGGTTATAACCGAATAATCAATTCTAATGAGATACACATTGCCAATGAAAATAGATTAAAAAATCCATATTAAAAAAAAAATTGCACGTGGTACACAATGGCCCACGTGAAATCATTCACAAATATATATTACGTTCAAATATTTTTAATAATTACATTAATCAATTACAATTTGCATGGTTTTGGCACGATGCCATACGTGATTAGATTTTATATTAGTAAAAAATACATGTTGATTAATGATGTTATAAGTTGTGGTTAAGCCAAGACAAAATTGCTGAGTTGTCTATTCTAACTTTTTACGTTGAAAGTGACATAAAGAACAGTAATGACGCAAATCTAGACAATATATATATGGGCTATATGTATATATATAAAGTTGTGTATTACGCAGTCGTGTTATGACGATATATTTTTTGGACTATGGCAAATAGCTATGGCGATAGGTTCAACTATCACTATAGTCTAAAAAACTATTGTCATAACATACTGTATACTAAACCGCTGTGTACATATATTTTTCTCTCTCTATATATATATATATTATTTATAATTACTCTCTATTCTTAAACTAGAGATATATTTTTATTTTTCATATTTTTAAAACTAGTGACACATTTATATTTTTATACTATAAAATCATGTTATCATTATTACATTTTTAATAAAAATTAGTGATACGATTAGGATTAAAGTAAATTTTTTCTTGTCATTTTAGAATTAGTGAAAAAGAAAGGTACCGAAGGTATGTAAGTAGTATATGGGGTTAGTAATATGTCAATTTGTAGGGTTCTTGAGATAAATTCAACAGTACCGAATGAATATATAAATTTTCATATGATTTAGTATTGATGTGTATCAACGATTTTATTTTAATGAAAGTTAAATAAATCTAAACCATTATTATAACGTATATTTATTATATAAAGTTAATGTTAGACAATTTTAAATTAAATAAAAATTTATATTCTCATATTCTTGTATAATCTTTTCATCTATCTAAGTTAAATTTTATTAAAAGAATAAGATAACATTATTTTAGGTATCTCTCATAAGCCCTTAAAATTACATGTCTAATTATGAGGAGGGAGTTATTACTCCATTCAAAAGTTGAAAATTAGACCCCTCAAGTTTTTTGTTATTTTGTGTGCTGTTCTATACTCCTATATATATATATATATATATATATATATATATATATATATATATATATATATATATATATATATACCATGTAATACTTGAAAGCCATGACCATCCAAATCTCTCAAACTTAGCCTCAATTACTCCTATGATTCTCTTTAGTCTAAATTAACCAAATAGACTACAAGCTTTCTTTTAATTTAGTCCTCATGACAACCCTTAACAAAGCTTCAACAAATACCCATATTGGAGAAAACTCTCCTTTGAGCTCCAAAAATACTTCTCATGTTTCTGATCCAATTGTTATTGCGAAGCTTTATGCGATTATGGAGGCAGTTGCAGATAGAGTGGAGATGCATAAGAATATTGGAGAGCAAAGAAACAATTGGAACAGCCTACTTTTAAGTTCAATCAACACAATAATTCTTGTTGCTGCAACTTTAGCTGGTATTGCAGCTACAAGTAGTGCTGTTGGTGCACCTTTATTGGCCTTAAAGCTTTCTTCTACTTTAATGTATGTAGCAGCCACATGGATGCTAATAATTATGAACAACATCCAGCCATCCCAATTAGCTGAAGAGCAACGAAACGCCACGAGGTTATTTAAGCAGCTTCATGCACAAATTCAAACAGTTATAGCCATTGGTAAGCCTATGGTTTGTGATGTAAATGAAGCCTTGGAGAAAGTTTTGGCTATTGACAGGGCTTTTCCACTTCCTCTACTTGGGGTAATGCTCGATAAATTTCCTTCTAAGGTGGAGCCTGCGGTGTGGTCGCCTCAACAAAAATGTAAGCAAGAAAAAAGACTAATTGGAGAGGGGAAAAATTGGAATGGATGGAGTGGAAAGTTGGAGGAGGAAATGAGGGAAACAGTTGGGGTTTTGGGGAAAAATGATAAGGCTGCTTATTTGAGGTTGGGTAAAAAAGCCTTGAAATTAAATAAAGTGCTAGCAATTTCTGGTCCTTTGCTAGCATGCTTAGGGGCTGTTGGTAGTGCTTTTGTGGGGTGTCCTTATAATGGTTCATGGGCGGTGGTGCTTGGAGTTGTTGCTGGTGCTTTGGCTAGTGTTGTGAACACATTTGAGCATGGTGGGCAAGTTGGAATGGTGGTTGAGTTGTACCGGAGCAACGCCGGTTTTTTTAGGCAATTGGAGGAGTCTATAGAGTCAAATTTGGATGAAAGAGATGTTGAGAGGAGAGAAAATGGAGAAGTGTTTGAAATGAAGGTGGCTTTGAGTTTGGGAAGGAGTCTTACAGAGCTAAGAGATCTTGCCAGTTCTTCAGCAATAAAGGGGAAAGATATGAAAGAGTTTGGAAGCAAGCTATTCTGATAGGAAAATGTTAGGTAATTAGATAGAAATTATCTAATTTACATAGACAAAACTTTACAGTCCAGATTGTATAGTACAGTCTTGTAGAGTTTTGTGCGTTAAGTGAACTAGATAATTTTTGTTAATGTTACCTAGCATTATTCATGTTGAAAGAGTGCATGGTTCATCACAATTTGTATATCACTCAAGTGGATTTTGTGAATTTGTGATTCTGTGTACGAAATTTGAATTAACACTTCGGTTTTCATACGCAATTTTGTTCTTATTATCACACAAACATCATGAAATGCTTATTCTATCTAGTTCAGATATTGACAACTTACAATTATTGTGCTACAACTCATATCATAGTTGAATTACTTGGATGTATTCATATAGGGCATGCATGCAATGGGATATATATCTCCACATTAGTTATAAATTGAATTCCCCATTATAGTACTCAATATCATTATTAGTTTAATTAATAACTAAAAAACTAATAGCCAATAATGCAAACTTGTTGAAAAGATTAGGTCATGCTATCAGCTGCTTAATTGTCATATTAGTTGACCATAGAACTTTAATTGTTATTAGTTAATTATCTGGTTGTGATCCCTTATGATCATTACTTTTGGATCTTTATAATGAATAAAATGAGCTATCATTAGATTAAAAGAAGTTGGTGAGTAAGAGACAAATTCAAATATATGTATATAATCCTATTACTATTACAATATGACCTTTAAAGTTTGATAAATACAAGAAATTAATTGGTTTGGAATTTAAACTCAAAATTTTACTAAACTAGCCAAACTAGAGCAAAAGTGAGCAGCGATAATGCATGATTGGTTCATTTGCAGCCTCCAAGTTAAAATAAACATTGGCAGACAGAAATTAACAAACAAAATTAAAAAAAAAGCAAAAAACAAAAGTTACGTTAGATATCTAAATCAGGAATTAAAAAACAACAGGATATAATCAGACTATATAAGAAAGTTACGACTCCAATATATATATATAGGTGATTCATAATCAAAGTTAGATGAGAACCCCTATTATTCAAATCTAAAAGTTAGAATTACTCTCGTCTACGTAGCTGTTATGTGAATAGTGAATTCTATCCGTACAATAATTATCTAGATGAGATATACGAACCTAGAAATTATATCCCATCCAACATTCGAATGATTGAAAAATATTAATCATATTGAATCAAAATATCAGATATATTCAGACGAAAATTCGAGATGCACATGACACTTCATAATATATATATATATATATATATATTTTCGTGATGCACATGACACTTCATATATATATATATATATATATATATATATATATATATATATATATATATATATATATATATATATATATATATATATTCATGGTCAACAACCACTCCATTTTTGTAATGGAAACTCAACCCGGGTAAAAGGATTGTCTTAGCATCAAGTGGCGCATTATATATCCAAATGTGGACTTGCTTCACTTTCCTTCAAAAGTATTAATACTTTCTTCTTTTTAAAATTAAAGGTATAATTTGATTTTTAGGCTCAAACGACGATATATTAAATTTTAAATTGATGTAAATATATTTAATTCTAGTTGATACAATTATTATAATTGTATAGGATATAAAAAAAATTATTAATTACAAAATTTATTTCATTCTAAACTATTACAAATTATACCAACTTAAAAGTTTAATATACCGTTATTTGATCTCAAAAGTCAAATTATATTCTAATTTTGAATCGGAGGGAGTATTATGGAGTAGGACAATAATTCAAAGAGATTAGAGATGGCATGGGGAGAAAATCCAAGACTTTTCCTTTGCTTTTCGAAGACCAACTAGCTCCTATTTGTTACACAGCTTCCCATCTACAATTATTAAAAAACAGAAAAATCAAAACGCGGCAGTATGCACCCTAATAAACAAGTGTGTACTTAATTTGTTTGTTGACTGAGCAAATTAAAAATAAAGACATGCATTGTGGTGGATTGTTAGTTAAAAACTCCTTGCGTTTCTAAAGAAATTGTCCATCAAATATGTTTAAAAATACAAAAGTTATAATAACTTATTGGCTTAAATATAATTTACTATTTTAAACTATAAGTCATATTCTACTTCGGTGATCCACCTTTCAATTTTGTATATATATATAATTAGACTATATAAGAAAGTTACGACTCCATATATATATATATATATATATATATATATATATATATATATATATATATAGGTGATTCATAATCAAAGTTAGATAAGAAACCCTATTATTCAACGCACACATTCTAATGTGCATTTATTTGATTTAAAAGTTAGAATTACTCTCGTCTACATAACTGTTATGTGGATAGTGAATCACATCCGTACACTAATTATCTAGATGAGATTTACGAACCTAGAAATTATATCTCATCCAACATAAATTATATCTCATCCAACATTCGAATGATTGAAAAATATTAATCATATTGAATCAAAATACCAGATATATTCAGACGAAAATTCGGGATGCACATAACACTTCATATATATATATATATATATATATATATATATATATATATATATATATATTCATGGTCACCAACCACTCCATTTTTGTAATGGAAACTCAACCCGGGCAAAAGGATTGTCTTAGCACCAAGTGGCGCATTATATATCCAAATGTGGACTTCCTTCACTATTCTTCAAAAGTATTAATACTCTCTCCTTTTTAAAATTATAGTTATAGTTTAATTTTTGGGGTCAAACGACGATATATTAAATTTTAAATTAATGTGAATTTATTTAATTTTAGTTGATACAATTATTATAATTGTATAGAATATAAAAAAAATTATTAATCACAAAATTTATTTCATGCTAAACTTTTACGAGTTATACCAACTTAAAAGTTTAATATGCCGTTATTTGATTTTAAAAGTCAAATTATATCTCTAATTTTGAAACGAAAAGAGTATTATGAAGTACTACATTATTAATTCAAACAGATTAGAGATGGCATGGGGAGAAAATCCAAGAGTTTTCCTTTGCTTTTCGAAGACCAACTAGCTCCTATTTGTCACATAGCTTCCCATCTGCAATTATTAAAAAACTGAAAAATCAAAACGCGGCAGTATGCACCCTAGTAAACAAGTGTGTACTTAATTTGTTTGTTGACTGAGCAAATTAAAAATAAAGACATGCATTGTGGTAGATTGTTAGTTAAATACTCCTTGCGTTTCTAAAGAAATTGTCCATCAAATATGTTTAAAGGTACAAAAGTTATAATAACTTATTATAACTTTATAAATATAATAAGATTAAACTTGGTTTATTTTCAAAGACTAGGTTATCCTTAAGAGTATATGTAGGTTTGGTCTATCTTTATAAATATAATAAGATTAAACTTGGTTTATTTTTAATCTTCGTCTTTGATTTTTGATTTGGGTCGGAGTAAAACACTTTGTATACTCTTATTAATGCTATGATTAATTTAACTAAAATTAAAAACTCTACAATTTTTAATACGAACTTATTATTAATTCTACAAAAATTTAATTTTTTACAAGAGTACTCCTTTAGTTACGTAATTATATAATAAATTTTAACTTAAAAAATCATGTTTAGGATTTTAGCTTGAGTTTCTATTCAACTTTAGTCTCTAAATAACTATATATTAAAAATATTATGAGTACATAATAATTAATATAAAAAAACATATTATAAGTATACATATGTTAGAAATATCAATACAAGTATAAAAAAAGCATAGAGAAAAAAAATTTAATTTGGATTGGTAATTCTAAGGGTAATTTGATCATCAATTTATAACTTTTAAATAGGAAAAAGTTCGTGCCACATGTAATACTTCACATCATGTAAAAACTTTTTTCGTCCTTGATGACTCAAGTCAGGGGGAAGCACATGACTCACTATATAATTCAGGTAAT
Source organism: Panax notoginseng (assembly GCA_016801055.1). Classification (NCBI taxonomy): domain Eukaryota; kingdom Viridiplantae; phylum Streptophyta; class Magnoliopsida; order Apiales; family Araliaceae; genus Panax; species Panax notoginseng. Next base: position 215,099,652 of record CM029014.1, on the reverse strand, counting down.
CAACATACCATGGTGCTTCCTTCGTGACTAAAAATAGTTGGTTACTCGTCCGGAAAGGATTCATTGATCAATGTACCATCTCCCTTTTTCTATTCGGTATTCTCTAATCTGGAAAGATGGTCCGTCACTTGGTTTTCTGTCCCCTTCTTATCTCGGATCTCTAGATCAAATTCTTGAAGCAAAAGGACCCATCGTATCAATCGGGGCTTAATATCCTTCTTTGAGATCAAATATTTGATGGCGGAATGATCTATGAAAATGATCACCTTTGTACCAATGAGATAAGAACGAAATTTGTCGAAATCATAAACAATTGCAAGTAAATCCTTCTCAGTGGTGGTATAATTGAGTTGTACATCAGATAGTATTTTGCTCACATAATAGATGCCATGAAATATTTTCTCTTTACGTTGGCCTAAGAATGTGCCAATCATAAAGTCGCTAGCATCACACATCAATTCGAACGAAAGGTCCCAATCTAGAGCAACAATTATCGGTGTAGTAACAAGTTTCTTTTTTAAAATCTTGAAGGCTTCAAGGCATGCTTTATCGAAGATGAATGACATGACGTCTTTCTCCAACTGATGAGATTGATCTTGACCAGGCTCGCATGGAACGACAATCACTTGACTCTAGTTCAAGGGGTTCAACAAGTGATCTTGAGTAGGGGCTAAATCTACTCCATGATACTTACATTGGAGCTCAATTCAGGTGAATCGCGAGGAGAGTATCAATCATGTGATTTGAGATTACTAGATACCATCTATTTAGTAATACCAAATCAACATAAGCCATCATGCAATGCACAGGACAAAGGAGAAGGATTTAAGCTACCTGACAAGGCGTTCATCATGAGAATTGATTCAAGAAGTTTGGAACGAGGTTGGATCGAGTACAGAGGTTATGAAGCGGGAATCGAAGGCCGTGAAATATGTGATTATGTTGCAAATGAACGTGCCAATCCAGGAAACAAAACACATAAGAACCATGAATCTGATTATCTTTACTTGTCCTCAAGCAAAACACTAAGAACAAAAACTATTAAATCTAAATAAAAACTAAGTCGAGCAATGAATCTGAACCATGACCTCAAAGTTTTCATTAATTGATAACTCAAGGAAATTTTTGAAAACATGCAATGCCTAAAATTTTACATAATCGTCAATTTTATTACTGTTCATGTCCCTTTAAGTGCATTTGAGCATCCAAATGTTCAAGTAGTTATAACTGATTATATAATCGAACGCTTCATAAAAAAAATTCAATATCAACTCTAGAAATTTTACTTCTCACAATAAACTCTGCTAATGAAGGCATCATACAACCCAATGGATCAAAAGGATAATTAAGAATGCACATTAAGATCATTTAACTAAGTCCATGAATCCCTTCCCAAGCATTCCATTAATTATTTATTTTTTTCTAGTGAGTGTATTTTATACTGCATCTCACCTATTTCTTTTTAAACGAGTGCGTTTTACGCTCCATCTCGACCCACCACATGATCCATTATAGCAACTCGATAAGGTTTAATATTTCAAAATTTTCCCCTAAACTTATATTAATGCCTAAATTTTGTTTCGAATGATGCTCAAACAAGTTTCTATAATTTCAATACTATCTCTCACAAGCAATTACCCATATAACCTTTTTAAATCAAAACTAACTAAACAGATGAATATGTGCTTTAAAGTGATGAAAAAGGATCACAAACAATGTAAAATTAACTAATAGGTCAAATTATAAACTTATCATGCTTCTCAATTTCATAAGAATTAGATTATTCCCATTTTTATCATCCACCAATAATCGAAAACAATTAACCTATTGCTCAACTTAAGCTAACATGCAAATCTAACAAAATAAACAAAAACAAATGCATACCAATACCATGTAAATCAAAAACGAACAATAATGCATGTCCAAATACAATGAATTTAATTATAATTAATACTTCTCTTGAACAATGTATTCAATCATATTACATTTTCATATATATATATATATATATATATATATATATATATATATATATATATATATATATTGCAAAAGCACTTCAATTAGAGTTTCTTAATTGATTATCATAAAATCACATATAATATTATGATGCTTATTGTGAGACGGAGGGACTATAGTTAATGATATTCACTTTCTTAGTTTCTGTCATGTTCGTCTTCTATTATTTTTATCATGAGATTATTTGATGGAACAAACTAAAAAATAATAATAAAAATAAAAGATGATAATATATATAATAATAATAATAGCAATAATAATACTTCCATTCCATAATAATTGACTTTTTAGAAGAAAATTTTGTTCTAATTTATTTGTACTTTACAACTTTCTAAGAGAATAAATTGTTTACTTTTCTATCACTCATAACTTCTCTTAATGTCCCAAAAAAATTTCTCCATTCTTTTTGTAGTTTTTAACTTTTCATAAAGGGGTAGTGATGAAATTTCATATAAATTATAATTATTAAATAACTTTCTTAATTCGTGTATATAAAACTAAAATGACTATTATTATGACTATCATCATCTAAAAGAGGAACCTACAATTTCATTAATCATTAAATTAGTAGATAATTGTGAAACCAACTAACCCAAATTAAAATGAATTCCAATTACCAAGAAAAGAGAAAAACTTCGTGCCGCACGAGTTCTAAGATTGTATTAATTAATGATTACTTTAGTTATCAATTATATTACGTATAGGAGGCATTTAGTTAATTAATGTTATAAAACAATTTTAACTTATATATTAGTTATTAAAATTTAGTTAAAACTAAAATAATAATGGACCTCATTATTCTACAACAAATATGTTCCTAAAAAACTATATATTGAAAATATAAAAAAATATTATGAGTAAATAATAATTAATACAAAAAACTATTTTGCATATTATAAATTACATTAATGATTAAACTTTAGTAATCAAATAAAATTCAATTGTCTTTTAAAACTAAAATCATGATCATAATTTATTATTCCACAAATGTTATTTTTTATAGAATATATTTAGTTAATTAATTATATAATAGAGTTTGACTTGGACATTATGTTTAGGTTTTTAAGTTTCCACTCAAATTTGAACTCTAAAAATGTATATGTAAATACGAAGGATTGAATATAAAAAACTAAATACTAAATTTAAAAAAATATAAAACATAATATTAAATTAAAAATAACAAAAGAATCACATTAATAACACTCAATTGTGAGTATTCGACAATTGTATGCGATATGTAGTTATTCGCTTTTTAAAACAAAATTTATAATTATTTTAATAATAATAATAGTAAGTCAATTTGAAATTCAAAAAATATATTATATAATCACTATATATAAAATAAACAAAAAATTTAAAATAATTTCATGTAAAAAATAACTCCGTACTTCACACGAGACACTTAGCTAGTTAACTTTGGAAAAATAAAATTTTATTTGACTAGGTTCACTATGACTGAGTATAATTAAAACTTATTTTATATTCTTTCCTGTACGTACTTTATTGTTCTTAATTTTTGTGACATGTGTATTTTTAACATTTTGTCTGTCTAGAGACCGAGTCTCAGAGAGATGAGTACTGCTATAAAATATATCAACTTACCGATCGATATAAATAATAATTACACGTAAAATATAGTTATAATTATACATGGACATTTGATCTTGTTTCTGGTGACTTAATTATATATGTATTGCCCTAGTTGTTAGTCACGAATTTATCTAATAAAATACAAATAACTTTGAATTTCTCACTTACTTAATAAATTATCTGAGCCGTTCAAAATTTGGGATAAATCTCACCATCCATCTGTCTAATAAATCTATCTAATAAAATACAAATGATTTTAAATTTTTCGCTCACTTAATAAATCATCTTGACCGTCTAAAATTTAAGATAAATTTTATCGTCTATACAGTACCGGAAGTACGGGACACATCTAATGTTTAAATATTGACCTAGTTGTTATAGAACTCAATGTTGTAGACTTGGTAAGACCACGCACCCAAAATGAAGGGTGTGACTGAGAAACCTTGTGAAATTAAAAGAAATAGTTTTTAAGTCATGAATATTGATCACATTCAAACCTTGAAAAATAGACAACTACACTACATTGTTTTATAGTCAATATAATACTCCCCCCCTCCCCTCCCCTCCCGTCTTCAAAATAATGACTAAAAATACATATTTTTTTTATTTTTGAAAGGACGAGATACAATACATAAAATAAAAGATAAATACGTTATTTAGTTAGGTTCATTAGTATAAAAAAAAATATTCATCACTTTATATAATCTCGTGAGGTTAAATTTAAAATTTTTTAACTCTCTTTTTTTCTACTTTTATTTTGCTTAATATATATACAAATTATATTTTGCTCATCATTATAGGGACGGAGGGAGTAGTGCCATGGAACTGAAACATAATTACCCAATATTATTGTAAAAATGCAATAATTAATTATATATTGGATTGAAGGCGAAATTAAAATCAGCATTATTAAGGGCAGACGAAAACTCTTATAATCAAATAATAAATAATAAATTTATAAAATTCACCATATATAAAATTTTAAATTAAAAATACATAAAAGCGGCTACAAAATCATTATTCAAGATTTTATTTCTTGAATTGAGACATAACTAATTGAGTCTCGAGTAGGTTTATCAGAAGGAAATTTGGATCGATGACATTTAATAGTGGTACGTAGATCTTGAAAAATATTTATCTATATATCTATTTATTATGATTTAAATTAAAATATCAAATACAAATACACAACATAATAGAAAAACTAGAAAATAAATTTAATAATGAATAAATCAAACACCTAATATTATGCTCCTAAAGTAAAATAATATATTCACAATTCATGTCTTTATTGATTTAAATACAACGACAAATAACACACATGCACACATGCAGAAAAATTCAATATATACTGTAAATTAAAGAGCATGTGCGAGAATGAATAAAAATAAATAAGAATCAAAACTATATAATTAACTACTCATATATAATTAATAAAATATTAGATAAAAAGTTAATGATATTTAATCTTAACCTTAAAATTTGAGAAAAATTATACTTATGAAAACAAAAATTTAGGGTAATTTATACTTCCTAGTACATTTTTAGAAAAAATTACAACAAAAGTGCATCCAAAAAATATTTACATAATTAATATATTTTTAATATTTTATTTACAAAATTAGTGCATTAAATAGAAACATAATTGGAGATCTAGATCTGTTATCGGGATGAATAGAGGAACCTTGAGAGAGGTCTTTGAGACCTTTGAAGATGTTTTCACTGCTATACATTCTGAGAGTCATGGCGTCGGAACTCAGTTCCTCTATTTCTTCCCTATGAATCTTCTCTCCATTTTCTCTCTCCTCTTTTCCGCTACTTCTTCTGCTTATCGTCATTTTGCGAAATAAACAACTTGATTGAATCTGTAGCTCGATTATGAACCGATTTATGCACACACAAAAAATACAGTTTGATTGAATCGTATGTAAGACCCCGAATTTTATGAAATAAAAGTATTCAATTTTTCTTATAATTACTATTCAGTAAATGGTTAAATTGATAAAAGTTTAAAGTTATGAGTGAAATATGATTTTTTTTCAAAATAAGCAAGTGGTTATAAAATAATCATTGTTGTCGGGGAATATTCGTTTGGTCGTGGAATATTCTTTCTGTCGGGGAATATTCGTACGACGGCGCAGCCATTTGTGGGCCCCATAACAGAATAACTGTCGGGTGAAGAAAACGACAAATTTGAGTTTTTACAAATAACGGCGTAGTTACCGTTAACACTGTTGGAATACCCGGTGATTAAAATGCAGTAATACGCGTTATTGCACAGTAGTACACGGTATTGCATAGTATTTTTGAAATTATTGATTCTTACGTAAGAAGGCACTACTCAATAATTGTTACAGTAATTACTGTTCAATATTTTATTTTATTGATTCAATAATTGCTACGTTGAAATTTTATATTATTGTTGTTCAATAATTGTTGCTGCACAGTATTTTTCTTTATCAGATCAATAATTCATATTATTTGAATAATATTATTAGATAACATTATTGGCAATGTCTAGAAAGTTCTGTCTAAGGAGAGGTTTGGTCATCTAATTGCGCGCCAGTAAGGAGAAATCCTTATTGGAAAGCCCCCTCTTTCCTGGGAACGGCCTGGTTGTCATAAATGTGATTCTGTAATATTATTTGTGAATAATTAATTATTGATTCATATGATAAGAAAATATTTATTTTATGTGGATATAAATGAGGGATATATTTTTATGGTTAAAAAATGAAGGAGTTAATGTTGGGATTTTTATCCGTATTTTTGTCGGAATGGAGGTATTAAAAATCAGGATTTTTGAGATATTTTGCGGGGGTTATAATTTTTAATCCGACCGTTGGATCGTGGTAATTTTTGGATATGTTATACATATATAAGTTGAGTATATGCCCACAAATTTTGAACCGTTAAAAATGAACGTATGATTTATTATGAATTTTACGAGATGACTGGTTCAGAAATTGTTGAATTTTCGGAGTTTATCATTTTGGTAAAAAATTCTAGAATTGGTGGGCCCCACTTGTGGTTGGTGAAGAAATGTGCTGAATTATATTTCAAATGTGGTGGGTGGGAATAGTAGCAGGTAAAGCCATCAGGTTGCAGGTCAAACCTACCAAAATTTTTCTATAAATAGAGAGCTAAGTTAGAATTGAAAATCACACCAGAAACATAAGCTTTCTCTCTTTCTCTCTCTATATTATGAAGCATATTTTGTGAGTTTTTAGATACTTGGTGAGTTGCTATTCATCAGTGCAAGTTTCCTTCAGCATCATATCCGATATCCAGTCAGAAGTACTGCTCTTTTGAGGTAAGGGATAGTAAGGAATTTTAAGGGTTGTTATATTTTCCAGTTTCGTAATTTTTCTGACCTTTAAAAATTCTGAAAAAATTTGAAATGATATTTTGAAGAGTTTTATTGGTTGTGTCCAAAAATGGTGATTTTTGGATGTATAGATTAAGAGTTATGAATTTTACGGGGAATGACTATTTTCAAAGTAACCGCTTATAACTCCTTGTGGTTAACTCCAAAATTGATAAAATTTTTATTGAAAGTATATCTATATAATATCAGTGTACTCTGTGAATTTTGAAATTTTTGGATAAAAGTATAATTTTTGATAAATGTCTAAATATTCGGCTATTTTGGCCATATGAAAAATGGTAAATGACTTTTAAAAATTCTGAGAAAAATATATGTTCACTATGAGACTATATTATGCTAAATTCCAGAAAAGAAATATTTTTAGAACTGATTTGGTATTTTTCATGAAAATATACTAGTTATGAGTAAATGAATTAAATATGTTATGTGAAGTAAGAAAATTGAAAAATAGGATTTTATAACTTGAGAATCCTATATGATGTATATGCAGATTTTTGATGAGGATTTTGGTTATTGGTAATGAAATCTTATGAGTTTGGTATTTTTGAATGATTAAATGCATTATTTAGTAAGTGTAAACAATTTAAATAAATTGTTTATAAGCTTAAGAAATGTTATTCTTTCAATATCATTATACCAAAATATTGGTATGGATTTTATTGTGGAATTTCTACCTTTTTGTGTCGGGATTACTATTCATGAGTTACTATTCACGAATTACTATTCACGAGTTACTATTCACGGGTACTATTCAAGACAAAATTGGTTTCTTTTTCTAACTAAATTATAGTTGATTTATAAATATTACTCTTGAGATTAAATCTAGATGTTTTGATTATATTGATTTTACTATTATATATAACATTTTTATAACCTTGATGTTGAAATTCTCTTTCACTGGAGTGTAAAGATGGGTAGATTATTGGTATGATCATGACTAGGGTTCTCTTTGGCCTGTAGTGCAAAGTTGAATTGTGACTGGTATGATCATGACCATTGAATTTATAATTAAATATCTTAAGCTTAAGTGCAAAGGTGAATTGATCAACATGGTTATAATTATTATTTATATAAATTCTAAAATGATTATAATTCTTTGAGATATTAATATATTTGGCATGTAGTGCAAATATGAACTGTTGATGAATATATTTGGCCTGTAGTACAAATATGAACTGTTGATGAATATCTTTGGCCTGTAGTGCAAAGATGATATGTTGTTGAATATCTTTGGCTTGTAGTGCAAAGATGAACTGTTGTTGAATATCTTTGGCCAGTAGTGCAAAGATAAACTGTTGACGAATATCTTTGGCCCGTAGTACAAAGATGAAATTATTAGTATGATTATGAACAAGAATTGTGATTTGGTATAACCATGATCTTTGACGTTTCAGGTAAAGACAAGTGATGAAAATTATCTTTGTCCTGGATGAGAAGAGGAATTTAGAACTACAGTTATGATTATGAGTTATTCATATGATTGTGGACCAGAATTATTGATTGATGTTACAGGGATAAAATATTGTTGATGGATTTTTAACATGGAGAAGATAATAGACTTTATAGTCTATTTGACTCTTCTAATGGATTGCTCGTTCCGCTGCAACTATGGTTGAAATTTTTATCATTTACCATATGTTCTAAATCTCTGATTTATTATTGATGAAGGCTATTGATAATTTAATTATCTTTAGTCATGATATTCTTTACTGAGCTAGTTGTGCTCACCCTTTTACTTCACAATTCCTTTCAGGTAATAAGAGTGTAGCTGGGTCGAGCGAGGGTAACAAGGGAATAGAACGGTGGTCATCATTTAGTAGTTATATTTGGTGAAGAAAATAGGGTAAGGCGAACCCAACGTTGGAAGGGTGTTTTGCCACTATCATACAAGATGTCTAACGACATACAATCTCGTGTCATCATAAGACATGATTGTGCACATCCGCTTGCCGAGTATATCTACAAGCACTACCTATATAATCTTGGTATTTGTTTGAAGTATAATTCTCAGTTAGATACAGTGGAGATAATGATAAGTCAAGAGAAGACTCACCATTGGGAAGAATATGATAGTAATCTTCTCGTTTTTCTTTGGGGTCTATTGGGTCAACCAAGAATAATTCTGTGGCCATATGATATCTATCATAACCTAGACGCGTGGCCTCCCATGTACGAAGGTTTCCTTGAGCACTTCCCAAAGATTCTAATTTCTAAAACAGTTTTTGACTATACCTTTATGTAAGGTGTTATTGTGAGGTGATGTTCACGGTTGGAACATGAGTCACATTTGGTATATATTTGTATCCAAACTCACAGCATATGCGTTGTTGTATTTTGCACGACAATTGTTGTAATAAAGTTGTAGTTATTTTCTGTACCATGTATTTGACGACTCAGAATGGGTTGGGTGGAATGGACCTATTTTGGGGTTGTCACATCGTACCAGTCGACAACTTGATTGATCGTTTTATTATTGATTTATAGGACTAAATAAGGAGATTTTTTATATTAACAAAGGTAACCAATTCAGTTTTATTGGGTTATCAATTAAATATAAAAAAAATTAAGAACAATTTTCAAGTGTTACCTGTATTTGTTCTCTTCAACATGTGCAAACATGAACAGTTTTATTGGGTTCTATAATGGTCGTCGTCGGTATATTTTTTTCATAGTGCAGTTGGTAGTCAAACATTCATACAAAGGTAATCAATTCAGTTTTATTGGGTTACCAATTAATTATAAAAAATTTAAGAACAGTTTTCAAGTGTTACCTAAATTTATTTTCTTCAACATGTGCAACCATGAACAGTACTTTATTGGTTTCTGTAATGGTTGTTGTCGGTACATGTATTTGTTTATGGTGCAGTTGATAACCAAACATTCATATAAAGGTAACCATTTTAGTATAGGTGGGTAACCAAATAATCATAAAAAAAATTTCAGAACAGTTACCAAGTGTTACATGTATTTGTTTTCTTTATCTTGTTAAACCATGATTGAATCAGAGAATAGTCGTGTGGTTTTCCTCTTACTTAATATAAGAAGAAAAAAAATGTAAAATATTATTCAATATTGTGTAACACAATCTCAGTTACTTTACATCAATAAAAAGGTGCAGTTGGCCAAACCTTCATACAAAGGTAACCATTTTAGTTTTTGTGGGTAACTGATCGAATAGTCATAAAAAATTTCATAACAGCTACCAAGTGTTACATGTATTTGTTTTATTTATCTTGTTAAATCATGATGGAATCAGAGAGTAGTCATGTGGGTTTTCTCTTAATTTAAAAAGAAAAAAATACAAATTATTATTCAATATTGTGTAACACAATCTCGGTTACCTTACATCAATAAAAAGGTTAATTAACATATGTTTGTTTATTGGTTACTCACAGTAAACATCCATTATTTACTGTTACAATTGAAGCATTAAAAATAATACAATATTGTGAATGGTGACCAAATCAACATTATATAGTAACCATAAATCTGAAACACATTGTTTGCACTCTTTTGGTAATTATTTTGTGGATGCACTACACCCATAGAGGTATTCTTCTTCATCACTCTCAGTCTCCATGGAGCCCACTATAGACTGAACGCGTGAACTCAGATCCGAGTTAGGCTAGTACGACCCAAACCCATATGGGAAATCGTAGCCGCCATTATTTTCCCCAAAAAGCTTTCCATTGTTGTTCTTCTTCTCTGTGATTTTACTAAATTCCATGAGTCTTCAGAAAGAAATTTATGGGGAAGCCAAAACTCTTCGTCGTCCAAATCCTCTGCCATCTGAAGAAATCACGGGAAGTAAATATTAACACAAAGAATTAAATAAAATATGATATACAGTTGAAAGTAAAAGCTTTGATTACTATGTGTGATGGAGTGGTTGCTGCTTCTTTAAGGATGAATTATTATAATTATTAACCCCCACCACCTCTGCTTTATTCAGGGTCCAAGAAGAAGATAGTGAGGAGGAAGAGAAGAATACAGTGGTGCAGAGAGTAGGTTTAAAGATTTTAGAGTGATGAGAGAGTAGAATCGACGGAGGCAGAGAGTGTATATATAAAGTGTTTTCCTTAAGAGAGAAGAGAAGGAACCCTAGGTTGATGGATTTTTTATATCGCGCCCTTTTGCACTTTTTTTTAATTATTTTGTGGATTCACTAATCTTGTAATTACTTTCTAATTGTTGTATAGTAGTGTAAAGAACCCAAAAATTTATCCTTGACAAAATGGGTCGGGTCAAATTTTGGGCTCGTTTAAGTGAGATTTTGAAAATGGATCAGAATTGACACCAAATTGTCACTTTAAGTACCCAAGTGACGAAAAATAAACTTTATTAACGACTATGACACTCGGTGATAACTTAGAGGGACAAAATTATCATTCAGTGTGATAAAAAAAAAGATGAATTTTAAAGAGGCATAAAAGGAAAGAGAAATAATTTTAAAGAGAAAAAGAAAAGAAAATTTTGTTTATTTTATATATACTCACTTCGTTTCAAAAGTTAAACTCATGAATTTATTTAAATTTAGTCAAATACAATAATGAATAGTGTACAATATAAGCTATCAAAAATAAATAAAATTTATTCATGGCAAGATTTATTAAATTGACTTTTTAAAAAAAATTATGATCGGGAGGAAGTTTTACAACTTACTTAGTGTGGGCTCAAGTGCAAATTAGGATTCATGTGACCTAATTGAATTAAATGCACAATTAAGGTTCCACGACTTCATTAAATGTACAAATTAGAGTTCGCATGTCCTAATTGAATGAAGACGGAAAAGTCAAAAATAAATATACCAGACCCGAGAGAAGTCTCCACGTGTCTTGAGGCAGAAGGCTCGTGGAGGCGGCTCGTTTTGGGAATTGAATGAGGGATTGGATTGGTGACTAGAAGGACATGGTGATATAGGCATTATTATAATGATTAAAGGGTATTTTTGAAATTTTTCTAAATATATGTTTTTGACATGTGACTACTTAATTACAGAAAACTCTATAAATATCTCTTCCATTCTAGGAAGGAAATGACTCTTTGGTGACTTAAGACTTGGATATTTCCTCTCAAAGCACTCAAGACTTGGACAACTCGAAGCACTCAAGAAAACTCTTGGAATCCCTGCTACCCTAACACGGTTTCCAAATTATAGGAGTTCTGCCACACGTGTCATTGGAGTAATCGTCCACATGTTCTTCTCCCCTCTTCAATCAATCAATTAATTTCGTGTTCTTCGTGGATTTCTCTCATCTTTAACCAACATGAAACTCTAACTAGCAAGACTCAATTTCCTTGTCCACACTTAGATACTGATTTACAACCATGGATATCCCTAACAACGTTAAAGAGTAAATTTCATCCTTACCCAATACCCATTCTATATATATGAGATCTAATCTCTGTATCACAACCATGTGATGAAAATGTGTGGCATTTACACCCTTTAGCACTAGGAGTGAAAATACTGCAAAGTTTTCTATGTATATACACAAGAATTATGACCAGAATGACCTAATTTAGGTGAAAGCTTATGCGTGTGTTGTGCAGTTCTTAGCATAAAGTGGCGCATTATGTATCACCCAGTGAACTTCCTTCAATTTTCTTCAACTTTAATTAAAAATTATTCAAAAAATGGGTGAAAAAAATATATGGAATTTGTAAAATACTTTGATAATGTGATACATACCCAAAAGAATAAGTCTTGGCAGACATGAAAATTGGACCGGTCCAATTTTTTTTTTTTTTTTTTTTTTTGCTAGTGACCCTTAAAAAATGTATAGTATTTATTCCAACAGGAATTTCTACAAAATATAGTGTTTTAGGTGTAATTTGGATACATATACAAATACAGCGTTATACAGTCTATATAACGCTGTATTTGTATATGTATTCAAATTACACCTAAAACACTATATTTTGTAGAAATTCCTGTTGGAATAAATACTATACATTTTTTAAGGGTCACTAGCCAAAAAAAAAAAATAAAAATAAAAAAATTGGACTGGTCCAATTTTCCGGTCCAACTTTCCTGTCCGTGTAGCATTACTCTACCCAAAAAGGGCCGGCTGACTTTATGAAAATCCTTTGCTTAGTACAGTGTACTCCATATAATATTTTTGGAAGAGAATATATTATATATAGCTTCTATTTGTCACATAATTTCCCATCTTAATCATTAGAACTGATATAGAGAAAAATAAAAATAAAAAATGAGAGCGTTCAATTAAAAAAAGAGTAAAATTAAAATGAGAACATCCAACTAAAAAAGAGTTTACTAACTTTGTCAGATATTTTCATTGTTTAAAAATTAATTTTTTTGATAAAAATAAAAATAAAAGTATACATGTGATACGATTTCAAAAATAAACTATGGTGGATTGGTAATAATAAAGATGAATATGCAAAAAAAAATTGACTATATAATATACTCCACCGTTCCAAAATATATTATTGACTTATTGAAGTTAATTTAAAATATTTTTAAATTCAAAATTTTCAGTTAATGCAATGATGAATATTATTCCTAGTATAGTAGATGTTATCATACATACAATCATACTCAATTCCATGCGCCAATGTTTTTAAGGGAAGTTCACCATGCGCGGGTTCAATTCCTTTTATTCGCCCTGGCAAGTCATTGTGAAAGAACTCCGATGAGAAGAAAAAAGAAGGCATTATGAGACCTCTTAATTAATTGGCCCAACCCTAGACACTAAGATCTTTTTTCAAACCTGCTCCCATTTCAAATAAAGAGATAAATAAATTATAAACTATTTAAAAAGTATCCCTCATTATAAAATTTATTTTATACTAATTTAATGAATCATATCAATTTTAAATTTAAAAATATCTTAAATTAACTTTTAAAATTAATAATAATCTTATAATTTTTGAAATGGAGATAGTATATAATAATCATCATCATATGTGGTATTTACTATTTAGTCCTGCACATGCATGTTGATCTTTTGTTTTTTGGCGACTTTATATATAAAGTAAATAATATTTTCCTGGTAGTTGATTTAACGTGTTATGGATATAGTGTGTTGATAAATTTAAAAATTGGTTGAGTTTACCTTGTCTCTCTTCGTGGCTTGACTGGCTTCTTTGGCAGTTTCCAAATTGTAAAAAATTGTCATATATATATATATATATATATATATATATATATATATATATAATGTAAGTATAGAAGTCAATGCTGTACCAAGACTTGTTAATATCAACCACCCAAAATGAAGAGCGTGTGCCTGAGAGACTCACTGAAATTAAAACAATAGTCCGAGCCAGAAATATCGATTACGTATTTTTTTTCTTCTTAAAAAATAGTAAAATAGACTACTTAAATTCATTATTTATTGTGTTGTCAATATACTCTTTTAAAGGCTATATATAGCACCATGGAATTGTAACATATTCACCAACTTTCATTGTCCTCTCCAAAGCCTAAACATCCAATAATACTACCATATTATACAATCTCAAGTTCATAGCTAAAAATTGATCTTTATTAATACTATACATTACCTTATCACTACATGTATAAATATATATATATAAATCATGACAAGCCTTCAAGCTTCAAGCGGCCTCTTGTGTTCTTCTACTTCTTTTTCATCAAATTACCAAAAAAGAATAACAAGGGCTACTATCAACATGCCAAAACTCCGACAAACTAACATTTCTCCTCCAAAGCTAACAACCGGAGGCTTAATGGAGGACTTGGTGCTGAAAAGTGGTAATTACACCACAACTAAAACCAAGACTCCAACAAAAACGGAGACAGATGTTTCTGATGACCATCTGATGGTGATGGCGAAGCTATACACGATAATGGAGGCTATTGCTGATAGAGTGGAGATGCATAAGAATATTTGTGAGCAGAGAAATAATTGGAACAGCCTACTTTTAACATCAATTAATACGATTATTCTTGCAGCTGCAACTATGGCTGGAATTGCAGCTACAAGTAGTGCAGTTGGTGCACCTTTATTGGCATTAAAGCTCTCTTCTATTTTAATGTATTTAGCAGCCACAGGAATGCTGATAATTATGAACAAAATCCAACCATCCCAATTAGCTGAGGAGCAACGAAACGCTACAAGATTGTTTAAGCTGCTTCATGCACAAATTCAAACAAGTATAGCTATTGGTAATCCTACGGTTCGTGATGTAAATGAAACCATGAAGAACGTTTTGTCTATTGACAGGGCTTACCCTCTTCCTCTACTTGGAGCTATGCTCGAGAAATTTCCCTCTGTGGTGGAGCCTGCAGTGTGGTGGCCTCAAGAAAGGCGTAAACAAGCAGGGCTTGGAGGTGGAAGAAATGGGAATGGATGGAGTGGAAAGTTGGAGGAGGAAATGAGGGAAATTGTTGGGGTTTTGGGGAAAAATGATAAAACTGATTATTTGAGGTTGGGTAAAATGGCCTTGAAAATTAATAAAGTGTTGGCAATTTCTGGCCCTTTGTTAACAGGGTTAGCAGCTTTTGGTAGTGCTTTTGTGGGGTGTTCTTCTTATGATTCATGGGCTGCGATGCTTGGAGTTGTGGGTGGTGCTTTGGCAAGTGTTGTGAACACATTTGAGCATGGTGGGCAAGTTGGAATGGTGGTTGAGTTGTACCGGAGCAACGCCGGTTTTTTTAGGCAAATGGAGGAGTCTATTGGATCAAACTTGAAGGAAAAAGATGTTGAGAGGAGAGAAAATGGAGAGGTGTTTGAAATGAAGGTGGCTTTGCAGCTTGGTAGGAGTCTTTCGGAGCTTAGAGATCTTGCGGCTAAGGGGCATGAAAACGAAGAGTTTGGCAGCAAGCTATTCTGATCCTAAATGCTTCATCTATCCAATGCTTCTGGATAAAGTACTTTTCTATGAATGTGTATAAATTCTTTCGTTAAACTAATTATTGCGTTCATTATTCTATTAAGATTTTGGCATTTTCTTGTATGAAAAGTGGATTGGCCCTTTTGTTTGTTGGAAATGGGTGTGAAAAATTAAATATTAGAGCATTTTGAGACTCAATTTAATGAGGGACCCACACTCCGAAAATGTCGGGTCCATGCACCAATGCGTTCTCCTCCGCGAGGAGTATAACGTGGTATACTTATTTGTTCAAATTCATTAAGAATTGAATGAGAAAATTGACTCCAAAGTCACCTACTTGAAATGTTGTAAATTGCAAAAGTCCCACATAGGGCATTAGAGGGAAAACTGAAGAATTTATATATGGAATGTTTTCTCAATAAGAAAGCCCCTAATGGACATCACATTTTTATTGAAGAGATAGGATCTAGTCAAGATTCACATTAATTTATTTAATTTATAAAATTAAACAATCTTCATATCTATTCTGGGGGTTAAAACCTTAAATTAAGCTTTGGAACACCTCAAATCTTTCACCTATAAATATGAACCCCTATTTCACTTCTAAGATAGAATACATTTTATCTTCTTCACCCTAAAAGTAGATTGTTATCTTTGAAGGAAAAAGGCTCATTGGTTTCATGATATGTTAATTGTTGGTTTAAATTATCTGTTAGAGTGAAGTTTTTGTCTTGCACTATATATAGCTTGGATGAGTTGTTGTATCCTGGAGGAGACATCCCAACATCTACAGCACTAATCATTAGACTAATGGGTCTTGATTCATATTTATTTCTAGCAGATCCATGGTACTTTAAATATATATTTTATAAAGTTCTATAACACTAATCAGTACCATAGTTGGATTAAAATTGATTCCACTGTTTTTTTACCTATTCTAGTACTAAAATAATCTCATGAATTTTGGTTTTAATTTAGTTCAAAATTAAAACTCCTAAAGATTACACCTATAGTATATGGCCCCCTCTTTCACTTATGAGGTATAATATATTCTCTCCTTCTCCCTAAAACTTGATTATTATTTTTGAAGAAAAAATTCCATCTTTTTCCATTAATTAATCATAAAGCTAAGTGTCATGCTTCTGCCTGGTCTATGCTTCTACCTGCCCGTTCGACCATCTTAAAAGGGACGTTTTGTTGCTTTTACTCCTAGCTATATGATTTTATTAGATGGAGAATGAAAATAATGCATTCACTGCAGGTTTTCAAATTAAAGACGGTTAAATTGAGTCTATCAAATTAAGTTGAGTAATTCATTTCTGGATCTTTTCCAAGAAAATGTGACATGCGTTTGTCAATCACTTTCTAAATAGGTGTATTGGCCACTATGAGAAAAATACTCAATTACTTGATTCACATACTTGACTTGTCCATATATTGCAACATTTCAGGCACCTCATGGACCTAATTGAGTGGGAGGCAAAGAAGCGCTTATGTGAATAATACAGTTTCTGAAAGACATTTGTGCGGCTATTACCCCACCAGCTTGTGTAACAGATGTATGGTAGTGGTTGCTAGATTTTCATCCAAGTATGATTGCAGGCACCTCATGGATATATTGAGTGATTACCAACGTCCGTTCATGTGTCGAGTAGAAGGAGTTTGGTGCCCCATAAGCAAGGTTTTGAGTTCGAGTTTTGTGAATGAAAAAAACAGTGTTAGGGAGAGCTCCCTCTTTGTGGGTTCGATGTAGCTCGATTTTAGATAGTTGGAGTCTAATAATTGTCAGATACGGAAGGTGAGAATAATAAAAAAGTAGGGGTTAGAGCATCTTCAAGAGTAGTAGCAAAAAAAACTTTTCAAATGAAGTTTGTTGACCTACGTGGTAATTTGAAGAGCATTATTTGCTAGCTACTTTTATATTTTGTCATCAGTCTCTTCAATTTAATGAGTTGTACATCAAACCCATCAAGCGTAATAAATATTTTTAGCCTTTAATTGTAAATTTGAAGAGTGAGAAGGAAGTTGCAGATTTGATGACTAAGGTTGAAGAGACTGAATATGATTTAGCTAACCTATTTGAGTATCCCAAAGTGGCTGAAAAGGCTGTTAGAGATGCTCTTAATTGTTATTTCAAAGTAAATTAATAATTATGCTTCATTTGCGTTTTAAAAGGAAATTGAGGACATAGAGCTTGACGAATTTGTTGTTAGAGTTGGAGCATTAGTCCTGGTTTGGTTCAATTCGATTCTCACCGGTTGTATGAGTTTGTATTTTTTGATCCTACTATTATGTTAGTGATTCTTTTCAGAGATTAAGGTTGAGGTCGTATATTCATATATAATTGGTGTTATTTAACCTAGGTTTTGGCTGGAATAATAGTACTTCAATTGTGGCCATTTCCAAATCTTTTGGAATTGTCACTTGATGTACTCACTGATTTTTTAATCAAAATTTTATTTTGCCGATATAAAAAAAGTAGGGCAACCCACAGGCACAGGTCTGTTGAATATAAATATGTAAAATTTATATAATTATTATTATTGTAAAATTTAAAATATGTGTAACATAAATTGTTATTTAATCTCTCATGTACTGACCACAGAATTTATGAATAATATGAAAGGTCTCACCATATACTTCCTTCGTCTCATAATATATGACGTTTTAGGTGATTTCAATTTTCCCAAATTATGACATTTTAGAAAATATAGGAGAATTAGTCACAATTTTTCCAAAATTATCACTCATTACTCCTAATTTTTTGAGATATATATTTACAATTCCCATATGCTTTTAACTCTTTCTCTTTCCTTATCAAAACAAAACTCACTCCTGGAGTAATTCTCATTGCAGTTCCGCCTATTTAGATTGTTCACCTTTTTATCTTCCTCTCTCTCTTTTTCTTGTTTATTATGTATACTCTTCTTTTCAGCAATTTTTGGTCACTTCCCCTCCTCAGGTTAGTTATAGAGTTAGGAAATTTTATTTTTTCAAAATTTTTTTGCAACCATATATATGAATTCTTCAATTGAGATCTTCTCACATAAAATTTGTTTAGTCACAAACACCATGGATTGCTAAGAAAATACTCAATATGGCATAGGAATGACTTTTTCTTCTTTCGATTTAAAAGATAAATCTACCGGTGAGACTCCTAAAAGTTCACGGGATTTCGATTTGAATTTGTTAGCAGATACCGACATCGATTTGAACAAGATACCAGATGATGAAGGTGAACTTTCTTTGGAGGAAGAAAAGCAAATGGTTTTGTTGGAGAGTTTTTGGAATTTTTACCCCAACTTTTTTTAATTTACTATCATGTTATTTTTGGTGGTTTATTTGCTCTAAATTTTGGAAATGATTTGCGCACTTCAATTGTTTTAGATCAATTGAAGTGCATTACTGATTCTTGGGGAATGGAATGGTGATGGGTTTTATAATTGTGATCAATTGTACTCCATCCGTCCAATAATATATGGCGTTGTAGGTAATTTCAATTTTTCCAAATTTTTTACATTTTAGAAAATCTAAGAGAATTAGTCACAATATTTCCAAAATTACATCTTGTTAACGCCAAGTTTTGTCTGCGCGTCCAATCACAAAATCCACGCGCTGAATCCTGCACAATAACAGATCACACAGAAGCTTGACGGCCGTGCCGCCGGGGGATAGCTCCGGTGTGAGAATAAGTACAGGCCGTTCACAAGGTTTAACAATGGAGGTTGTGTGTTTAGTGCTCAAAGTAGGTCTTACCCGTTAATTGTAACTTGGCCTTGTATTTATAGAGCTCCCACCACCTTGGTATCCTCCTCCGAATTAGCATAAGACTCCTAAATACGTTAGCTACCATATTTGGGTCCAACATAATCTTCTTAAAAGGTGCAAGTGGAATCCCTTTCCACCACTACCTTTGGAGTTGCCTTGTTAGCGTATAATTAGGGTTAATGCCCTTAATCACGTAAACTCCTTATCACTCCAACTCTGCATGCAGGCTGCTCAAACTTTTAGGCCAAACCTATCAGCCAGACAAAAGCACCGGTCTGGGCCCTGTCCCAAAAGACGCGAAGGCCCGACCCCGACCTCCATGGTCACAACCGGGTCCCGGCCTATTGGGTTCGGGTACCCGACCCCATCCTCCTCTATGCTACTGAACACATGAGCCCGACTTCCTTTGACCCGGCCCAAGCCTTCAGCCCAAAAGAGGGTCGGTAGAACACTCCCGAACATTGCCCCCCAGTCTCTTGTTATAAGATATTTATGACAGGAGACTTGAAAGGACAGGAACTTGGGCAGTCACGCCATAATGATGAGTTGTCTCGGGAACCCAAGCGGTTTCTTCACGAAAAACGAGCTGGTACACGCTTTTTCATAACTGGGCCCCATCTACCATAAATAGCCGCCATTGGAAACAGTGTCGGACGTGCTATATAAGTCCCCCAACAACCGTCACTATCACTTTTTCGAGCCATCTACACTTTGAAAATTTTCTCTAAAGTTTTTCCGGCAAGGGCGATTTCCGGCGAGATACTCATTTCTCCAGATTTCTTCAATCCGTGCCATTTCCCCTCTAACCTCTCGTCTTGTACCTTTCCTCCTTTCAAACCACCACAAATGGCTGATTCCAGCGATCTTCGTCCCACAACAGTCACAGCAGCCGGCACTCCCACTCTTACTTCCGGCGACCTTCTCCAGGTCGAGCTGGAAGCTGCTCCGGTTGAAGTCTCCATGGAGAATGCCGAAACCCGAATCCGCCAACTTTACACTTCAGAAACCGACTATGCTGTCATCAACACCAAATCTTCCATCACCCCCTCTCAACTGTCGGACATTTGAAGCTTATTCAACATCCCCAAAAAATATAAGCTTCGGGTTCCCGAAGCCAGCGAGAGGATGTACCACCGACCCGAGGGCGATTGGGTAGCCGTCCACCTGTATGCCCTAAGGTACGGGGTTCGGTTCCCTCTCCACGAATTCATCTCTTCTTTCCTCTGCCTGGTAGGGATCGGGTTCTCCCAGCTGGCTCCCAACTCCTACATCCAGCTAATCAGCTTCATCGCCCTCTGCCAGGAGGCTGGCATCACCCCCGGGCTGGACTTCTTCTTCGTCCTGTTCTCGGTTGGTCTGTCAAAAGAGCCCGGCCTACGCCATCTGAACCGTGTTCCTGGACGGGACACCTTCGTGAAGACCCCATCTAGTAACAAGGGGTGGCATTCGCAATGGTTCTTCATGAGGGGAACCGATCTCAACCTACTCCCCAACTGGGCTGGTCCCGAAGTCGTCCCCATGAAGGTCAACAAATTTCCGAAGAGTCGTTCGGTAGCCTTCAAGAAGTTTTACGCCCTTCTGAAGCAGACTAACTGGGGTCTGGGGATCGTGTCCAACGAATCCTGGCTCTACGAACACGGCTGTAAGTTATTCTATCCGACCCTGTCTTCTTATTCTCCCGATCGTTTGCTTCGATTTTATTAATGATCCTTTTATTTTATGTTGCAGTGACCATCTTCAAGCCTAACAATACTGAAGTGGCCCTGTCCCCACTGTCGATCCTCGTCGAGCCCATCCATCTCCCAGCCGCTGATGACTCTCCTTCAGACGAGGCTGTTCTTATTGCCGAGATGTCTGTCGGATCGTCAACCGGTCCTCTTCCCGAGTTTTCCAAGGTTGATGCTTCCACGAAAAGTGTGTTGTAGATGAAGGGGGCCGACAAGATGGCTTTGCTAAAGAAGTCAAAGAAAAAGTCTTCTGTTCGAGCGCCCCCCAAGGCCATCGTTGTGGCCCCGCCGAAGCCTGTTCTCAAACCAACTCCCCCACCTCCGACCATAGTGACAGTGGCCGAAGATTCGGAGGGTACCGAAGATCAGCTTCCGGAACCCGCCTCGAAGAAGCCGCGGTTGATCGAAGGGCCCTCCCAAGCCGAGGAGGTCGTTGCCCCGATCCAAGCTTCCTCCCCGAAATCCAAAGCTAGCTCTTCCGGAGGATCACCCACTACCTGTTGGCCGAAGAGCCCAGCTGACAAATTTTCTTTCCATTTGCTTGATCAATTCAAGCTTTTCGGTGACGATGAGCGGTTCAAGAACTATTCATCAGAGGATTTTCTGGTTACCTATCTCCGAGCCCAGACTCAGGTATTTATCCTCATTTGTATATATGTCTTCATTTGCTTCTTTGTTGTCTGATCAATTCGCCTATGTATTTAGGCCAACGCCATCCTCGCTCGAGCTATCGCTCCTCTTGCCCGATCTACCAAGAGAGAGGTCCAGCTGAGAACCGACGTGGAGCTTCTCCAAGCCGAATTATCGGGTCGGGATTCGGAGCTGAGGAGGGAGCGGGATCTTCATGCCGATACCAGGAATAAAGTATCCCAGGCTAATCGCCGGATTACTGAACTCGAAGAACAAAATTCTCTACTTCAACAAGAGTTCGTCGGTCTCAACGATCATGCCAAGAAGCTGGTACAGGATAAGGAACTTCTGGTCGAAGAGAATAGGACCTTGGTGGGGAACCTTCAGGTCATCGAGGGGAAGTTCGCGGGGGTTCACGCTCAACTGAGTAACTTGATCCACGCGAACAACACTTTGATGGCCGAACAGGCCATCATTAAACAGGCTGCCATCAGAGAATACGAAGAATCGCCCGCCCTGACCGATAAGATTATGACCCAGTTTGCAGAGGGTGTCAAAGCTTATCGGGAGAAGGCCCGAGCGAAGCTTGTTGATGCTGGTCTGGATGCCTCGATCCTTGATTCTTCTGACGAGGAATCCGAGGCCGAAGCCGGTGCTGGTTCCCCTTAATTTTCTCTTGTAATTGTTTATACTTGTAGTTTTTTTTTTCTTTTTTTTCTAAGTTTTGTAATTCAACCTGACCAGAGAGGTCGACGGTGTATGTACCCGAAGCCTATTTGATCGGGAACTGTAAAACCTTTAGAATATGAATGAAGACAAAAGATTTCTAAGTAGTTATCTCGATCAGTTTAACTTTACTTTTATCGCCCAGTTAGGTCATTTCTGACTGTCTGGTCAATTTATGTCTAAAGCGTACTGTCTCGGATTTATAACTTTTATCGATCAGTTATACTTGTGCATTTTATCAGTCAGTTAAGTTCCTTCGGACTGTCTGATTGTTTTACGCTCGAAGCTTATCTGATCGGATGTGTATCTTTGTCGATCAGTTATACTTGTGGCATTTATCGATCAGTTAAGTTCTCTAGGACCATCTGATCGTTTTACGCTCGAAGCTTATATGATCAGTAAAGCAGTGCAAGATTAAAACGAAGTACAAACGTCTCACTTGAGAGAAGTTTTCATTTCATTGATAAATCGCATAAATTACACCGTTATCGGGAAAGAACAGGCATGTATTTACTGGTAATATCTCCTAAGTCTTCCAGCATGCCATGTATTCTTTACTTCCGACCCATCCATTGCTCGAAGTCGGTAAGTCCCTGGCTTCGGCACTTCTACTATCTCATAAGGCCCTCCCAGTTAGGCATTAATTTTCCGGTGTTCTGGGGGGTTGATGCCTCTGCCT